>OY757925.1:92358312-92707266 GCA_963585895.1 Sepioteuthis lessoniana | reverse complement strand
CCCTCGACTAAGGTCACCAACTTTACTTTTACTTTTATATCATTGGATATACTAATGCTAATATTGGACCCTGGTGAATGAGGACTCAACTAGATATTCTCCCTACCACTAGGAAACCCCTTTCAATATTGGGTGGAAAACTGATTAAAAAAATAATTAAAACTTTTTAACTGCTAAAATAAACTCTTCTGTATTAAAAATTAAAGATATATCAATTGGTAACTCTTCAGGCTTTAAGTCCCTTATCACTAGTAAATAATTTCAAACAAGTATCAAATAAAATTTTAATAAAAGAGTTTTAAACTCAATTATAATATTCTGCATTTAATGATAGTAAGTAAATTTAATTTCTGTTGTAAATTTGTCAAATGTCCCACAACTATAATAACATTTTTTGATGCTGGTTTTGCATATACTTTTTTTCCTCAGCACGTATAGCTGTATCTCATGGTGCACTTGTTCATTAACCACTTATTTAGATGTTAAGTGACATCTATGAGAATTATTTCATTCATTAGATTTTGAAGAAAAAATTTGACCCTAAATTTCTTTTATGACCTTTTTAAAACTGTGACAGAAAATTGAGATCAAAACTGGCAAAAGTACTGTGAGAAATTACCTCAAAGAGCTTGATTGCTTCTTATATGGCAAAACCTGTCCTAGATACATCATATAACATGATTCACCAGTCATAATTAGTTCATCTTTTTAAAGAATGATAAATACTGCATTGTGAAGTTATTAAAATTTTTAAGAGGGAACGTTTTGATCATAGATTAATTAGATAGAAATATTTATCTCTGTGTCATATAATCTATAAGATAATGATCCACTTTTTTATGTTACCATAACATAGAAAAAAAAAAAGGATACATCAGAGAAACATTTTTTAAAGCACAACATTTTAAAATTTTTTAGAGATTCAAACAATTTCCAGTCCAATTTGTAATAAGAGTATTGAAGTTTTCATTTATGCTTGTCTCAATAATAATACAATTTTTATGTTTGCATGTCTGACCAAGGGAAATAACACTAGGTGTAAATTCATTTTGATGGTTTCATTATTTTATGGGTATCATTATTTTCTTTTTCTTTTTTTTTCCAGCCTGTTTTTTCACTTGTGAACTGAAATGACTGGACAAAATATTAAAATATAAAAGATATTATTTAACACTCATCATCCATTTACTGTCAAGATAAAATCTTCAGTTTTAAAAATTCAGTTTTAAAAGATTTGTCTTTTTTTAAGTGATGGTTCATAGCAACTTCTTTTAAAATTCTGTTGATATTCCATTGCTATTTCAATTCTATTATTTTTTAATAGTTATAATCAAATTCATGTAAATATCAAGAAATCTGACATTAAGCTTAACATTAACCAGGATGAGTGAGGTTTAAGATCATTATTGGTGCCATAGAAAACAGATACAAACACCTGGGGTTGTCATGGTAATGTAACTTGGATTGCCATGAAAACCAAATAGACAGTTTAGCTTTTCCTGAATTCTTTTTAAAAATAAAGACTGTTTTCCAATCATGATTTGTCAAAACATGTAAATGAGCAAAATGTTATATTAGATAAATAAATGCTTCCTCAATTTTGGTTTTCAAATCATAATCTTTCTATTTTCTTAGACATTTTACACACACACACACACACACACACACACACACACACACACACACACACACACACACACACACACACACACACACACACACACACATATATATATATTATAAAGAAAAAGATTTCTAGTTCATTGTAGATTATTAATCTAATAAAGTAAATTCAATTCAATAAGTGTCATTTATTTTCATTTGGCATATTATATAAGCATTATTTTCCTGTACATTTCACCATCATTATATAATAATATGTATCACATCTATTTCCACATGCTGTAAAATCTTTTCGAAGTTACATTTGATAATATATGGTAAAGACAACAGAAATTCTGCCTTAAGTTGTCTAACATGGAGTGATAAGTAGGAACATGTGTTAAATATATTAAAAAAGTCCTTTTTAATTCAATTTAACCAATAAAAATTTTGTAATTTTCTTATTCCTTTCATTATCAGACTTATTTCTATTAACAAAATGTTTTCTAAATAAGACATTTTTGGGCAATTTACAGAGTAAAGATTGACTGTATTATCACTCTGACTAAAATTATAAAGATTATAAATTATATAAAGTAAAAGATCTAAATTCAGTACACTAAAAGGAAAATAATCATATATATATATATATATATATATATATATATATATATATATATATATATATATATATATTGTGTACACAGGCAGCAAATCATTATCTAAGCATTTTCAATTAAATGCTGCAGATTGTTTTCTTTTTAAGATCTTCAACTGAAGTCATTCAAGTCTTCTTATTACTTGTGTCTGGGTTAAGATGGTGAAGAAAGTGCCCTATACAAGCCCAAGCATTTTTGACCATTTCGCTGATCATCCTCAGAGATTATATATAAATATATATTTTATATAGTGATAGATCGATAAGTCTATAGATGTACATGTAGTTATCAGCTGGATTAGTTTGAATATTTGAAATTTTCACTGTATAATGTTCAATCAATTTTCACGGTATAATATTCAACTTATATGATTAATAATTATCATTTGATTAAGTCGACTTAAGGAGATTAAACTGAAAAATTAATATTTGTCATGTAAAATAAATGCATTTAAAACATTTTTTTTTCTTAGATATATTTTTCAGGATACACATACACTCTTATACACACATATATATGACATTATAAACTGATAAACTAGTACTGTATTGTCTATTAATGAGTAGAATTAATAGAATTAGTAGAATTGACAAGCAACAAACTCTGTAAAGATTGAATTGTCAGGTAGTAACCAACAATCTATTTTTGATGATTTCGATTTTGTCATAAATAGAAACTTTTATTTGGAAATTTGCACACACACACACACACACACACACACACACACACACACACACACACACACACACGTACACACGCACACCCACAGGCACACACACACACACATGCACCCCCACATACAAACACCCCCCACACCGCACCCCACGCACCCCCCACACACGCACACATACACACACACGCATACACACACACGCACACATACACACGCACATACACCCACGCGCACGCACACGCACACGCACGCACACGCACACACACACATTGTAAATTAATTAATTCTATAGTTTTTTTTATTTCTTTATGCCTCGAATTGAATAATCTAAGGTGTCGTCCATGTTTTATAAGTCCAACTACTTTTGCTACTATTATCTGAAATATTGTTAACCTTTTGAAATTGTCGTTTTTTAAAATATAAATTCATAATGGTTTAAAATTTTGACTGTGTTTATTTTAGTTTATGATATTTATATCAACATAGCTATAAATATCAACTTTTAAGATGGACTAATCATTGAAATATTAGATTAATGTGTATAACAGAATCATAACAGCTTTTTTCAGTTGTGAGAATGAATATCTATCTATCTATCTATCTTTCTATCTACAGAGAGAGAGAGAGAGAGAGAGAGAGAGAGAGAGAGAGAGAGAGAGAGAGAGAGAGAGAGAGAGAGAGAGGAAGGGAAATAGTTTTGCATGATATAGAATTATGTCATTACAAATTTATTGACTGCTGAGAATCAATAGATTTATTTAAGCAACAACTTTGTATAAAAAAAATGTATGAAAGTATTTACCCAACCCCTCTGCCACAGACAGGATGTGACACAAGGCCAATTTTTGAATGGAGTAAAGCTGGTTTGAATTCAGTGTTTTCCTTCTTGACTCATTGCCTTAACAAGGCGAAAAAAACCAGTCTGCCTGACAAATTGATTCATGCTTGTCTCAAGGACATTAGCATGAAATGAAATGCAAACAGCCTTGTTCAGGGTTTGAACTCTGGCCACTGATTCCATTTCCTACAACAAAAACTGTTACACTAAGTGTGCCCCTCAAGAAATATGTATATGTGTGTGTGTATATATGTTCATTTGTGTATGTGTATGTGAGTGTAAAAAAAGAGAAAGATTGTGTATGTACACACATATTCAACAGTTATATTTAATAGTTATATGTGAATATGCATTAAGTTAGATTTTAACACACACAACGAATACAAAATTTCATGTATATACATATAGATTATTCTGTATGTCCACATCTACTTGGGGTCAACTGAAAGTGGTAGTTTAACTTTTCTCACCGATAATTTGCCATTGTAGTGCATTTGATCTTCACTGAGTGCCCACCAATTTAACCATCCTTGAGATTAAGCTATGCTTAATAAATATCTTTATGAATGGGTGTTTGCTGCTACTTTTCTTGTCGGGTGGGTGAGCATAAAAATATTTTCAAAAGATATCATACTGGTTATTCCACCCATGGAAAATATACCGCACTTCCCTCTATTTGTAGTATAACTATAATTCAATAGATGAAGAAACCTCGGACTAAAGGAGAGACATTATTTTTGCATGCCATTAGCTGACGTCTATATATATATATATATATATATTCTCCATGGAGAAAAAGCTTGACGGCAACTACACAAGAATGCTGCGAGCAATTTTGAACAAGTCCTGGTGGCAACACCCCTCAAAGCCCCAACTGTACGGCTCATTCCGAAAACTTTACCTCCCATTCCGAAAACTTTCAAAGTTAAATGAACCAGACATGCAGGACATTGCTAGAGAAGCAGGGACGAGCTCATAAGTGATGTTCTCCAATGGACCCCGTCATATGGCCGAGTAAAAGCTGGACGACCAGCTCGAACCTACATACAACAGCTCTGTGAGGATACAGGATGTAGCCCTGAGGACCTGCCAGAAGTGATGAACGATAGGGAGGAGTGACGAGAGAGGGTCAGGGATATCCGTGCTGGCGGCACGACATGATGATGAATGATGATATATATATATATATATATATAGTTAGAATTCAGTGGCACAAGCGTCTCCAACACCCAAAATCTTTAGAGTGCTCAATGCACAAAGATGCAGACCAATATCACAATGTATTAACAATAATAAAAATAAAGCAGAATTTGATTGATTTAATTGAATTTTATGTCTTTAATCATTAGGTGAGCTGATGATCCACATGTGACAAATAAATTGCCATTACCAACTTGAGTCAACATGTATTACCCTTCCTTATTTCTATAATTGTTAATATATATTGTGTGTGTGTGTGTGTGTGTGTATATATATATACACATACATACACACACACACACACACACACACACACACACACACACACACACACACACACACACACATATATATATATATATATATATATATACACACATCCATATATATATATATATATACATGCATACAGTTGAACGTGTGGGTAGTTAGGAGACGTGCTTGTATGTTGGGGATAAATGATCTTATGAAAATTGATTGACCAGAAACAGGCAGACCAATCAAACACATCTGAATATAGTTATTCTTTTCACATCCATATAAAGTACTCAACATTTTCTCTTCTTTTATTCCATTTACAGTCACCATGCCTTTATTGAGATGTTAAAAATAGTAATCTTGGTAGTAAATGGTTACTCACTTACAAGGTAGTCAGTCATACAATGTGAGTCAATAAGAATAAATTGCTGTTACCAACATGATCCTCACCATTATTACAATCAATACAATTCTCATTGTCATTTAAATTGCAAAAAACAATAAGTAAAGCATTTGCAGCACTACGATTCACAGCTATTGGTCAGTGAATTAAACATAAGATTATTAACAAAGATGTTATTTTAGCACGAGGAGATTTATTAAGTTTGTGTTAAGGTTCGAAGTGAGTTTTTTTTAATAAAAAATATATATTGAATACAACACACACCCAACTACACACTCACACATCCATCCCATAACAAAACAACAAAACCCGAAATAATGCAAAACAAAAAAAAAAAAAAAAACCTCCACTCGAACATAGACAACTGCACTTAAAAAGTACGATGATGGAAGCCAAATACCCAGGGAGAAACCAGCTTAAGCCAAACTACACACATATGCAAGCATCCTCAGACTAATAAAAAATAAGAGAGCTGGGCTCACAATACAAATCAATCGAAATACTAACGCCAACATCGAACAAGCTCAAAAAAGGAAGACGTTACTTAAACAACTCAACTTCAGTAAGCACACTTAGACCCCACCAAATTTACAGCCACTCAAGAAAAAAAAATGCACTTGCGAGGGCGGATACATAATGTTTGAATTTTTCAAAACTTTGCCAAGAAAATTCGAATGACTTACAGATTTAAAAATGATCCATACGGACGAGTAACGAATATAAGCAGGCACAAATGTACTTCGACTACATAATAAAGGCCACAATTTTTGCCATCGTCCATTACACTTTCATAATCATACACTGGGAAATGATGGAAAACCATTTTACTGAAGAATTCAACTTAGAATTCATTTTGGACGATTAGATCACTAACCAACAATTTTAGATTCGTACAAAAAACAAAAAACAAAAACAAACAAACAAACAAACAAACAAACAAATAAAAAACAACAAAAAACAAAAAGAAAATGAAAAGAGCCCTCCCGGCACATTCAGTCCCACTAATACAAACACATATTTGAAATGGCTGTAAACGAAGACATAAAAAACCCACAAAAAACGACATCACATGAAAACTTAACAAAGGAACAACGTGATATAAAATCCTTTTATTTTACAACCAATAGATGAAGCACAAATAAGTAAAAAATGTACACACATCAAACGGATCAGAATTACTAAAACAAAATCTTTAGTCCAAACCAGTGAAAAAAAAAAATTAAAAATAGGATAAGTGGTTTCTAGAATCTAATTGAACAGGATTGTCGTATGCTGTGCTTTCGCTTACATCCGATGACATTACAGCAGAAATTCTTAAATATGGTGGAAACAAGATGATCGATCTTTTGGAGTATGTCATCCACGATGTATAGGAAAGTGAGGCCCTGTAGGGTTAGAAGAAAAAAATCAAAAAGTGTTGCAGTTCCCAGAAACCTCTGACAGGAAGCAAAATCCATGCTGTAATGTTTGAAAAACTTGGGAACTACAGTTTTTGGAGTAGCACCAGGAACTTCCGTCGGCGAGCCCTGAAGGTGAGTTTGGAATCAATAAACAGGATTATGACGCCCACAGATGGTTTTTGTTGATAATTCCCAAAGTTATCTTACATGGTGACGAAAATGAGATGAAACTTCATCGGTGAGCGTTTTTTCATTTATTTCAATGCAGAAAATGTTTTTGTTTGTGTGAACAGTCTCTTTTCGGACAAAATATCCTCCGGGTTGATACATGGGGTGTATGCAGTATGGCTTCATATGAACGAATCGAAGGGTTTTTGCCGGCACAGGATGATTGGATCACCTATGTTGAGAGATTTTCATACTGTTTCGAAGCTAACAGGATTACAGACGCAAATAGAAAAAAAGGCAGTGCGGCTTTCAGTGTGTGGAACGGAAACATTCTCCTTATTAAAAGACCTCATCACACCCGATAGCTTACGAGACAAAACGTTTGACGAGCTATCACGGGCATTAGAGGAACGCCAAAACCCAGCGCCGTCCGTTCTTGTCGAACTTTCAACTTTTATATGTGCAGTCAACAACCAAACCAAACCATTTCAGACTTTATAGCCCTCTTAAAAAAACAAAGCTCTGCGAATTTGGCCCCACAATCCAGGGTATGTTAAAGGACTTGCTGATTATAGGTGTCGCGGACGATCGTATCTGCAGATGTTTATTGGAGGAAACAAAGTTGAATTTCGACCAGTCTAGACGAATAGCCCTGGCGATGGAAAGTGCTGACAAAAATGTTCACAGCATAGCAGCCTGCTCCAACACCACTACACTCACATAACCAAACATAAGCTGCATCGACAGAGGAAATTCCGGTTGAGGAAAAAGCGAAAACCATGTTTTCGATGTGACGGCAAGCACTCACCAGATTATTGTCGCTTCAGGGATGCAACTTGCAACTTCTGCCAGAAAATTAGCCACATTTCAGCAGTCTGCTTGAAAAAGAAAAAAAGTACTAAGGGCACTATGAATCGCCGGACACATTAGATTGACAGGGATGAGCATGACGACAACACACACTCTATTACTTCAGGAGACACTGCCTCAGTGCACAAACTCTTCCGCATCTCACAAAAAAAAATGATCCTCTAATGGTATTGGTGGGCAACAGTGACAGATGGGCAGAGATTGAAATTGACACAGGTGATGCAGTATCACTAACCCTGCAGCACAGTTTTTGACAGACACTGGCAGGGCCCAATAAACCAAAACTGACCCACATGGCACAAAAAACTTGTCACCTACACAGGAGAAAACATAACCCCGTGCGGAACCTGTGAGGTTACCATAGCATATGACAATCAGCAGTATCACCTACCTTTAGTGGTTGCACCAGGATCGGGACCTACATTGTTAGGAAGGAACTGGCTGGAGGTAATCCAGCTTTGCTGAAATAGGATTCATCAGCTGAAGGCAGTTAACGCTATCAAGGACTTCATACAGAGGTATCCGAACGTTTTCAAAGACAAGGTGAGTGAACTAAGAAATTAAACAGTATCATCTTCTGCAAAGCACGTCATGTTCTTTATGCATTGCGGGAAAAGGTGGACAAAGAGCTGGACAGGTTGGAGTATTTGGGGATAATTGACCAATCGATTCGTCAATATGGGGACTACAAGATGACCGTGATTAAGTGTACCAATCTAGACTCATACCCCATACCAAAGATTGAAGACCTATACACGAAACTGAGCCAAGGAAGAAAATTCACAAAACTGGATTTGAGATCTGCATTTCTGTAGGTCCTGCTACACAAAGACTCTCAGAAATTCCTTACGATCAACACCCCTCGAGGCCTGTACCAGTTCAACCGCCTCAGTTTTGGAGTCAAATCTGCCCCTGGTATATATCATCATTGCATGGACAACCTTTTCGCGAGGGAACCACATGTTGTAAATTATCTGGATGACATTCTGATAACAGGATATTCAGACGCACAACATCTAGACAACTTAGACAGAGTCTTGAAGAAACGCCCAGCCGCTGGCCTCCGAGTCAGACTTGATAAATGCAAAATCATGGCTCCATCAGTTACATACCTTGGTCACCGAATAGATTCGGAAGGTCTACATCCCACTGAAGACAAAATACGAGTTATCAGAGATCCACCTGCACCGCGTGATGTGACAGAACTGAAAGCCTTCCAAAGATTGTCCCAGTTTTACTTTAGGTACGTTTCCAACGTAGCAGATACGCTGGGCCCTCTATACCGCATTTTGCGGAAGGACGTCTCTTGGGGGTGCGAAACAGATCACTTTTTAGCGTTTCAACAAGCAAAAGAGTCATTACAGAGGAAACATGTCCTGGTCCACTATGATCCCAATATTGTATAATTCTCATTGCCATTATACATATACAGATTCATATACAATACACATATACAAATACAGGCGAATTCTGTTGTTCATGGGGGGGGGTGTCCTCGTGGTGTAATGGTTAAAGCGATGGACTCCGGGATCGTTGCAAGCGGGTTCGTACTCCAGTCGCGCTATTACGTTCACTTTCGGGAAATACCCTTGGGAAAGGTATGAGCCCCCCTTATCCTCCCAGCTATGGGTTAAATAGTACCACTACTGTTTTTCTAGGAGAATGACTTTGGCATTAAATAACCTAAAAAAGGTTGATATGCCATTAAACAAAGAAACCAACCAACCATCTGTTGTTCAGGTACGAACGGTTTATTAATTTCCGACTTCGGCCCATAGCGACACGAGGAGAGACACGCAATTTTTAAAAGCTTATACTAACCATACTATGCTGACTCCACCCCAACGTGCGGCACATTTTGTGGTATTTAAGATCTCAATTCATCTCCGCCGGTCGAGATCCGAAAAATTTAACTGCCGCCGCCGCAACGGTAAAAAACTCAACTTTCTGCCTCCATGATCCAATCTCTACTCCTCAACTGACTCTTTTCAAAATCCTCAAATTCTCAGGACCATCTCTTCCGGACATGACGTCATCCACACTCCAGCCTCATTTCCTGTCAGGGGGTTCATTATGATAATGCTGATTGTCATATCCTTTGCGCGTGAGTGTAAACTGCACCACTTGATTATACACCTGGGCTCTTAACCCGAATAGTTCAAAGCCCAACCAAACTGAATGATAAAATATAATTAACAAAAAATGATTAATAAAAAAAAATCATTCCTTAATTATATAACACCAAGAAAGATTCTCACTTGTGATTCTAGTCAGTACGGCGTGGGAGCAGTTCTAATCTCATGCCAAATGTCAAATGGTACTGAGAAACCAGTTGCCTATGCTTCCCGGACACTTTTGGCAGCAGAAAAACATTACAGCTAGCTAGATAAAGGACTAGGTATCATCTTTGTCGTAAAACAATTCTACATGTACCTGCTTGGACGGACTTTCCGGATCGTTACGGATCACAAGCCACTCGTCAGTCTTTTCAGCCTGACAAGGCCTAAACTCGATAGCCTGCCTCTACGAATCATCAGGTGGTCCCTGTTGATGAGTTCATATGATTATAGCATCATGTACAAACCGGGAACAAACATTACTGCTGCTGACGCAATGAGCTGTCTACAAGATAATCTACAAGTCCCGGCGCCAGGATACATCATTCCCATGCTGGACCACCTCGATGACACTACAGTGGATTCTGCTGATATTCGCAGACCTACCTCAAAGGATCTAATCCATTCAAAGGTCTACCAAGCTGTACGATCAGGAACAAATCTACCGGAGGGGCCCTTCTACTCAGCGTTTCATACAGAGATACGAACTGAGCGTCAAAAATGGTTGCCTGCTCTGGAGATCTCGAGTGATAATACCACACACCCTTAGACAAGTCCTGAAGGAGCTCCACTAATGCCACTAGGGTATGGTAAAAATGAAGACCTTGGCTCGATGGTCAGGGATGGATGCGGATATTGAGGAAAAGGTTAACCGTCGCTATACATGCCAGAACTCTAGAACCTCTCCTGCAAGGGTACCAATACATCTCGGGGAATGGCTAAGGGAACCCTGGCACCGGATCCACGTGATCTATGCCGACTACAACGGAAGAAATCTGCTCGTAGTCACCGATGCTCACTCAAAATGGATAGAAGTCTACCTTACACGGTACACAAACTCAACCACCACAATTGAAAAATTAAGGTGTTTTTTTGTCACACATGACCTTCCAAATCTCTTTGTCAGTGACAATGACCCATGCTTCACCAGTTTGGAGTTTGCTGAATTTACTAGGAAGAATGGTATTAAGCAGAAATTGGTCAGCCCTTACTATCAAGCTTCAAATGGCCAGACTGAAAGTGTACTAAAAATTGTTAAAAGTGTACTTAGAAGGTTGCGAGGTGGAACACAGGAAACAAAGCTTTCACGTTTCCTTCTCACCAACAAGACAACACCCCAAACCACAACTGGAGTTACACCAGCAGAACTGCTGATGAAAAGGAAGTTACAGACAAATCTGAACAGGTTGAGGCCATCCACCTCTATCACTGTACTCCTCAGTCAAGATCATCAGAAATTCCATCATGAGAGAACCGTCAAGAAGCGGATGTTTCACAAAGGCCAGGAGGGTTTTTTTTACCCAGAACTTTAACTGTAGCCCCGGATGGCTGGCCGGGCATGTTTTGGAGGGTATTGATGCCCTATCTTTCTCGATAAAATTACAAGATGGGCGAGTTATTCGACGTCATCAAGACCACATGAGGGTTCGCCTCTGTTCTTCTAAGCCAATGTCACTGACTCCAATGAATAACCTGAGACCAGAGCAAATTGAATCAAGATTGCCACCACAACCGGACACCGCACCCCGGGTTCCTATTCACACTCCAGATACAGTAATGTCAAAGACTCCTGTCCAGAAATCAACTGTTGCGATGTCAACCTCACCACGATGATTCGCTCGAGAAATCAGGACACCCGGACGTTTCAGTCCTGGATAAAGTTTGTATCTGAAGCAAGGACTCATAGATAGGGGGAGGTGAGATGTAATGTTTAAAAAGCTTGCGAACTACAGTCTTTGAGGTAGCACCAGGAACTTCCGGCTGCGAGCCCAGAAGGCGAGTTTGGAATCAATAAACAGGCTTATGACGCTCACGAATGGTTTTTGTTGATAATTCCCAAAGTTATCTTACACATAACTGAAAAACCGACTTACTGGCACCAAAAAGAAACCCGTTCTCATTCAACAATGACCACTTGGGTTGGAAAGACCTCCTTCTCTACTGTGGCTGATGGGGAAAACCACGCGTCCTTTTAGCAGTACGCTGGTTCACTTTCCCACCAGCAAACCTTCAAACTTACTTGAGCGTTACCTTTGACACTGGATAGACTTTCTTTCCAACGGTTCCTAGGAGGCAGCGCACATGTCCGCCCAAGTCTTGTACTTGGTGTAAGTCGAAAGTTGAAATTTAAAAGGTATCTTCGTCTCTTTCTCCCTTCCTTCATTAATTCTTTTGCAGCTTTCACAGATTAAGAAGAAGCCAACGAATTAAATAGGGGGAAAGAAGAAAGAAAACAAATAGAGTAAGATATTCAAACCCAAAACCGACTACTACCAACCAAACGAAACAAATAACAGCAACAAATTTTCCCGTGTCCTATAGCACCTCAAGACTGGAGAAATGGGATACTTGTGTCGCTGCATAAGAAGGGGTCATAGTTGGACTGCAGAAATTTTAGAGGTATATCCTTGCTGTCCAATGTGGGAAAAGTTTTTTCGGGGATTATTTTGAATTGATTAATTGATTGCAGTTGTCAATAACATGCTTCCTGACTGGCAATGCAGCTTTCATGCAAATCATGAAACAATAGACATGATTTTCATTGCTCAGCAATTGCAGGAGAAATGCAGAGAACAGAAACTTCCATTATATAACTGTTTCATTAACTTGTCAAAAGTGTTTGATACCATGATTAGATCGACTCTCTGGAAGATTTTGTTGAAGTTGGGTTTGATTTGATCTCTTTATGACTGGATGAAAGCTAGCGTTGGTTTTAGTTGAGCTCTCTAGGACAAAATATCTGTTGATAATGGGGTCAAACAGGGTGACATTTCTGCACCTATGCTGTTTACCATCTACTTTGCAGTAATTTTTCTTGTAGCTTTCAGTGAAAATCGGGATAATATCTGATATCGAACACCTGATAAAGTATATAGAATATTTGTAGATTGTTGGCACACACAAAGGTCGTCTCTTTTCTGGTGAGGGAGCTGCTTTATGTAGATTGACTCTTTAAAAGATTTTGTTGAAGGGTTGTCTCGAGAAATTTGTAGGTTTGATTCGATCTCTTCATGGCGGGGTGAAGGCTAGAGTTAGTTTTAGTGGAGCTCTCTCCGACGAAATACCTGTTGATAATAGAGTTAAACAAGGTGACATTTCTGCACCCACGCTGTTTACCATCTACTTTGCAGTAGTTTTTTTTCTTTTTGCTTTCTATGAAAAACCGGATGGTATCTACATCAGATATCGAACGTCCAGTCAAGTATACAATATCCGTAGATTGTTGGGACACACAAAGTTCTCCTTTCTAGTGAGGGAGCTGCTTTATGCAGATAACTGTGCCATTGTCACACATTCTGAAAATGAAATGCAACGTTTTATGAACAGTTTTGCGCATGAATATAGTTTAGAAATCAATCTGAAAAAGACTCTTATGCACGATCAACTGCCTGGTTTGCCCTACATAAAACCAATTATGTACGTTGAAGGGAAAAAAACTAGACGTGGTACACTCTTTTGTATATCTTGGCAGGACGCTTGCTGAGAGATGTAGTTTTGACAACGAGATCTCTTTGAGCATTGAAAAAGCTTCTGGAATCTTTTCAGGTCTTGGAAAACGTGTTTGGTCTCAGCATGGCATCAAACTCGAAATAAAGGTCATGCTCTATATGTTTTGATGTTCCTCTTGTATGGACACTGTAAAAGCACCAACTGAGGACTCTTGAACGCTTCAATCAACGACAAATGCTTTGAATTGGAATACAATACAGAGGTATTAAAAAGAGCTGTGCTACCAAGCATTGAATCCATGGTAGTGAAGAGTTGTCTTCTTTGGGCTGGTCATGTCGTTCGAATGGATGACAGTCGTCTGCTAAAACAATTGTTTTACGGTGAAATGCGTAAAGGGGAGAGCAAGGCATCAAAACCAAAGAAAATATTTAAGGACTCAGAAAAATTTGCTTTAGACGATTTAGCATATCGATAGACCAACGGGAAAAAATGGCACTGGATAGAAGTCAGTGGCGCAAACTAATTAATGTGGGCATAGAATTCTTTGTTCAGTATGCCACTTACAAATGATCAGTTCATTTGGGTGAACAAGGACTGGCGCCAGGTCCACAAAGTCACCACATCAACTTTGCTTCTTACTCGCTGGTCTTAAAACTACTGCACTACCTAATGACATTCATGTGAGCCAAAGCGACCGACAATGGGCAGTTTGGGGTAAAATCTGTCGCAATTTAGCAGGCATGAAAAGTTATCTGCGGGTGCATAAAAAAAATGGGTGGGGAAAGAGAAAGGAATCGCAAAACTCAATAGATGGTCCCACTCGAAACCAATATATATATATATATATATATATATATAAACACTGATAAATAATAGCTACTTAAAAGTTTTGACATCAGGCTTTTATTTATCATTTCGTATTAGCACCATTCTCATTAGAATTATGATTATTGCACATCCTTAGTCAACACTTCAATGGTCAACGTCAGCTTTATTTAAAAACAAATATGTGCAATGCCAGTTTACACCATTCTTTAAAATGGCTTGAGACAATGAAAATTAATTTTGTTTACATTCCATAAGAATAAGTGCTATTTTTGAAAATGACTGGACACAGCTGAAAACGCTCAAAAACCTCGAATATTTGGATGATATTTACATTCATTCAATCCAAATTTACGTTTCCTTGTTCGTAAAAAAAAAAGAAAAAAGAAAAATCAACAACAACAACAACAACAAAAGCCCAACAACAAATAAACAAATAACCAAACATTCTGCTTTGTTTACCCTTTTTCACAAAACACGCATTGACAAAAACACTTCTTACACACACACACACACATATATATATATTTGAAGAGTTTTTTTTTTATACGGTTTATATAGTTTGTTATAATTTTAATTTTTACAAAACATTGTTCCTGTTATACTTTCAGTTTTCTGGTAGTTTTCTTCAGACAGAAATATTAAGTTAATATTTAAACTTAGATTAAATATGGTAATTAAGTTTTTGGTTTGGGCGGTTAGTTTTATTTTATGTGAGATTGATCGGGTCAAGCTTGTCTCTAAAGGGAGGTCAGGTGTTGACAAACCTGCGGGGTAGTGGTATTTTTTATAGATTGTTAAACGTGGTGAGTTCCTTAAAAACATAATAAAAATAACAATAAAAAAAAATCAAAACAAGACAAAAAACACAGGACTAACAAAGAAAAGATTTAAGAAAAACCTACTTGAACAAACAAATCTCTCAAATACTGATTACAACCGGATTTACAATGGCAGTATATTAAAAATAGTAAACCCAGGACCAGAAAAGCAGTACTTAACGTTCAAAGGAAATAAAGATATTTTAGGATAATCGGAAAAAAAACGGGGGAAATTTACATCCCGGGGAATACATACTTTTTTACTTTGAGTTAACAAAAAATGATTCATATATCAAAAAGAGACTGTTCAGATAAAGGAATTAAGTTTTTAAATAACGGTGTAAAATTTACCCCAACTTGAGGGGTCATTCTACTCGGATTAAAAAGAGAAAATTATATCCGAATATCCTGTCCACAAATACAACACACATTTATACAAGAACAACACAAAGAAACAATAAGAAGAAAACTAAATTGAATTCTTTAAATATTTATATACATGTAGCAGAAAGAATTTCGTATTTTTGTTTGGCGCGTAATTTAATTCGACCGTTAGGATCGACGCATAATTTCACCCAATCAGGATGACTTATCCTATTCACCCGGATCATCTTTCCGGGCAGCGCAAATTGGGGAAGCCGTCAAACAAGCCCTCTTTTGGCAAAACAACTTCGTTCAGGGCAGACGTCTTACTGTCTGCTCTTCAATAGCAGCAGCAGCATCGACACAATGAGGGAGGCTGTCTAATTTATGGACCCCTTGCGTCTATTCTCTTAGACCAAGGGTTCCCAGTTGAATAGGAATTAGATGAATTCAATACGCCACACACAGGAACAACTTTATGTCACCCCCAAAATTGGCTATGTCAACTGCGATGCAAAATTCCGCTCCGACGCCTAGCTACTTCATCTCTGGGCAACATTTTCTGAAGACATTCACGCTTCTCCCCGAAACAACCAGAACCACAAACTCACGGTAACTACAATCGTTTCTTTTCTCAAACAGCAAACACGACTTTTGCAACACTATAGCGAACATATCTCCCTCAGCACATTCAACAATACCTTAACCTAACGATGCACTTTTCGCTTAGGCATTTAGCTGCTAAAATGCTTTCTCAACTCTATAACAACTTCATTTCGTTTCCTTACTTCTTTCCTTACTACGAGACTTGCAGCATAAACGTAAATCATTTATTCCATGCTACCATTAAAAACCTTCATATAAAGCATTTCGACATCTTGGAACTTCTCTCCTTTATATACCGAACAACACTTAGCGAGGGAATAACAACACACACTTTATAACATTCCCACGCAAAAGGTAACAAATTTTTTCGCTAAATACATATTAACAATTGTATTTACACACTTATGTTTTCAGTCATTTGGTGTGTTGTGGTCGGAAAAGACCAAAAGATCAAAAATGTTCTTGGTGAGGAGTTAGTACAACGTGTATGTATGTACGCATGACAATGAGTCTCATTGGGTGCCCCATTCATTCGGCCTTGTGCCACATCTAAGCAAAAAAGCTTAGTAAATTACTATGTGCGCATGGCACTGAAAAATAGCGGAGTATATATTTGATTGCTGATTGAATGTGTGTCGAAGGAGACATGTGAAGTGTGACTGAGGCTATTCTATAAGAAAATAAGTTGGCAGAAAGATGGTAAACATATCTTCGTTGCGACTATGAATGTTGTTTTTTTTTTTATGTGTGGACTCGCAATTGTCATTATAATGAAATGAAATTTTGTTCGGTGTTTGAATGTCGATATAGCCGCCAGTGTATCTTCATTGCTATGGAGTGTGTCGTTTACTGGTTGTGTGTTTCCGTGTCCGACTGTCTGTTGCTGCGCGTGGCTGTGTCCGACTGTCTGAGAGAGTGTTGTCATCGTAAACAGGAAATAAATAGATCACATGACAGGCTCCAAATGAAAGATTCCAAGATAAGTTCATTTGGAGTTCAACTGTGTGGATGTAGTTGAAAACACCGGCACGTGAATATTCTGTCCAATCAAGTTCTTATTTAATTTTTACTGATTTGTACAAGAGTTTTTAAAAATTTTATTTTAATCCCCTTGATGTGTGTGCGTTTCTCACATATTTATGCTTTCCTTATTAATTGTAGATTATAGGGTTTTATATCTTATAGACCCTAGAATCAGATACAACAGACCTTATGAAAACCTTTGAAAATTCTATCACAAATTACGTCAATGCGAAATTTTGCTGAACGAAAGTTATGACGATAAATCCTTTGTGAATTTTTATTTTAAGTTTTAAACCACCATCAAACTACCAAGCAGGAACAAATACTTCGAGGGATATACAGGGTGCGAAAGATATACCCTCCCACATTTTAAACTCTCATTTCTGTAGTGGAAGTGAACTGATGCAAGTGACAATTGTAGTTCCATCTTGCTAATATCTTACCAGTTTTTTCAGATTCGATCAGTCATAATTATGAGTGGTGCACACCATGCCTTTGTTGTGGAAACGTTTTTTTTTTTCGTTACGCTGAAATGATGCTGTTCAGGATAGAATTTTCAACCCATAAAAGAATCAAATTTTTATCCGGAACAGTATCATTTCATTGTAACATGAAATGGACCCGAAAACCTCTCTGTGTAACAATTACAGATTTACCAATCTTTAAAAAAAACGTTTCACTAGCAAAAGTACGATGTGCACCGGTTCAAGGCGTGATCGCAACAAATCGTATCTGAAAAAAAGAACAAAATGGGATTAGGCATTAGCTACATGGAACTACAATTGCCACTTGCCTAAGTTTATATGCACCATACAGGTGACAGTTTAAAATGTGAGAGGTATTTCTATCACACCCTGTATTAGCTTCCTCAAAAAGGACCGCCAATATGAATATGACGGTCAAAATAATAAAATCTAATTTACTACAGAGTCAAAGGAAAGCTATCAAAGACCAGACAATAATCATTAAAGAGGCGGATAAAAGAGACTCAATTGTCATTATGAACCATTACAAAGAAATGGTGATGGACCAGTTCCAAAATGAACAATTCTATCGGAAACTCGATAGAAATAAAGACTGGCGAACCATATAAAAATTACTAAGTTAACAAGAAATACTAGAACAACCCCACAAAAATTAAATAGATGACTTATTAAATTTTGAGGTAAAAACAAGTAATTTTCACGGTCTTCCGAAAATTGAGATACACATTAGAAATAACAACATCTCTGTGAAAATAACTTGACCGAATTATCTAAAACTACGACGATCTATCCAGTATTACACTACTTAGCAACCTACTGGACATCATTTTCAAACCACTACGAAAAAACTCCTCAAATTTATAAAGGACTATATTGATTTTTTAAATTTCATCCAAGAAAAAGTCCCAAAAGAAAGTATATTTTCCAACTTTAAAGTAACACCTTCATGATTTTGGAATTGGGACAATTAAGTTCTGGCTACAAAAATATCCAGACAAATTAAATACCAAGTAGATTCTCAAAAGAATTCATTATTGATAATCTAAAAATAATCCTTGAAAACAATAATTTCTTTTTTGATGATGAATATTACCAAGAGAACAAAGGAATACCGATGGCGTTAAAGGTGGCTCCAACATATGGAAACTATTTATGGGATACACTCAGTTACCTACAATTCTTGGTGAAGACTATGTGAATTCTATCCGAGAAGATTTAAAGAGATTCCTGGATGATTGTTTTATTTTCAGGACAAAAAATTTAACTGATTTAGAAAAATTCCACAAACTCATAAACAACCTACACAGCAATAATTTCACGATGGAAGTGAATGAAAATCAACTACCCTTCTTGGATTTCCTAATCATCAAAGAGGACACGAAACGAGTAGAGTGTTCGTCAATGGTCCTGTAGACCAGGGTTCAATCCTAGGTGGAGTCATACCAAAGACACAAAAAATGGTACTTGATGCTGCCTTGCTTAGCACTCAGCAGTATAAAGTAAGGGTAATCAAGGGTAAAATGGAGCAATCCAGGGAATGGAGCAGCACCCTCCCAACACCTTGGTGTGGTAGCTTTTGAAAAAGGAGCCTCAACTAAGGCCGTTAACTTTACTTACTTTATTGTGTAAAAATACAGATAGCCATTAAAATCTGAATTTTATATCATGCAATCCTTCACATACAACAAGTAACATCCCATTAGACATGGCACGACATATTAGTACAATTATAAATGATTGTGGGATTACCTCCCTTGTCTACTAAAGAATTTCTGTTAATGGCCGTTGCATGGTGTTGTCAAAATAGTAATTAAGAATAGCGCATAAAAGCCTCATTCCACTTTAATTCGCTGCATGCCTTGAAATTGAACCTATTCTTGTCTTTCGGGACGGGAACATTTTCGTCCCCAACAAATGTGGAGTCGCATTGAACACAACACCAAAGAATGATACACTTTTTAATCGGTAAGTAATTAGCCAAAACCTGCATTTCTCGCAGAATTACGTACACGTACGTACAATAAGGACATTTATTCGTACAGTTCTTTATACGCTCTTTTTGTAGCTCGTTTAATTTTCTTTACACTCAATTAAAGTCTCGTACAAGTAAGCGGTATTAATCCAACTACAATTCCTCTACAAGATGAGAGACGTCTTGAAAAAGATTCCAGGAACCTTAGATCCATTTTGTTACGTTATAGTACTCAAACACATAAGAAAAACAAGAGAGAGAGAGAGAGAGAGAGAGAGAGAGGGGGGGTTTCGAGGACCGGCTTTTATTCGAAGAGTGTGAGGAATTGGGGTGACAGGGTATCATGCAGGGCTCTACACTCACAGGAAGTAGATAGGGAACGTAAATTATATTATAATCTAACATCACACCTCCTTTTGTTGATAAAATTCATTGTCCTTATGGGCATGACAACAGTTTCATTTTATACCGTTCTTTAAGTATGATAGTTGTCTATTGGGATTTCAAAGGTAATTTATGTTGTTGTTTGCTATCTGACTCCATAATGCGTTATTCTCGTCTTACTCCACGTTATCCTGCTGGTTCAACTTCTTGGGTGTGAAGGCTGTAAAAGAATTATATAGAAAGAAGATAGGAAGAGAAGATAGGAGGCCAAGATATCTTTCGTATTTGGCCTTTATTTCTAGGTTCAACAACCATTTAGTGGGTAAGGAAATTATTCCTGAATACAAATGAAATGGTTGCGTCTCCCAGTCAAGGTGTTAACATGTGTTAATCGTTCTTGGGTATATCTGTCCAAATTTGGTATTTAAGGCGTTAACAATGTGTTAGACGCTTTTGGTAGATATGTCTAAATCCGGTGTTTTCAGTTGTGGTTGTTAAAACCGTTATATGATGTTTAGTTGTTATTTTTATGAGTCCATTAGTTGGCGTTTTTAGTCGTGGGTCGTTGGTAAAAGAGACAGCTGCTACTTGTGGAAAGGTTAGCCAACGCGTCGTCTAAAGATAGACGCATGATACCTTTCACCAGTAGCAAGATAAATTTAGGTGTTGTCACTGCTGAAAGAGAACGGGCCTCTTTCTTTTCCCGAGAGGGTTCCTTCTTTGCACATGTGCCGCTCCTTTTCCGATCAGGGGCTTCTGAGAGTTTCTGCATTTTTTGTATTTATTTTTTATTTAATTTTGTTTTATTTTCGTTTTATTTATCTTTATTAATTCCCACATGTCTAACATCTCTTCTAGTGCGTGTGAGGTTTCTCCTCGGAAATGAAGATTTGTTGGGCCCTGTTGACGGCTTAGCTTGATGTAGTGAAGATATTACACCCGGTGGCGAGACGCTCTTTGGTACCTGCATCCTGCGGGCGGGAACCAGAGTAGCAGTTGACATTTCGGTGCGTGAACCCTTACCACCATTGCTCTGACGACCTTTACAAATGACGTCAATTGCATCAATGCACTCTGTTTGGTGTTTCTACTTCGCATGATCATTTGTCCAGGCGATGATTCATAATACCTTTCTTGTATGGGTGACCCACATTTAATGTAGGTTTTGATCATGTGCGTGACTATTGTAGTAACTCGCTTGCGCCTTCTGTCTGCATTTGAATTGGCTCTAGTCATAACCACCATAACTCATAAGAGTTGTCTTTAGCAGATTGCTGCTGATGCTGTGAGTATCGTAACAAGAGTCACTGAGCGACGCAGTTTCTCATCCCTTGGGTAGGAGGATTTCGGAAGTCAAGCCGAACGAGAAATGGGTCGGTGCAGGGGTCTTTATTTTTCTGCATGGAGCGTTTTGCACTCTTAACAGCAGATTTGACAATGTCATTTGCTTGTTGATTCCAAACGATTGCCATGAAGTGTTCAAAATCCCATGTCTTTGAAAAGTGTTTGAATGATGATGATGAGGGCTGGCATCAGAAATCACCTGACATGGAAGTCTGTATCCCGTAAAGTGTGCCTTAAATTTGCAGAGGACAGTCGAAATGGTAATGTCCTCATGTTGGTTTATTTTCCAGAAGTTTGAGAAGTAGTCGACAGTTTGAGAAGATAGTCAAAGTTGTTGAACTCAGATAGATCAATGCTATTTTTCATTTTTATTTTTATTTTTTTGCAGTGAGTGATCCGGTAGATCGTGTGATATTAGGATCTCTTTGGGTTATTCTTTCGTCAACGTGCATCCTCGTTTACATGGCTAGAAAACATACACGTTGATGTCATATTTCTGAGTGCGCCGTAGCGTTTCTTGTAGCCATTTAAGAGCTTTAAGGGTTTCTTTACTATCACTTCCAGTGGTTTGTGATCAATGTAGATCTCTGTTTTTCTGCCAAACGTGTACCGGTGAAATGCTTTCAGTGAGAGACTCCCCTTTTCAATCGGTGCATATATCTGTTTTATATCGGACAGAACTCTGTTTGCATCAAACGCTTTAAGCTTTCCTTTTTGTTGTAGAGCAGCAACTTTTTCAACTGGCATCACATCTGATTACATCACCAGATTTATTATAATAAGTGAAAATTAATGCACTTGAGACAAATTGCTTGATTTCTGCAAACGAATCTTGGAACTTCTTTGTAAATTAATTATCGGATAGTTTTCATAAACTTGAATGGTCGCGTTAGCAACCTTTGCAAGGTAATTGATCCTTCCACAAAGTCACTTTACTCTTTCGACTAAAGTAGGTCGTTTCAACTTGGTAATTGCATCCATTTTATCGGGATTTGGGAGTAAACCATCACGTCTATTGAAGTGCCCTTTAAAGTTTATGGGTGATCTCGCAGCATTGCTGTCAGATTTGTAACACAGCCAGCCGATACTTGTCCAAGTTTGTATCCAGAATCAAACATAGTTGTATCTTTGGCAATGCATGTGGCTCCATTAAAACCATCAACGGTGAGGTGAAGACGTTTCTGGGTTTAAGCCATCGATATCGACCGAATCCTGTTTGGAAAGTAATAAAATGTTTTGATTCTTCATTTAACATTACCAACCAGTAAGCTGATTCGGCATTGGTATTAGTGCAAGCGTCTCGGACCAATGCAGATCTGGATGTCACCAGATTTCTTAGTGGTGACGACTATCCAATTGTTCCAGTTTGTTAGCTCATCAACCGGAATAATATTTCCCATTTTCTCCAGTTGCCTCAGTTCTTTTTTGACTTGAGTAATCATGGACATTGGTATGCGTCTTGGTGCATTCGTATGTAGTGTGTCTATTTCATCAACCTGTAGGCATAATCATTCAGCTGATAATCCCAGTTCACTATTAAAAATGTCTGACTGTTCAGTTAGAAATTGTTTCCATTCCATGAGATGATATTGACAATGTTGTCATAGTGTAACGTTATTATGTTCATCTGCTCACTTGCCCGTTTCTCAAATAATGGAACCAAGTCTTCATTCACCACGGTAAACTCAACCAAGTATTTTTTTCGGTTCTTCAGATTATTTAACGTGACAAATCATTTATCAATGGTCGCTACTTCGGTGTAGTGACCAAATAAAATAACTTCTGTTTGACCCTGTTTGAAACGCACCCAAAAACACTGAGCAATCAACCCGCTATAGAACGTACCGATGTATTTGCCATCGCGTCACATGATGTTCCAATTCATTTTCAGACCAATCAGGTTCACGCCTGCCCTTTTTCACGACGTTGCACTACCGAAGCCAGTTTTAGCGTCATTGTGGCTGGTCCTTTTCTCGACCCATTAGCTGTATAAATACAGGCAGCAGTGGTTGAATTATCAGTCGAAATTCGGCTTTTAACAACCAAGGTCCTACAGTATACGTTACTTTTCGACTCAAACACCAGGGAGTTTTCTTCACAGTAAAACCAGCAGCTACTAGTAACCACGGGATTTTCGGCAGCCAAGAATGCCAGTACAATAAACAGTAGTTAGGAGAGTAACATTTGAAAACAGCTGAATCACCGTTAGCAATTGACAACAATAAAAAGAGAATTGGAACTATTAGAATGGGATAATCTTTCATTCCTTCTCTCTCTCTCTCTCTCTCTCTCTCTCTCTCTCTCTCTCTTAACGGATAAACATTCACTTTAGCCTTACAAACTCATCTATCAGTGCCCCCATTCACTTAAGCAGCGCGTTTTGTTGACACCCTTATAACTCGCCCCACACTCAGAGATCATTCTGGTACCTCGGTCAGTTCAAAATAAATATTGTTAATATTACGCGCTCTCCTGTTTTCTTATCGTCGAATGATGAATACTTGGAGGTGTGGACACGAGGCTATTCTTACTCAGCTCATCGACACAGCCTCGTTTTACATCCAAAATTTATATGTTACCTGTGGCAGTTTCACATTCTGTACATATTTTTGTTAGATCATGTTTACAGTATCACCATAACCCACTTGAAACTTCACCTTCATCTAGTTCAGTCTCATGTTAGCATATATTGTTTTACTTGACTTTTTTTTTCGAAACTCATACACAATACATGTTTAGTGTCATTAGAAGAAGGAAATAAAATACAGTTGAATTTATATCTAGTTTTGACAAGTGAGATAAGGATTTTCGATTGAGGTGTTTTCTCGGACGCTTCACTGTCAAATGATTTCTATTGTTGTACAATTTACTTATTTGACGCCATGAAAGACACGTCATTTTTCCGTCTCCATGGAAATTACAGCTTATTTGTTCATGTTTGTGGATTTTTCTATTGGTGCACCTAATTCAGAACTTTATTTCTTCTTCCGTAGTTTCCTATAGTTTTCGACAGGGTGTTCATGGCTTCACAACTGCGGCACATTTCTCTGCATTGTTGTAGTATTTGTATTGACTGAACATTCTTTTCCGAGCCTTGTTATCTTCAACACTAAGTACTTGGCGGTCATATAAAAATGAGTCATATAGACACTCACAAAAGTTACAAGATTTAGCTAGGGTGCATTGTGTTATCACTTAAGACTCAAAGGACTCACCTTTTTCGTTGGTCTCTTTTGTTAAATTTTTTTTGTACTGTTTTTAGTTTCACTAGTCCATCCATTGAAGTGTTGGTCAAATTTGGTCATAACTGTGTTCAAGTGCCTTGACTGAAATCTATTGGAGACAGTTAATATGCCTATGCCGATCGCGAGGAGAAATAGCACCGTTTGGTACTCTCTGTTTTGTTCGCCTAGTTAAGTGATAATATCATAATTTATCCACATTTGTTTCCATATTTTTTATCCTCCATAAGGTTTGTCTTGGTGTTCAGTGCGCTCGGCGGTAGTATATTTGATTGGAATTTCTCTGCCATTTTTTAAGGACGTGATCGAAGTGGCACCCGCGTCTAATAGTCGCTCTTAACGCCAACTGTAGCTGACTGTAGTTTATTTTCTTTTACAGTTCCTACTGTAAATATTTGTATTAAGAGCTATGACTCGTCCTAGCTGCCTCCATGTTACGTTATGGTGCTCAAATACATGACAAACAAGAGAGAGAGAGAGAGAGAGAGAGAGAGAGAGAGAGAGGGGGGTGTTTGCCGTGGACCGGCTTTTATTCAGATAATGAGAGAAAGTGGTTTGACTGGGTATCTACTCGCATGCAAATCTCCAAACCTGATCTATTGGCAATATGCTTCAGCTGTGAAGAATTCTACAATGACAAAACAAGAAAACTACTCAACTCTATGAGGATTCCGGAAAAGCAAATAAAAGATCTAAATGTCCGAAAAACGCCATGTTTGGAGCATTTTGCAATAAATGAATCAGGAAAATTAAAAACGTTTCCCTTCTTCTAAATAATGAAGGAAAATACTCTATTAGGAAAACAAAGGTATTGTTTTTTAATATAAAATTACTAAAATCTAAATTGACCTCAAATTAACCCCTCACCTAACAAACAAACAAACAAACTCAAACTATCACTGATTCCAACCAATCCGAATGATGTAAACCAGTAAAATCAAATTAGAGATTCTGGTTTGCTTTGGTTTTATGGCATATCAACCATTGTAGATTATTTAATGCCAAATTCATTTTTATACATATAAACTGTTCTATTTCAAACAATTCAGTTTAGCATAAGTACACGGTTTAAATGTCAAAAACAGTTCTATTTCAAACTATTCAGTTTAGTCAACAAAATTAAATAGTTCCAAGTATTGCTATGTATCAGATTGCTTAATGTCATATCCAGGGCACTTGTTGGCATTGGTGGGGGTGTCTTACCCCTCTGCCAAGATGCAGTCAGTATATTCTACAGCCCCAGCTGACTGGGCTATTTCATGTTGTGTTTAAACTAAGCAATAATATAAAATAAAGTAATGGCCTCTTGATGAATTTAAATATCAAGCATTCCTTTTGACGAATCAGTGCCAATTTGAAGAAGTTAGAGAGCCAGCCTCCATACTTTCTGATCAACAGTTTTTGGCAAAACACATGATTATTATTCAAGTGAAGCATTTTCCATACTCACCTGACCCTTTAGATCTGTATCACTCTGTCTTATGCTTTAAATTATAAATTCAACTTATAGGTGTGATTTGAATATGCGGAGGACATTAAAATATATATAAGATCTAGTTTACAACATCACAAAATAGAATTTTAGTGGTGCTTTGAATAATGGAAAACTATTTTGAAGAAAATGTGTTCATTTATGTCTTTAATTTTCTTCAAAATAGTCTTCTTGTTCTATGAGTTTTCTAAAAGATTGAAAGTAGAGATGTGTTCAAAAAGTACTCTGACTGAAGCTGTATTTACCATGTGCTCATTTATGTCTTTAATTTTCTTCAAAATAGTCTTCTTGTTCTATGAGTTTTCTAAAAAATTGAAAGTAGAGATGTGTTCAAAAAGTACTCTGACTGAAGCTGTATTTACCATGTGCTCATTTATGTCTTGGTAAATACAGCTTCAGTCATAGTACTTTTTGAACACATCTCTACTTTCAATTTTTTAGATCTTAATTTCTTCGACTTAATCTCCATTAGCCTTTTTTATGCCACATTTTTTTCTATTTACAGTTAATTATGTTCTTTGCTTCTCCTCAAGTTACAACCCAGTTTTTGTCTGAATTTTAACTAAAGATTGATAAAACAAATAGAAAAACAACAAGAAATATTAAAACAGGATTTTTCTTTTTTTCAGTTGTTTTATAATTATCAATTTTTGTTTCAAATTTTGTTGATTTTGAAGCAGAAAAAGAAGGTTTTTAGCAATGTATCAACCATCTGTTCTCATGACTGAGTAATGAGAAATTCTATTGTTACAATAAAATGAGACTCTTGTTCTCTGTCAACTAATATCTCGTATTAATTTAACAAGGGAATTTTTCATGCATCCTGTAAAGAGACCAGGTTTTCTGACTGAAAAATTTATGCAAAATGAGACATTGGTGTTTTATTATAAAGAGATTGATAAATTCAATTTGTCTCTTATAATGATGATGATGATGATGATGATCATCATCAAGCTATGCTGACAGCACAGATTCCCTTGATTCTTTCTTGCCATCCATTTCTATCAGTTATCACTCTTGCAAAGTCCTCTGGATAGCATTCAGTATCCCCACAAAGCTGATGAATGTAAGTGTGACAGCAAATTGACTAAAATCCCAAAACGGGACTTTATTTTTGTACGTGTAAACACGGGGCAGGTTGGCACTTGATCCCCTATAGAATAAGTCCTCGTTCAGAGTTTTTCTCTCAGGCATATAAGACCTGGCATATTACGTGAGGGATTAATTTATGGCCAGACTGACCGCCGCTGGCAAGGGGTTCCAAATTTCACACTATCCACACACCCACCAAGGCCACTAAACTTCCTCCCCCAGACAAAAGAAGATATGGACCTATAGGTTTTAGTCGTAATTATATTATATTGTAGTAGTCGGCAACTCCGGTTTCCCGTGTGATATTTATAAGGAATTAATAGGACAATTCTAAGCAAGATAACATAAGGCGAGTAGAAGCTGAAAAGGAAATGTGACTCAACAAATTCGTAGCAGAACTGCAAAGAACAACATAGACCACGTGGTAACGTAAAAATACATGAATCCTTTGCTGTACAAAGCGATACACTTTCAAAGTGTCAAATATGTATAATGAATTGAACAGTCCGTGGACATAAATGTCTTTCTTCTTTTCTGTTCTTTAGTTTCTTCAAATTGAGAGAGAGAGAGAGGGTGGTATATAAAATTTGGGTATAAAGGAGAAATAGCCCCAAAGTTACTTATCTTATTTTTCGACGGGGTTCCACTCGAGAATCTTTCTTCTTTCACGGGCTAATAGACTTTATGCTATTTTTTTACACTGGCTTGAAGAACCTGGGGTCCCTCGTGTCCAAGATATGTTTTTGTCTTCTTCACCCGGAGTAAATGGCTATGGGTCTGTCTGCCACGAGCCCCTTCCAATAACTGACTTTCTTATTTTCTATTTCTGCTGACGGGAAGGAGTCCCTACTTCCGTTTTGGGGTCCCAGCCAATCATTTGGCTTCTCCCTCCTTCCCCCTGGTGTCCGGCGACCTGAGGTTACTAAGTACCAACATCTGTTGGTATCCCCTCTGTGACCTACATTCTTTCTTAACGGTCACTTTTTTGACGGGTTGCCACTGTTCATTCCAACGGGAGGATAGTATTAATCTTATTTCCATCGTCTCCGTGTGATATCACGTGACAGTAAGTTTTTGTTGGTTGGCCAACATTGGTGTGTCCATGTGTAGGGGTTCACTGGAGAATGATGCTTATGACTTCATGCTTACTTCTCTTGCAATGCACAGCATGTCTTGCTTATCTTACTTGGATGGTTTATGAGATGGGAGGCAAGTGGCTGTACAGCTGTTGTTTTGTAGGGTGCTGTTTACTGGATTTGTTGAAAACAGCATGGAGCATCTTTGTAGAGTCCCCCTCTAGCTTTTTTTTCCTGGCATTTTGTTAAAGTCTACATGGTGCAACCATACAGTAGTACTTACATGGCAAGAGCTTGAAAGAATTCCTATTTTACTAAAGTTAAATTTCTAATTCCTCTCAACAACAATAACAAAAGCATCACCATTATTATTATTATTATTATTATTATTATTATTATTTGTTATACTTCTTTGGGCATCTCTACTTTTTACTATCTACTTTCATCAACCTTTAAAAAAAGGCTCTTTGCATAAAAAATAGACACAATTAATATCTATATACGGAGCAAATTCTGTTGAATGATTCATCTGTTTGTTCCTAAAAGTGTCCTCTAAAATTTTTTTCTAACCATTTTTTTCTGAAATCATCTAATTTAATCTTAACATTTTTTACACTATTGTTGTTTTTGATATGATGAGGTAATTTAAAAAAATATATATTAGTCTATAAGCAGAAAATTCTAATTGTTTAGTAAAGTTATTTTTTGAAATCTGCCTTGACAATAAATTTCCAATTAAAGGAGAAATATTTAAAAGAATGTCAACCACAATTAGAAATTCTATTAATTATTTTTAACGTTTCAATTCGATCACTTTTCATTCTTCTTTCTAGCAAAGTAGTAAGTCTTAATTTCTTTAAACTCTCTCTGTAACTGTAATCTTTTCCTTTTTTTATTATTTTTATCACTCTTCTTTATATGCCCTCCACTTTCAATATCTCATTGATTTGCTTCTGTAGAACTCACAATCAAGAATTGAATTCATGCTTAATTATATAAAGTAGAGAGTGAGCTGAAATTCTTTTTACTAGAAACCAAACTGCTATGTATGACTAAACCAAAAAATTAAGATTTAATTTAGTTAACCAGATGGACACAAAGTGAGGATTAACTTTAGCATTATATTTATATTGCAAATCAAATCTCATGCAAAAGTTTTAAAACTTTTGGAATTTGAAAAAAAAAAAAAAACTAACATGTAAAAAATATACTTTATGATTTGATTAGTAACCAGAGGATATTTGGTGGCTATAGGTCAAGCTGTTCTTGTTTTATGCAGTGATACAGAAAGATCCAAAAAAGACATTTGGTGATTGATTGTAAGATTAAATGATATGAGAGATGCATTTCAAGAAAAGTTTTTTTTTGCTCCAGTCATAAATAAATAGAATTTTTCCTTTATGAATCTTAATTGAATAAATTTGGAAGTCATTCATAAATCTTTGTATTTTGAAGTCATTCATAAATCTTTGTATTTTGCAGCTGCTGTTTAAATTGCTTGCTTTCAATTTTTTTCTTTCTTAACAACTTCGATCCAAACCACCATTTAAAACAATGCTTTACTTTTTGTCTGCATTTTAGAGATGAGAAATTATCTCAATTATAAACTGACATGCTTTGACTAGTATCTTCATATTGATTGTTTTTATGGTCATAATGTTTTGGAGGTGTGTTTTTTATAATAGTTATCATTTTCAGAATTGGAATTAGTGAAAGGCATGAATCCATTTGTTTTCCCTTCAGTTATGGGTAAATAATAGCGTTGATTGGGTTCTTCAGCTTTAGTTAGGCAACTAGCCTGGGAGAAGGAAAACTTTGAATTCAAACCAGCTTTACTCTCGTTAAAAATTGACTGCATATCACATCCTGCCTGTAGCAGAGAGGGTGGGTAAATATATACGGTCACAAAATGTTTCGGTTGGGATGTAAGGGGAGCCTTTAATAAGAAAAAAAATGGAGATAAAGGTAAAGATTAAAATATTTCCTTTGTGTCCATTTTGTCTAACACAATTAAATCTTAAGTCTAAAACATTTCCCTCATTAGATTAGACTATGGATGTGTATAAGTGATATATGCCCTGGTTCAGTTGAAGAAGTAAACAATATTTGTTTTAAACCTCCAAGTTACCACCAATGGGACAATGTCTTAGTGTAGATAAAAACATTGGTTTTAAAGTGTATTTAATTTTATGGTAGTTGTGAGTTCAATCTTTGGGTTAAGTGGTGTAATATTCTTTTTTTCAGTGGAAGAGATAGACAAGCAAGATCCCAATGATTAATTATATGGGAAGAATTAAAGACAAACATGGACCACAGAATGAGAACAATCTATCTTCATGGATTGAATAAAAGCTTTGGTTTAGAATTTCTATGAGGTTAATGATGACAACAGTTTGCTGGAAAAAAGATAAATGGTGCAAGTGTCAGAAAATTGTTAATGCAATAGCAACAAAGATGAGGATATTAGTTCTAACATGTAAGTGTATTATAATGATAATTCTCAGAAATTCTGACAAAACTTTTGAATTATTTCCAACATTATTAAACCAACTTCGTTACATCTAATACCATTAACTTCATTAAACAGAGATTAGAAAAACAAACTGAACTATAAAATATTGGTATTTTTACTCTGTGATTTGAGTAGAGTATCAATTAAAAGACAGAGTAATGGTATAACTCTTTTAACATCTGTAGTGCCTCTTATAATAAAATAAGGGTATTTGAAAAATGCTAATAAAATATCAAATGTTTTGCATATATATATTTTTTTCTCTAAAAAAAATCAATAATCAGTCACATTAAGATATATATATATATATATATATATATATATATATATATATATATATATATATATATATTAAGCCAAAAAATTATCAAAATTAAAAAAATGAAAAAATGAATAAATTAGAATCTCCTTTTTTATTAAAATGCTTAGTTATCTAAAATATTTTCCTAAGAGAACAAACATACACTTGAAGAATATGTAAAGAAAAAGGATCAAATATTAAACATGGATATGCAAATTCATCTTTAATTTATCAAATATCTTTTCATACATTTGTCTATAACACAAACACAGATTTATGACCATCAAATTTTCTATATTTAAAAAAAAAATGTTTTTAGCATATTAGTTTGGGAAAATTCCAAAATTTTCAAATATTTCAGCAAAAGGTTCAATCTACAATATAAATATAATGCTAAATTGGACTTTTACTTTCTCTTCATCAAGTTGACTGAAGCAATCTTTATATTTATCCCTGTTGATTGAATTAAAAAGGTCCAGTTTGAAATTATCAGAAGGTTATTGACATTTGAAGAAAACTGAAGAGATCAACAGTAAAAATAGAAATAATAATGTATGAGTTTATCATTCCATAAATTATGATAGTTTTTCATATTAGGGATTCAGACAAAAGTTTGAAATTATTTATAATATCATTACAATATCCAACACAGAACTCCATTAAGTATAGACAAATAAACATGTTTTAATGAATTATAAAATCTGTGATCTGTTTTCTACAATAGAGAAATAACATCTCTAAAGTCTTTAAAAAAAAATTAATAGTTTTAATAAATGTGCATATGAAACACGATAAAAAATTCATTTTTTCATCAACTTTGTTTACCATTCTTTTATGTAATGGGGCACATTTTACTTTTCCAACCAGAGAAACATAATTGAAGAAAATCAAAAATGAGTATTGATAAAACTTGTGGGTGGACATATTATTTTTGTCCCAGGAAGCAATTCAGAGACGCAATTCTTGGAACATAACAACTTTTAATTGATTGAGTAAATCAAACAGAAATAAACAACACTGAAAAGGAATAATGCTTATATGTGAATGTCATTGTAACTGGAATACATTCTTTGAAGAAGTGTTCATTGTATAATGGCTGGTATAGTAAGAAGTCTTGGATGAGACTGTTTATGTTTCACATAGTGCTAATACCCTTAAGAAAAATATGAATCCAACTATTCTCCGTCCAGCTATAGGTAAATAGTAAGGCAGATTGGGCACCTTAACCTTGGTATGGCAACCAGTTGAGGAGAAAGAAAACTTTGAATTCAGACATGTTAAACACAGCTTGAAAACTAACCTTGTGTCACATTTTCCTCATGCGTAAAGGTAGGGCAAAAACACACTTGATGGATTCTCTTTTGGTCATTCTTTATTATGTCTGGTTTTTAAAGACTTGTAATTTAAGAAGGTTTTTGTGTTGCACAAAGTATATCCTGTTTAATGTGTAGCATTTAGGTTTTAGTGTACCATTGGCAGAGTACTTGGTTCCTGATAGGTTGTTGTTTTCATGGACATTTCAAACTGACATTTCTTCCACTTAAGTCATGTCAGATGAAAAGAGGGCTGAATTCATGACTTTTCCTTTAAATGCCTGGCTGTGTTGCTCTGGCACATAATTGTGTCACCTCCTAGAGGTTGTTATTGAAGTTCTCTGTCAGACAAGGGAAGTAATCCTACATACTCATTTACTTTCTATTTGGTTTGGTTGTTAGCTATGTAGTCCAAACAAGACAATCACATGTAAAGAGATGCAAAAAAGTCACTGACAAATCTTAAATATGAATATGATTTGGAATATTAATCAATACTGAGAATTGTAATCTTAAAAATATTCCATAGAAAATACATCTTGAAGTCATAATAATTCATTACAATATCTTAAAAATTGTTGTTCAATGCAACTCAAAATTGATTATATATAAAGTGAATATCATTCACATACTTCTAAGAACATTCTCATCTTTAATACAGATGAACCTGAAATGAATAAGCTTAAGTCAGCAATTTGAATTATTGTTGATAATAAACAAGTCAAATATATCAAATAAAAAATTAATCAACGTAATAAATCAGTTTAGAATTACTTCTAATATTATTAAACTTTGTTTCCTTATATTTAACATGATTAACTTTATTAAATGTAGAAAAGAAAGATAAATAAACAACTAGTATAAACCAATGGTTTAATGGACTGAATAAGTTTACATATAAAATTCTATGAAAAATTCATCTTGTCAATGTGACTGACTATTCTTTAATGTTTTTGGGTAAATTCTACTCTTCCAGTACAATAGAAAAATATAATTGAAGAAGTATAATAGGAAAAGTGATTTACTGTTTTTCTTGCCTGTAATGAAATAAGAACATTTGGTAAGTTTGAAAAATCACTGTCTAATATTATTTAACTTTGATGATCAAGCAACAAGTGGACTTTAAAGGAAGGCTATTTTGATAAGGAATCTAACATATTCAAAGGAAAATGGGTTAAGTACTCTTTGTGTGAATTCTAATCCTCTATTCTCTGTATCTAATGACCACAGTATTCAGGCAAGCAAAAACCACTGCACTTGGATGATCACAGAATAAGAGAGAGAAAACCTTGAGATGATGCCATTGCACCACACAATCTACTTGAGATGCACATCTTAAAACAAATACAAACACAAACAGAATGGGGGGGGAAGGAGAAGAAAAAATGAGAATGAATAAAGAGACCATGAAAAATAGAATGGATTGAGGAAAAAGATCTGTAGCTAAAAGATTTAATGTTAGTACAGTTGAATCTATCAGCCTACTTCTTACTGTTGTTCTCGGCAAGGCCCAGACTCCATTGTTAAAGGTTTTACTCTTTCTTGTTAGTGAGCAAAACTAAAAGGGAGAAAGAAAAAAAAAAAGGTGAAAGTTAACATCACTGTTGCTTTAGAAACACAGTATGAGATGTGCATTATTGTCGTGCAGTAATAACTCTGTCAATATGGCAGCCTTATCTTATTCCATTCTTCTTTATTCAGTTACGATAATTGATGCAATCTCTATATCTGTGCATCTACCAGTCTTTTCTGAATCTATATCAATAATTAGGAAGTGTTTTTTGTCTGTCCTCTATAGACAGCCAAACAGTTTGACATGCAGCTACCAAACTTGGCATGCATTTTTTTGGTAAATTCATGAGTAATGCATTTTTACAGTAAAATCTTTTGCAGTGCATCTAATTGGGAAGAGTTTATTTTTTTTGTCATTTAAAAACAGTTGAACAGTTTGATATAGAGCTACCAGATGTGATATGCAGACTTTTTGAAGAAACAAAAAGGTTTTACATAAACAAAAGTAAAAAGGTTTCTTCATGTTTCTTTCATGACTAATTATATTGAATGTCGATCTAAATATTTAAAAAGAAAGAGAAAAAAATTGACTTACTAAAATAATCACTCCAATTTAATGAAACATTACTAATTAAGTTTATTGGTTGTTTATTGGTAGCTCTAATTCATATGAATTTATGAAGTTATGTTGAAATTATTGGTTAGGGATAAAATCACCAAAGTTAAGGAGTGATAAGCTTACTATATGACTTATCTTTTATTATTTGTAACTTTTTAGTACAAATTTATAATCAACAAGCAAGATTCTAAAATAACCAGCTGTGATCAAAGCTTTTAACTCTCAAGAAATACAAGGATCATTCAATAGGGGGAATTTTGACTGAAGAGCAACCAATTATATGTATGAGGTACATTCAATAAATATAGGTGATTTTTTTGACTGAAGAGCAACCAATTATATGCATGAGGGACATTCAATAAATATAAGGAATTTTTTTGACTAAAGAGCAACCAATTATATGTATGAGGTACATTCAATAAATATAGGTGATTTTTTTGACTGAAGAGCAACCAATTATATGCATGAGGGACATTCAATAAATAAACGGAATTTTTTTAACTGAAGAGCAACCAATTATATGTATGAGGGACATTCAATAAATAAAGGGAATTTTTTTAACTGAAAAGCAACCAATTATATGTATGAGGGACATTCAATAAATAAAGGGAATTTTTTTAACTGAAGAGCAACCAATTATATGTATGAGGGACATTCAATAAATAAAGGGAATTTTTTTGATTGAAGAGCAACAAATTATATGTATGAGGGACATTCAATAAATATAGGGAATGTTTTGACTGAAAAGCAACCGATTATATGTATGAGGGACATTCCATAAATATAGAAAATTTTTTGACTGAAGAGCAACCAATTATATCAATGAGGGATGTTCAATATATATAGGGAATTTTTTTGGCTTAAGAGCAACCGATTATATATATGAGGGACATTCAATAAATAAAGGGAATTTTTTTGATTGAAGAGCAACCAATTATATGCATGAGGGACATTCAGAAAATAAACTGAATTTTTTAACTGAAGAGCAACCAATTATATGTATGAGGGACATTCAATAAATAAAGGGAATTCTTTAACTGAAGTGCAACCAATTATATGTATGAGGGATATTCAATATATAAAGGAAATTTTTTAACTGAAGAGCAACAAATTATATATATGAGGTACATTCAATAAATAAAGGGAATTTTTTTGACTGAAGAGCAACCAATTATATGCATGAGGGACATTCAATAAATAAAGGGAATTTTTTTGACTGAAGAGCAACCAATTTTATGTATGAGGGACATTCAATAAATAAAAGGAATTTTTTTGACTGAAGAGCAACCAATTATATGCATGAGGGACATTCAATATATAAAGGAAATTTTTTTTACTAAAGAGCAACCAATTATATGTATGAGGGACATTCAATAAATAAAGGGAATTTTTTGACTGAAAAGCAACCAATTATATGTATGAGGGACATTCAATAAATAAAAGGAATTTTTTTGACTGGAGAGCAACCAATTATATGTATGAGTGATATTCAATAAATAAAGGGAATTTTTTTGACTGAAGAGCAACCAATTATATGTATGAGTGACATTCAATAAATAAAAGGAATTTTTTTGACTGAAGAGCAACCAATTATATGTATGAGGGACATTCAATAAATAAAAGGAATTTTTTTGACTGAAGAGCAACCAATTATATGCATGAGGGACATTCAATAAATAAAGGGAATTTTTTTGACTGAAGAGCAACCAATTATATGTATGAGGGACATTCAATAAATAAAAGGAATTTTTTTGACTGAAGAGCAATCAATTATATGTATGAGGGACATTCAATGAATAAAGGGAATTTTTTTGGCTGAAGAGCAACCAATTATATGTATGAGGGACATTCAATAAATAAAGGGAATTTTTTTGACTGAAGAGCAACCAATTATATGTATGAGGGACATTCAATAACTAAAGGGAATTCTTTGTCTGAAGAGCAACCAATTATATGTATGAGGGACATTCAAGAAATAAAGGGAATTTTTTTGACTGAAGAGCAACCAATTATATGTATGAGGGACATTCAATATATAAAGGGAATTCTTTGTCTGAAGAGCAACCAATTATATGTATGAGGGACATTCAATAAATAAAGGGAATATTTTTGACTGAAGTGCAACCAATTATATGTATGAGGGACATTCAATAAAGAAATGGAATATTTTTGACTGAAGAGCAACCAATTATATGTATGAGGGACATTCAATAAATATAGGGAATTTTTTGACTGAAGAGCAACCAATTATATGTATGAGGTACATTCAATAAATAAAGGGAATTTTTTTGACTGAAGAGCAACCAATTATATGTATGAGGGACATTCAATAAATAAAAGGAATTTTTTTGACTGAAGAGCAACCAATTATATGCATGAGGGACATTGAATATATAAAGGGAATTTTTTGACTGAAGAGCAACCAATTATATGTATGAGGGACATCCAATAAATATAGGGAATTTTTTGACTGAAGAGCAACCAATTATATGTATGAGGGACATTCAATAAATAAAGGGAATTTTTTGACAGAAGAGCAACCAATTATATGTATGAGGGACATTCAATAAATAAAGGGAATATTTTGATTGAAGAGCAACCAATTATATGCATGAGGGACATTCAATATATAAAGGGAATATTTTGACTGAAGAGCAACCAGTTATATGTATGAGGGATATTCAATATATAAAGGAAATTTTTTTGACTGAAGAGCAACCAATTATATGTATGAGGGACATTCAATAAATAAAGGGAATTTTTTGTCTAAAGAGCAACCAATTATATGTATGAGGGACATTCAATAAATAAAGGGAATTTTTTTGACTGAAGAGCAACCAATTATATGTATGAGGGACATTCAATAACTAAAGGGAATTCTTTGTCTGAAGAGCAACCAATTATATGTATGAGGGACATTCAAGACATAAAGGGAATTTTTTTGACTGAAGAGCAACCAATTATATGTATGAGGGACATTCAATATATATAGGGAATTCTTTGTCTGAAGAGCAACCAATTATATGTATGAGGGACATTCAATAAATAAAGGGAATATTTTTGACTGAAGTGCAACCAATTATATGTATGAGGGACATTCAATAAAGAAATGGAATATTTTTGACTGAAGAGCAACCAATTATATGTATGAGGGACATTCAATAAATATAGGGAATTTTTTGACTGAAGAGCAACCAATTATATGTATGAGGGACATTCAATAAATAAAGGGAATTTTTTTGACTGAAGAGCAACCAATTATATGTATGAGGGACATTCAATAAATAAAAGGAATTTTTTTGACTGAAGAGCAACCGATTATATGCATGAGGGACATTCAATATATAAAGGGAATTTTTTGACTGAAGAGCAACCAATTATATGTATGAGGGACATCCAATAAATATAGGGAATTTTTTGACTGAAGAGCAACCAATTATATGTATGAGGGACATTCAATAAATAAAGGGAATTTTTTGACAGAAGAGCAACCAATTATATGTATGAGGGACATCCAATAAATATAGGGAATTTTTTGACTGAAGAGCAACCAATTATATGTATGAGGGACATTCAATAAACAAAGGGAATTTTTTGACAGAAGAGCAACCAATTATATGTATGAGGGACATTCAATAAATAAAGGGAATATTTTGATTGAAGAGCAACCAATTATATGCATGAGGGACATTCAATATATAAAGGGAATATTTTGACTGAAGAGCAACCAGTTATATGTATGAGGGATATTCAATATATAAAGGAAATTTTTTGACTGAAGAGCAACAAATTATATACATGAGGTACATTCAATAAATAAAGGAAATTTTTTTGACTGAAGAGCAACCAATTATATATATGAGGGACATTCAATAAATAAAGGGAATTTTTTGTCTAAAGAGCAACCAATTATATGTATGAGGGACATTCAATAAATAAAGGGAATATTTTGATTGAAGAGCAACCAATTATATGTATGAGGGACATTCAATATATAGAGGGAATTTTTTGATTGAAGAGCAACCAATTATATGTATGAGGGACATTCAATAAATATAGGGAATTTTTTGACTGAAGAGCAACCAATTATATGTATGAGGGACATTCAATAAATAAAGGGAATTTTTTGACTGAAGAGCAACAAATTATATGCATGAGGTACATTCAATAAATAAAGGGAATTTTTTGTCTGAAGAGCAACCAATTATATGTATGAGGGACATTCAATAAATAAAGGGAATTTTTTTGACTGAAGAGCAACCAATTATATGTATGAGGTACATTCAATAAATAAAGGGAATTTCTTTGACTGAAGAGCAACCAATTATATGTATGAGGGACATTCAATAAATATAGGGAATTTTTTGACTAAAGAGCAACCAATTATATGTCTGAGGGACATTTAATAAATAAAGGGAATTTTTTTGACTGAAGAGCAACCAATTATATGTATGAGGGACATTCAATAAATATAGGTGATTTTTTTGACTGAAGAGCAACCAATTATATGCATGAGGGACATTCAATAAATATAAGGAATTTTTTTGACTAAAGAGCAACCAATTATATGTATGAGGTACATTCAATAAATATAGGTGATTTTTTTGACTGAAGAGCAACCAATTATATGCATGAGGGACATTCAATAAATAAACGGAATTTTTTTAACTGAAGAGCAACCAATTATATGTATGAGGGACATTCAATAAATAAAGGGAATTTTTTGACTGAAGAGCAACAAATTATATGTATGAGGGACATTCAATAAATAAAGGGAATTTTTTTGACTGAAGAGCAACCAATTATATGTATGAGGGACATTCAATAAATAAAAGGAATTTTTTTGACTGAAGAGCAACCGATTATATGCATGAGGGACATTCAATATATAAAGGGAATTTTTTGACTGAAGAGCAACCAATTATATGTATGAGGGACATCCAATAAATATAGGGAATTTTTTGACTGAAGAGCAACCAATTATATGTATGAGGGACATTCAATAAATAAAGGGAATTTTTTGACAGAAGAGCAACCAATTATATGTATGAGGGACATCCAATAAATATAGGGAATTTTTTGACTGAAGAGCAACCAATTATATGTATGAGGGACATTCAATAAACAAAGGGAATTTTTTGACAGAAGAGCAACCAATTATATGTATGAGGGACATTCAATAAATAAAGGGAATATTTTGATTGAAGAGCAACCAATTATATGCATGAGGGACATTCAATATATAAAGGGAATATTTTGACTGAAGAGCAACCAGTTATATGTATGAGGGATATTCAATATATAAAGGAAATTTTTTGACTGAAGAGCAACAAATTATATACATGAGGTACATTCAATAAATAAAGGAAATTTTTTTGACTGAAGAGCAACCAATTATATATATGAGGGACATTCAATAAATAAAGGGAATTTTTTGTCTAAAGAGCAACCAATTATATGTATGAGGGACATTCAATAAATAAAGGGAATATTTTGATTGAAGAGCAACCAATTATATGTATGAGAGACATTCAATATATAGAGGGAATTTTTTGATTGAAGAGCAACCAATTATATGTATGAGGGACATTCAATAAATATAGGGAATTTTTTGACTGAAGAGCAACCAATTATATGTATGAGGGACATTCAATAAATAAAGGGAATTTTTTGACTGAAGAGCAACAAATTATATGCATGAGGTACATTCAATAAATAAAGGGAATTTTTTGTCTGAAGAGCAACCAATTATATGTATGAGGGACATTCAATAAATAAAGGGAATTTTTTTGACTGAAGAGCAACCAATTATATGTATGAGGTACATTCAATAAATAAAGGGAATTTCTTTGACTGAAGAGCAACCAATTATATGTATGAGGGACATTCAATAAATATAGGGAATTTTTTGACTAAAGAGCAACCAATTATATGTCTGAGGGACATTTAATAAATAAAGGGAATTTTTTTGACTGAAGAGCAACCAATTATATGTATGAGGTACATTCAATAAATATAGGTGATTTTTTTGACTGAAGAGCAACCAATTATATGCATGAGGGACATTCAATAAATATAAGGAATTTTTTTGACTAAAGAGCAACCAATTATATGTATGAGGTACATTCAATAAATATAGGTGATTTTTTTGACTGAAGAGCAACCAATTATATGCATGAGGGACATTCAATAAATAAACGGAATTTTTTTAACTGAAGAGCAACCAATTATATGTATGAGGGACATTCAATAAATAAAGGGAATTTTTTTAACTGAAGAGCAACCAATTATATGTATGAGGGACATTCAATAAATAAAGGGAATTTTTTTAACTGAAGAGCAACCAATTATATGTATGAGGGACATTCAATAAATAAAGGGAATTTTTTTGATTGAAGAGCAACAAATTATATGTATGAGGGACATTCAATAAATATAGGGAATGTTTTGACTGAAAAGCAACCGATTATATGTATGAGGGACATTCCATAAATATAGAAAATTTTTTGACTGAAGAGCAACCAATTATATCAATGAGGGATGTTCAATATATATAGGGAATTTTTTTGGCTTAAGAGCAACCGATTATATATATGAGGGACATTCAATAAATAAAGGGAATTTTTTTGATTGAAGAGCAACCAATTATATGCATGAGGGACATTCAGAAAATAAACTGAATTTTTTAACTGAAGAGCAACCAATTATATGTATGAGGGACATTCAATAAATAAAGGGAATTCTTTAACTGAAGTGCAACCAATTATATGTATGAGGGATATTCAATATATAAAGGAAATTTTTTAACTGAAGAGCAACAAATTATATATATGAGGTACATTCAATAAATAAAGGGAATTTTTTTGACTGAAGAGCAACCAATTATATGCATGAGGGACATTCAATAAATAAAGGGAATTTTTTTGACTGAAGAGCAACCAATTTTATGTATGAGGGACATTCAATAAATAAAAGGAATTTTTTTGACTGAAGAGCAACCAATTATATGCATGAGGGACATTCAATATATAAAGGAAATTTTTTTTACTAAAGAGCAACCAATTATATGTATGAGGGACATTCAATAAATAAAGGGAATTTTTTGACTGAAAAGCAACCAATTATATGTATGAGGGACATTCAATAAATAAAAGGAATTTTTTTGACTGGAGAGCAACCAATTATATGTATGAGTGATATTCAATAAATAAAGGGAATTTTTTTGACTGAAGAGCAACCAATTATATGTATGAGTGACATTCAATAAATAAAAGGAATTTTTTTGACTGAAGAGCAACCAATTATATGTATGAGGGACATTCAATAAATAAAAGGAATTTTTTTGACTGAAGAGCAACCAATTATATGCATGAGGGACATTCAATAAATAAAGGGAATTTTTTTGACTGAAGAGCAACCAATTATATGTATGAGGGACATTCAATAAATAAAAGGAATTTTTTTGACTGAAGAGCAATCAATTATATGTATGAGGGACATTCAATGAATAAAGGGAATTTTTTTGGCTGAAGAGCAACCAATTATATGTATGAGGGACATTCAATAAATAAAGGGAATTTTTTTGACTGAAGAGCAACCAATTATATGTATGAGGGACATTCAATAACTAAAGGGAATTCTTTGTCTGAAGAGCAACCAATTATATGTATGAGGGACATTCAAGAAATAAAGGGAATTTTTTTGACTGAAGAGCAACCAATTATATGTATGAGGGACATTCAATATATAAAGGGAATTCTTTGTCTGAAGAGCAACCAATTATATGTATGAGGGACATTCAATAAATAAAGGGAATATTTTTGACTGAAGTGCAACCAATTATATGTATGAGGGACATTCAATAAAGAAATGGAATATTTTTGACTGAAGAGCAACCAATTATATGTATGAGGGACATTCAATAAATATAGGGAATTTTTTGACTGAAGAGCAACCAATTATATGTATGAGGTACATTCAATAAATAAAGGGAATTTTTTTGACTGAAGAGCAACCAATTATATGTATGAGGGACATTCAATAAATAAAAGGAATTTTTTTGACTGAAGAGCAACCAATTATATGCATGAGGGACATTGAATATATAAAGGGAATTTTTTGACTGAAGAGCAACCAATTATATGTATGAGGGACATCCAATAAATATAGGGAATTTTTTGACTGAAGAGCAACCAATTATATGTATGAGGGACATTCAATAAATAAAGGGAATTTTTTGACAGAAGAGCAACCAATTATATGTATGAGGGACATTCAATAAATAAAGGGAATATTTTGATTGAAGAGCAACCAATTATATGCATGAGGGACATTCAATATATAAAGGGAATATTTTGACTGAAGAGCAACCAGTTATATGTATGAGGGATATTCAATATATAAAGGAAATTTTTTTGACTGAAGAGCAACCAATTATATGTATGAGGGACATTCAATAAATAAAGGGAATTTTTTGTCTAAAGAGCAACCAATTATATGTATGAGGGACATTCAATAAATAAAGGGAATTTTTTTGACTGAAGAGCAACCAATTATATGTATGAGGGACATTCAATAACTAAAGGGAATTCTTTGTCTGAAGAGCAACCAATTATATGTATGAGGGACATTCAAGACATAAAGGGAATTTTTTTGACTGAAGAGCAACCAATTATATGTATGAGGGACATTCAATATATATAGGGAATTCTTTGTCTGAAGAGCAACCAATTATATGTATGAGGGACATTCAATAAATAAAGGGAATATTTTTGACTGAAGTGCAACCAATTATATGTATGAGGGACATTCAATAAAGAAATGGAATATTTTTGACTGAAGAGCAACCAATTATATGTATGAGGGACATTCAATAAATATAGGGAATTTTTTGACTGAAGAGCAACCAATTATATGTATGAGGGACATTCAATAAATAAAGGGAATTTTTTTGACTGAAGAGCAACCAATTATATGTATGAGGGACATTCAATAAATAAAAGGAATTTTTTTGACTGAAGAGCAACCGATTATATGCATGAGGGACATTCAATATATAAAGGGAATTTTTTGACTGAAGAGCAACCAATTATATGTATGAGGGACATCCAATAAATATAGGGAATTTTTTGACTGAAGAGCAACCAATTATATGTATGAGGGACATTCAATAAATAAAGGGAATTTTTTGACAGAAGAGCAACCAATTATATGTATGAGGGACATCCAATAAATATAGGGAATTTTTTGACTGAAGAGCAACCAATTATATGTATGAGGGACATTCAATAAACAAAGGGAATTTTTTGACAGAAGAGCAACCAATTATATGTATGAGGGACATTCAATAAATAAAGGGAATATTTTGATTGAAGAGCAACCAATTATATGCATGAGGGACATTCAATATATAAAGGGAATATTTTGACTGAAGAGCAACCAGTTATATGTATGAGGGATATTCAATATATAAAGGAAATTTTTTGACTGAAGAGCAACAAATTATATACATGAGGTACATTCAATAAATAAAGGAAATTTTTTTGACTGAAGAGCAACCAATTATATATATGAGGGACATTCAATAAATAAAGGGAATTTTTTGTCTAAAGAGCAACCAATTATATGTATGAGGGACATTCAATAAATAAAGGGAATATTTTGATTGAAGAGCAACCAATTATATGTATGAGAGACATTCAATATATAGAGGGAATTTTTTGATTGAAGAGCAACCAATTATATGTATGAGGGACATTCAATAAATAAAGGAAATTTTTTGACTGAAGAGCAACCAAATATATGTATGAGGGACATTCAATAAATAAAGGAAATTTTTTGACTGAAGAGCAACCAAATATATGTTTAAGGGACATTCAAAAAATAAAGGGAATTTTTTGATTGAAGAGCAACCAATTATATGCATGAGGGACATTCAATATATAAAGCGAATTTTTTGACTGAAAAGCAACCAATTATATGCATGAGGGACATTCAATAAATAAAGGAAATTTTTTGACTGAAGAGCAACCAATTATATGTATGAGAGACATTCAATATATAGAGGGAATTTTTTGATTGAAGAGCAACCAATTATATGTATGAGGGACATTCAATAAATATAGGGAATTTTTTGACTGAAGAGCAACCAATTATATGTATGAGGGACATTCAATATATAAAGGAAATTTTTTGACTGAAGAGCAACAAATTATATGTATGAGGGACATTCAATATATAAAGGGAGTTTTTTGACTGAAGAGCAACCAATTATATGTATGAGGGACATTCAATAAATAAAGGGAATTTTTTTGAATGAAGAGCAACCAATTATATGTATGAGGGACATTCAATATATAAAGGGAATTTTTTAACTGAAGAGCAACCAATTATATGCATGACGGACATTCAATAAATAAAGGGAATTTTTTTGATTGAAGAGCAACTAATTATATGTATGAGGGACATTCAATAAATAAAGGGAATTTTTTTGACTGAATAGCAACAAATTATATGCATGAGGGACATTCAATAAATAAAGGGAATTTTTTTGACTGAAGAGCAACCAATTATATGCATGAGGGACATTCAATAAATAAAGGAAATTTTTTGACTGAAGAGCAACCAATTATATGTATGAGGGACATTCAATAAATATAGGGAATTTTTTTGACTGAAGTGCAACCAATTATATGTAAGAGGGACATTCAATAAATAAAGGGAATTTTTTTGACTGAAGAGCAACCAATTATATGTATGAGGGACATTCAATAAATAAAGGGAATTTTTTTGACTGAAGAGCAACCAATTATATGCATGAGGGACATTCAATAAATATAGGAAATTTTTTGACTGAAGAGCAACCAATTATATGTATGAGGGACATTCAATATATAGAGTGAATTTTTTGACTGAAGAGCAACCAATTATATGTTTGAGGGACATTCAATATATAAAAGGGAATTTTTTTGACTGAAGAGCAACCAATTATATGTATGAGGGACATTCAATAAATAAAGGGAATTTTTTTGACTGAAGAGCAACCAATTATATGTATGAGGGACATTCAATATATAGAGGGAATTTTTTGACTGAAGAGCAACCAATTACATGTATGAGGGACATTCAATAAAGAAAGGGATTTTTTTTGACTGTAGAGCAACCAATTATATGCATGAGGGACATTCAATAAATAAAGGGAATTTTTTTAACTGAAGAGCAACCAATTATATGTATGAGGGACATTCAATAAATATAGGGAATTTTTTTGACTGAAGAGCAACCAATTATATGTATGAGGGACATTCAATATATAAAGGGAATTTCTTGGCTGAAGAGCAATCAATTATATGTATGAGGGATGTTCAATAAATAAAGGGAATTTTTTTGTCTGAAGAGCAACCAATTATATGTATGAGGGACATTTAATAAATAAAGAGAATTTTTTTGACTCAAGAGAAACCAATTATATGTATGAGGGACATTCAATAAATAAAAGGAATTTTTTTGACTGAAGAGCAACCAATTATATGTATGAGGGACATTCAAAAATTAAAGGGAATTTTTTTGACTAAATACCAACCAATTATATGTATGAGGAACATACAATGAATAAAGGGAATTTTTTAACTGAAGAGCAACCAATTATATGTATGAGTGACATTCAATAAATAAATGGAATTTTTTTGACTGAAGAGCAACCAATTATATGTATGAGTGACATTCAATAAATAAATGGAATTTTTTTGACTGAAGAGCAAACAATTATATATATGAGGGACATTCAATAAATAAAGGGAATTTTTTGACTGAAGAGCAACCAATTATATGTATGAGGGACATTCAACAAATAAAGGGAATTTTTATCACTGAAGAGCAATCAATTATATGTATGAGGGACATTCAATAAATAAAGGGAATTTTTTGACTGAAGAGCAACCAATTATATGTATGAGGGACATTCAACCAATATAGGGAATTTTTTTGACTGAAGAGCAACCAATTATATGTATGAGGGACATTCAACCAATATAGGGTATTTCTTTGACTAAAGAGCAACCAATTATATGTATGAGCAACATTCAATAAATAAAGGGAATTTTTTTGGCTAAAGAGCAACCAATTATATGTATGAGGGACATTCAATAAATAAAAGGAATTTTTTTGACTGAAGAGAAACCAATTATATGTATGAGGGACATTCAATAAATATAGGGAATTTTTTTGACTGAAGAGCAACCAATTATATGTATGAGGGACATTCAATATATAAAAGGAATTTTTTGACTGAAGAGCAACCAATTATATGTATGAGGGACATTCAATAAATAAAGGGAATTTCTTTGACTGAAGAGCAACCAATTATAAGTATGAGGGACATTCAATAAATAAAGGGAATTTTTTGACTGAAGAGCAACCAATTATATGTATGAGGGACATTTAATAAATAAAGGGAATTTTTTGACAGAAGAGCAACCAATTATATGTATGAGGGATATTCAATAAACATAGGAAATTTTTTTAACTGAAGAGCAACCAATTATATGCATGAGGGAGATTCAATGAATAAAGGGAATTTTTTTGACTGAAGAGCAACCAATTATATGCATGAAGGACATTCAATAAATAAAGGGAATTTTTTTGATTGAAGAGCAACAAATTATATGTATGAGGGACATTCAATAAATAAAGGGAATTTTTTTAACTGAATAGCAACAAATTATATGCATGAGGGACATTCAATAAATAAAGGGAATTTTTTTGACTGAAGAGCAACCAATTATATGCATGAGGGACATTCAATAAATAAAGGAAATTTTTTGACTGAAGAGCAACCAATTATATGTATGAGGGACATTCAATAAATATAGGGAATTTTTTTGACTGAAGTGCAACCAATTATATGTAAGAGGGACATTCAATAAATAAAGGGAATTTTTTTGACTGAAGAGCAACCAATTATATGTATGAGGGACATTCAATAAATAGAGGGAATTTTTTTGACTGAAGTGACACCAATTATATGTATGAGGGACATTCAATAAATAAAGGGAATTTTTTTGACTGAAGAGCAACCAATTATATGCATGAGGGACATTCAATAAATATAGGAAATTTTTTGACTGAAGAGCAACCAATTATATGTATGAGGGACATTCAATATATAGAGTGAATTTTTTGACTGAAGAGCAACCAATTATATGTTTGAGGGACATTCAATATATAAAAGGGAATTTTTTTGACTGAAGAGCAACCAATTATATGTATGAGGGACATTCAATGAATAAAGGGAATTTTTTTGACTGAAGAGCAACCAATTATATGTATGAGGGACATTCAATATATAGAGGGAATTTTTTGACTGAAGAGCAACCAATTATATGTATGAGGGACATTCAATAAATAAAGGGAATATTTTGATTGAAGAGCAACCAATTATATGCATGAGGGACATTCAATATATAAAGGGAATATTTTGACTGAAGAGCAACCAATTACATGTATGAGGGACATTCAATAAAGAAAGGGATTTTTTTTGACTGTAGAGCAACCAATTATATGCATGAGGGACATTCAATAAATAAAGGGAATTTTTTTAACTGAAGAGCAACCAATTATATGTATGAGGGACATTCAATAAATATAGGGAATTTTTTTGACTGAAGAGCAACCAATTATATGTATGAGGGACATTCAATATATAATGGGAATTTTTTGGCTGAAGAGCAATCAATTATATGTATGAGGGATGTTCAATAAATAAAGGGAATTTTTTTGTCTGAAGAGCAACCAATTATATGTATGAGGGACATTTAATAAATAAAGAGAATTTTTTTGACTCAAGAGAAACCAATTATATGTATGAGGGACATTCAATAAATAAAAGGAATTTTTTTGACTGAAGAGCAACCAATTATATGTATGAGGGACATTCAAAAATTAAAGGGAATTTTTTTGACTAAATACCAACCAATTATATGTATGAGGAACATACAATGAATAAAGGGAATTTTTTAACTGAAGAGCAACCAATTATATGTATGAGTGACATTCAATAAATAAATGGAATTTTTTTGACTGAAGAGCAACCAATTATATGTATGAGTGACATTCAATAAATAAATAGAATTTTTTTGACTGAAGAGCAAACAATTATATATATGAGGGACATTCAATAAATAAAGGGAATTTTTTTGACTGAAGAGCAACCAATTATATGTATGAGGGACATTCAACAAATAAAGGGAATTTTTATCACTGAAGAGCAATCAATTATATGTATGAGGGACATTCAATAAATAAAGGGAATTTTTTGACTGAAGAGCAACCAATTATATGTATGAGGGACATTCAACCAATATAGGGAATTTTTTTGACTGAAGAGCAACCAATTATATGCATGAGGGACATTCAATAAATATAGGGTATTTCTTTGACTAAAGAGCAAACAATTATATGTATGAGCAACATTCAATAAATAAAGGGAATTTTTTTGGCTAAAGAGCAACCAATTATATGTATGAGGGACATTCAATAAATAAAGGGAATTTTTTTGACTGAAGAGCAACCAATTATATTTATGAGGGACATTCAATAAATATAGGGAATTTTTTTGACTGAAAAGCAACCAATTATATGTATGAGGGACATTCAATATATAAAAGGAATTTTTTGACTGAAGAGCAACCAATTATATGTATGAGGGACATTCAATATATAAAAGGAATTTTTTGACTGAAGAGCAACCAATTATATGTATGAGGGACATTCAATAAATAAAGGGTATTTTTTGACTGAAGTGCAACCAATTATATGTATGAGGGACATTCAATAAATAAAGGGAATTTTTTGACTGAAGAGCAACCAATTATATGTATGAGGGACATTCAATAAATATAGGGAATTTTTTGACTGAAGAGCAACCAATTATATGTATGAGGGACATTCAATAAATAAAGGGAATATTTTTGACTGAAGTGCAACAAATTATATGCATGAGTGATATTCAATAAATAAAGGGAATTTTTTGACTGAAGAGCAACCAATTATATGTATGAGGGACATCCAATAAATACAGGGAATTTTTTGACTGAAGAGCAACCAATTATATGTATGAGGGACATTCAATAAATAAAGGGAATTTTTTGACTGAAGAGCAACCAATTATATGTATGAGGGACATTCAATAAATAAAGGGAATTTCTTTGACTGACGAGCAACCAATTATAAGTATGAGGGACATTCAATAAATAAAGGGAATTTTTTGACTGAAGAGCAACCAATTATATGCATGACGGACATTCAATAAATAAAGGGAAATTTTTGACTGAAGAGCAACCAATTATATGTATGAGGGACATTCAATAAATAAAGGGAATTTTTTTGACTGAAAAGCAACCAATTATATGTATGAGGGACATTCAATAAATAAAGGGAATTGTTTTGACTGAAGTGCAACCAATTATATGTATGAGGGACATTCAATAAATAAAGGGAATATTTTTGACTGAAGTGCAACCAATTATATGTATGAGGGACATTCAATAAATAAAGGGAATATTTTTTACTGAAGTGCAACCAATTATATGTATGAGAGACATTCAATAAATAAAGGGAATATTTTTGACTGAAGTGCAACCAATTATATGTATGAGGGACATTCAATAAAGAAAGGGAATATTTTTGACTGAAGAGCAACCAATTATATGTATGATGGACATTCAATAAATATAGGGAATTTTTTTGACTGAAAAGCAACCAATTACATGTATGAGGGACATTCAATAAATAAAGGGAATATTTTTGACTGAAGAGCAACCAATTATATGTATGAGGGACATTCAATAAATATAGGGAATTTTTCTGATTGAAGATCAACCAATTATATGTATGAGGGACATTCAATATATAAAGGGAATTTTTTTGACTGAAGAGCAACCAATTATATGTATGAGGGACATCCAATAAATATAGGGAATTTTTTGACTGAAGAGCAACCAATTATATGTATGAGGGACATTCAATAAATAAAGGGAATTTTTTGACTGAAGAGCAACCAATTATATGTATGAGGGACATTCAATAAATAAAGGGAATTTCTTTGACTGAAGAGCAACCAATTATAAGTATGAGGGACATTCAATAAATAAAGGGAATTTTTTGACTGAAGAGCAACCAATTATATGCATGACGGACATTCAATAAATAAAGGGAATATTTTTGACTGAAGTGCAACCAATTATATGTATGTGGGACATTCAATAAAGAAAGGGAATATTTTTGACTGAAGAGCAACCAATTATATGTATGATGGACATTCAATAAATATAGGAAATTTTTTTGACTGAAGAGCAACCAATTACATGTATGAGGGACATTCAATAAATAAAGGGAATATTTTTGACTGAAGAGCAACCAATTATCTGTATGAGGGACATTCAATAAATATAGGGAATTTTTCTGATTGAAGAGCAACCAATTATATGTATGAGGGACATTCAATATATAAAGGGAATTTTTTTGACTGAAGAGCAACCAATTATATGCATGAGGGACATTCAATAAATATAGGAAATTTTTTGTCTGAAGAGCAACCAATTATATGTATGAGGGACATTCAATATATAGAGTGAATTTTTTTGACTGAAAAGCAACCAATTATATGCATGAGGGACATTCAATATATAAAGGGAATTTTTTGACTGAAGAGCAACCAGTTATATGTATGAGGGATATTCAATATATAAAGGAAATTTTTTGACTGAAGAGCCACCAATTATATGTATGAGGCACATTCAATAAATAAAGGGAATTTTTTGACTGAAAAGCAACCAATTATATGTATGAGGGACATTCAATAAATAAAGGGAATTTTTTGACTGAAGAGCAACCAATTATATGTATGAGGGACATTCAATAAATATAGGGAATTTTTTTGACTGAAGAACAACCAATTATATGTATGAGGGAGATTCAATAAATAAAGGGAATTTTTTGACTGAAGTGCAACCAATTATATGTATGAGGGACATTCAATAAATAAAGGGAATTTTTTGACTGAAGTGCAACCAATTATAAGTATGAGGGACATTCAATAAATAAAGGGAATATTTTTGACTGAAGTGCAACCAATTATATGTATGAGGGACATTGAATAAATAAAGGGAATATTTTTGACTGAAGTGCAACCAATTATATGTATGAGGGACATTCAATAAAGAAAGGGAATATTTTTGACTGAAGTGCAACCAATTATATGTATGAGGGACATTCAATAAATAAAGGGAATATTTTTGACTGAAGTGCAACCAATTATATGTATGAGGGACATTCAATAAATAAAGGTAATATTTTTGACTGAAGTGCAACCAATTATATGTATGAGAGACATTCAATAAATAAAGGGAATATTTTTGACTGAAGAGCAACCAATTATATGTATGAGGGACATTCAATAAATAAAGGGAATATTTTTGACTGAGGTGCAACCAATTATATGTATGAGAGACATTCAATAAATAAAGGGAATATTTTTGACTGAAGTGCAACCAATTATATGTATGAGGGACATTCAATAAATAAAGGGAATTTTTTGACTGAAGTGCAACCAATTATATGTATGAGGGACATTCAATAAATAAAGGGAATTTTTTGACTGAAGTGCAACCAATTATATGTATGAGGGACATTCAATAAATAAAGGGAATTTTTTTGACTGAAAAGCAACCAATTATATGCATGAGGGACATTCAATATATAAAGGGAATTTTTTGACTGAAGAGCAACCAGTTATATGTATGAGGGATATTCAATATATAAAGGAAATTTTTTGACTGAAGAGCAACCAATTATATGTATGAGGCACATTCAATAAATAAAGGGAATTTTTTGACTGAAAAGCAACCAATTATATGTATGAGGGACATTCAATAAATAAAGGGAATTTTTTGACTGAAGAGCAACCAATTATAAGTATGAGGGACATTCAATAAATAAAGGGAATATTTTTGACTGAAGTGCAACCAATTATATGTATGAGAGACATTCAATAAATAAAGGGAATATTTTTGACTGAAGTGCAACCAATTATATGTATGAGGGACATTCAATAAATAAAGGGAATATTTTTGACTGAAGTGCAACCAATTATATGTATGAGGGACATTCAATAAATAAAGGGAATATTTTTGACTGAAGTGCAACCAATTATATGTATGAGGGACATTCAATAAATAAAGGGAATATTTTTGACTGAAGTGCAACCAATTATATGTATGAGAGACATTCAATAAATAAAGGGAATATTTTTGACTGAAGAGCAACCAATTATATGTATGAGGGACATTCAATAAATAAAGGGAATATTTTTGACTGAAGTGCAACCAATTATATGTATGAGAGACATTCAATAAATAAAGGGAATATTTTTGACTGAAGTGCAACCAATTATATGTATGAGGGACATTCAATAAAGAAAGGGAATATTTTTGACTGAAGAGCAACCAATTATATGTATGAGAGACATTCAATAAATATAGGGAATTTTTTTGACTGAAGAGCAACCAATTACATGTATGAGGGACATTCAATAAATAAAGGGAATTTTTTGACTGAAGTGCAACCAATTATATGTATGAGGGACATTCAATAAATAAAGGGAATTTTTTGACTGAAGTGCAACCAATTATATGTATGAGGGACATTCAATAAATAAAGGGAATTTTTTTGACTGAAAAGCAACCAATTATATGCATGAGGGACATTCAATATATAAAGGGAATTTTTTGACTGAAGAGCAACCAGTTATATGTATGAGGGATATTCAATATATAAAGGAAATTTTTTGACTGAAGAGCAACCAATTATATGTATGAGGCACATTCAATAAATAAAGGGAATTTTTTGACTGAAAAGCAACCAATTATATGTATGAGGGACATTCAATAAATAAAGGGAATTGTTTGACTGAAGAGCAACCAATTATATGTATGAGGGACATTCAATAAATATAGGGAATTTTTTTGACTGAAGAGCAACCAATTATATGTATGAGGGACATTCAATAAATAATGGGAATTTTTTGACTGAAGAGCAACCAATTACATGTATGAGGGACATTCAATAAATAAAGGGAATTTTTTGACTGAAGAGCAACCAGTTATATGTATGAGGGATATTCAATATATAAAGGACATTTTTTGACTGAAGAGCAACCAATTATATGTATGAGGGACATTCAATAAATAAAGGGAATTTTTTGACTGAAGTGCAACCAATTATATGTATGAGGGACATTCAATAAATAAAGGGAATTTTTTGACTGAAGTGCAACCAATTATATGTATGAGGGACATTCAATAAAGAAAGGGAATATTTTTGACTGAAGAGCAACCAATTATATGTATGAGAGACATTTAATAAATAAAGGGAATTTTTTGACTGAAGAGCAACCAATTATATGCGTGAGTGACATTCAATGAATAAAGGGAATTTTTTGACTGAAGAGCAACCAATTATATGCATGAGGGACATTCAATGAATAAAGGGAATTTTTTGACTGAAGAGCAACCAATTATATGTATGAGTGACATTCAATAAATAAAGGGAATTTTTTTGACTGAAGAGCAACCATTTATATGTATGAGGGACATTCAATAAATATAGGGAATTTTTTGACTGAAGAGCAACCAATTATATGTATGAGGGACATTCAATAAATATAGGGAATTTTTTTGACTGAAGAGCAACCAATTACATGTATGAGTGACATTCAATAAATAAAGGGAATTTTTTGACTGAAGTGCAACCAATTGTATGTATGAGGGACATTCAATAAATATAGGGAATTTTTTTGACTGAAGAGCAACCAATTACATGTATGAGTGACATTCAATGAATAAAGGGAATTTTTTGACTGAAGTGCAACCAATTATATGCATGAGGGACATTCAATAAATAAAGGGAATTTTTTTGACTGAAGGGCAACCAATTATATGCATGAGGGACATTCAATAAATAAAGGGAATTTTTTTGATTGAAGTGCAACCAATTATATGTATGAGGGACATTCAATAAATAAAGGGAATTTTTTGACTGAAGAGCAACCAATTATATGTATGAGGGACATTCAATAAATAAAAGGAATTTTTTTGACTGAAGACCAACCAATTATATATATGAGTGATATTCAATAAAAAAAGGGAATTTTTTTGACTGAAGAGCAACCAATTATATGTATGAGGGACATTCAATAAATAAAGGGAATTTTTTTTGACTGAAGAGCAACCAATTATATGTATTAGGAAATTCAATAAATAAAGGGAATATTTTTGACTGAAGAGCAACCAATTATATGTATGAGGAAATTCAATAAATAAAGGGAATTTTTTGACTGAAGAGCAACCAATTATATGTATGAGGGACATTCAATAAATATAGGGAATTTTTTTGACTGAAAAGCAACCAATTATATGCATGAGGGACATTCAATAAATAAAGGAAATTTTTTGACTGAAGAGCAACCAATTATATGTATGAGGAAATTCAATAAATAAAGGGATTTTTTAACTGAAGAGAAACCAATTATATGTATGAGGGACATTCAATAAATAAAGGGAATTTTTTTGACTGAAGTGCAACCAATTATATGTATGAGAGACATTCAATAAATAAAGGGAATATTTTTGACTGAAGTGCAACCAATTATATGTATGAGGGACATTCAATAAAGAAAGGGATTATTTTTGACTGAAGAGCAACCAATTATATGCATGAGGGACATTCAATGAATAAAGGGAATTTTTTGACTGAAGTGCAACCAATTATATGCATGAGGGACATTCAATATATAAAGGGAATATTTTTGACTGAAGAGCAACCATTTATATGTATGAGAGACATTCAATAAATAAAGGGAATATTTTTGACTGAAGAGCAACCATTTATATGTATGAGGGACATTCAATAAAGAAAGGGTATTTTTTGACTGAAGTGCAACCAATTATATGTATGAGAGACATTCAATAAATAAAGGGAATATTTTTGACTGAAGAGCAACCATTTATATGTATGAGGGACATTCAATAAATAAAGGGTATTTTTTGACTGAAGTGCAACCAATTATATGTATGAGGGACATTCAATAAATAAAGGGAATTTTTTGACTGAAGAGCAACCAATTATATGTATGAGGGACATTCAATAAATATAGGGAATTTTTTGACTGAAGATCAACCAATTATATGTATGAGGGACATTCAATAAATAAAGGGAATATTTTTGACTGAAGTGCAACAAATTATATGCATGAGTGATATTCAATAAATAAAGGGAATTTTTTGACTGAAGAGCAACCAATTATATGTATGAGGGACATCCAATAAATATAGGGAATTTTTTGACTGAAGAGCAACCAATTATATGTATGAGGGACATTCAATAAATAAAGGGAATTTTTTGACTGAAGAGCAACCAATTATATGTATGAGGGACATTCAATAAATAAAGGGAATTTCTTTGACTGACGAGCAACCAATTATAAGTATGAGGGACATTCAATAAATAAAGGGAATTTTTTGACTGAAGAGCAACCAATTATATGCATGACGGACATTCAATAAATAAAGGGAAATTTTTGACTGAAGAGCAACCAATTATATGTATGAGGGACATTCAATAAATAAAGGGAATTTTTTTGACTGAAAAGCAACCAATTATATGTATGAGGGACATTCAATAAATAAAGGGAATTGTTTTGACTGAAGTGCAACCAATTATATGTATGAGGGACATTCAATAAATAAAGGGAATATTTTTGACTGAAGTGCAACCAATTATATGTATGAGGGACATTCAATAAATAAAGGGAATATTTTTTACTGAAGTGCAACCAATTATATGTATGAGAGACATTCAATAAATAAAGGGAATATTTTTGACTGAAGAGCAACCAATTATATGTATGATGGACATTCAATAAATATAGGGAATTTTTTTGACTGAAAAGAAACCAATTACATGTATGAGGGACATTCAATAAATAAAGGGAATATTTTTGACTGAAGAGCAACCAATTATATGTATGAGGGACATTCAATAAATATAGGGAATTTTTCTGATTGAAGATCAACCAATTATATGTATGAGGGACATTCAATATATAAAGGGAATTTTTTTGACTGAAGAGCAACCAATTATATGTATGAGGGACATCCAATAAATATAGGGAATTTTTTGACTGAAGAGCAACCAATTATATGTATGAGGGACATTCAATAAATAAAGGGAATTTTTTGACTGAAGAGCAACCAATTATATGTATGAGGGACATTCAATAAATAAAGGGAATTTCTTTGACTGAAGAGCAACCAATTATAAGTATGAGGGACATTCAATAAATAAAGGAAATTTTTTGACTGAAGAGCAACCAATTATATGCATGACGGACATTCAATAAATAAAGGGAATATTTTTGACTGAAGTGCAACCAATTATATGTATGTGGGACATTCAATAAAGAAAGGGAATATTTTTGACTGAAGAGCAACCAATTATATGTATGATGGACATTCAATAAATATAGGGAATTTTTTTGACTGAAGAGCAACCAATTACATGTATGAGGGACATTCAATAAATAAAGGGAATATTTTTGACTGAAGAGCAACCAATTATCTGTATGAGGGACATTCAATAAATATAGGGAATTTTTCTGATTGAAGAGCAACCAATTATATGTATGAGGGACATTCAATATATAAAGGGAATTTTTTTGACTGAAGAGCAACCAATTATATGCATGAGGGACATTCAATAAATATAGGAAATTTTTTGTCTGAAGAGCAACCAATTATATGTATGAGGGACATTCAATATATAGAGTGAATTTTTTGACTGAAGAGCAACCAATTATATGTTTGAGGGACATTCAATATATAAAAGGGAATTTTTTTGACTGAAGAGCAACCAATTATATGTATGAGGGACATTCAATAAATAAAGGGAATTTTTTTGACTGAAGAGCAACCAATTATATGTATGAGGGACATTCAATATATAGAGGGAATTTTTTGACTGAAGAGCAACCAATTACATGTATGAGGGACATTCAATAAAGAAAGGGATTTTTTTTGACTGTAGAGCAACCAATTATATGCATGAGGGACATTCAATAAATAAAGGGAATTTTTTGACTGAAGAGCAACCAATTATATGTATGAGGGACATTCAATAAATAAAGGGAATTTTTTTGACTGAAAAGCAACCAATTATATGTATGAGGGACATTCAATAAATAAAGGGAATTGTTTTGACTGAAGTGCAACCAATTATATGTATGAGGGACATTCAATAAATAAAGGGAATATTTTTTACTGAAGTGCAACCAATTATATGTATGAGGGACATTCAATAAATAAAGGGAATATTTTTGGCTGAAGTGCAACCAATTATATGTATGAGGGACATTCAATAAATAAAGGGAATATTTTTGACTGAAGTGCAACCAATTATATGTATGAGGGACATTCAATAAATAAAGGGAATATTTTTTACTGAAGTGCAACCAATTATATGTATGAGAGACATTCAATAAATAAAGGGAATATTTTTGACTGAAGTGCAACCAATTATATGTATGAGGGACATTCAATAAAGAAAGGGAATATTTTTGACTGAAGAGCAACCAATTATATGTATGATGGACATTCAATAAATATAGGGAATTTTTTTGACTGAAGAGCAACCAATTACATGTATGAGGGACATTCAATAAATAAAGGGAATATTTTTGACTGAAGAGCAACCAATTATATGTATGAGGGACATTCAATAAATATAGGGAATTTTTCTGATTGAAGAGCAACCAATTATATGTATGAGGGACATTCAATATATGAAGGGAATTTTTTTGACTGAAGAGCAACCAATTATATGTATGAGGGACATTCAATAAATAAAGGGAATATTTTTGACTGAAGATCAACCAATTATATGTATGAGGGACATTCAATATATAAAGGGAATTTTTTTGACTGAAGAGCAACCATTTATACATATGAGTGACATTCAATGAATAAAGGGAATTTTTTGACTGAAGTGCAACCAATTATATGCATGAGGGACATTCAATATATAAAGGGAATATTTTTGACTGAAGAGCAACCATTTATATGTATGAGTGACATTCAATGAATAAAGGGAATTTTTTGACTGAAGAGCAACCAATTATATGTATGAGTGACATTCAATAAATAAAGGGAATTTTTTTGACTGAAGAGCAACCATTTATATGTATGAGGGACATTCAATAAATATAGGGAATTTTTTGACTGAAGAGCAACCAATTATATGTATGAGGGACATTCAATAAATATAGGGAATTTTTTTGACTGAAGAGCAACCAATTACATGTATGAGTGACATTCAATAAATAAAGGGAATTTTTTGACTGAAGTGCAACCAATTGTATGTATGAGGGACATTCAATAAATATAGGGAATTTTTTTGACTGAAGAGCAACCAATTACATGTATGAGGGACATTCAATGAATAAAGGGAATTTTTTGACTGAAGTGCAACCAATTATATGCATGAGGGACATTCAATAAATAAAGGGAATTTTTTTGACTGAAGGGCAACCAATTATATGCATGAGGGACATTCAATAAATAAAGGGAATTTTTTTGATTGAAGTGCAACCAATTATATGTATGAGGGACATTCAATAAATAAAGGGAATTTTTTGACTGAAGAGCAACCAATTATATGTATGAGGGACATTCAATAAATAAAAGGAATTTTTTTGACTGAAGACCAACCAATTATATATATGAGTGATATTCAATAAAAAAAGGGAATTTTTTTGACTGAAGAGCAACCAATTATATGTATGAGGGACATTCAATAAATAAAGGGAATTTTTTTTGACTGAAGAGCAACCAATTATATGTATTAGGAAATTCAATAAATAAAGGGAATATTTTTGACTGAAGAGCAACCAATTATATGTATGAGGAAATTCAATAAATAAAGGGAATTTTTTGACTGAAGAGCAACCAATTATATGTATGAGGGACATTCAATAAATATAGGGAATTTTTTTGACTGAAAAGCAACCAATTATATGCATGAGGGACATTCAATAAATAAAGGAAATTTTTTGACTGAAGAGCAACCAATTATATGTATGAGGAAATTCAATAAATAAAGGGATTTTTTAACTGAAGAGAAACCAATTATATGTATGAGGGACATTCAATAAATAAAGGGAATTTTTTTGACTGAAGTGCAACCAATTATATGTATGAGAGACATTCAATAAATAAAGGGAATATTTTTGACTGAAGTGCAACCAATTATATGTATGAGGGACATTCAATAAAGAAAGGGATTATTTTTGACTGAAGAGCAACCAATTATATGCATGAGGGACATTCAATGAATAAAGGGAATTTTTTGACTGAAGTGCAACCAATTATATGCATGAGGGACATTCAATATATAAAGGGAATATTTTTGACTGAAGAGCAACCATTTATATGTATGAGAGACATTCAATAAATAAAGGGAATATTTTTGACTGAAGAGCAACCATTTATATGTATGAGGGACATTCAATAAAGAAAGGGTATTTTTTGACTGAAGTGCAACCAATTATATGTATGAGAGACATTCAATAAATAAAGGGAATATTTTTGACTGTAGAGCAACCATTTATATGTATGAGGGACATTCAATAAATAAAGGGTATTTTTTGACTGAAGTGCAACCAATTATATGTATGAGGGACATTCAATAAATAAAGGGAATTTTTTGACTGAAGAGCAACCAATTATATGTATGAGGGACATTCAATAAATATAGGGAATTTTTTGACTGAAGATCAACCAATTATATGTATGAGGGACATTCAATAAATAAAGGGAATATTTTTGACTGAAGTGCAACAAATTATATGCATGAGTGATATTCAATAAATAAAGGGAATTTTTTGACTGAAGAGCAACCAATTATATGTATGAGGGACATCCAATAAATATAGGGAATTTTTTGACTGAAGAGCAACCAATTATATGTATGAGGGACATTCAATAAATAAAGGGAATTTTTTGACTGAAGAGCAACCAATTATATGTATGAGGGACATTCAATAAATAAAGGGAATTTCTTTGACTGACGAGCAACCAATTATAAGTATGAGGGACATTCAATAAATAAAGGGAATTTTTTGACTGAAGAGCAACCAATTATATGCATGACGGACATTCAATAAATAAAGGGAAATTTTTGACTGAAGAGCAACCAATTATATGTATGAGGGACATTCAATAAATAAAGGGAATTTTTTTGACTGAAAAGCAACCAATTATATGTATGAGGGACATTCAATAAATAAAGGGAATTGTTTTGACTGAAGTGCAACCAATTATATGTATGAGGGACATTCAATAAATAAAGGGAATATTTTTGACTGAAGTGCAACCAATTATATGTATGAGGGACATTCAATAAATAAAGGGAATATTTTTTACTGAAGTGCAACCAATTATATGTATGAGAGACATTTAATAAATAAAGGGAATATTTTTGACTGAAGAGCAACCAATTATATGTATGATGGACATTCAATAAATATAGGGAATTTTTTTGACTGAAAAGCAACCAATTATATGTATGAGGGACATTCAATAAATAAAGGGAATATTTTTGACTGAAGAGCAACCAATTATATGTATGAGGGACATTCAATAAATATAGGGAATTTTTCTGATTGAAGATCAACCAATTATATGTATGAGGGACATTCAATATATAAAGGGAATTTTTTTGACTGAAGAGCAACCAATTATATGTATGAGGGACATCCAATAAATATAGGGAATTTTTTGACTGAAGAGCAACCAATTATATGTATGAGGGACATTCAATAAATAAAGGGAATTTTTTGACTGAAGAGCAACCAATTATATGTATGAGGGACATTCAATAAATAAAGGGAATTTCTTTGACTGAAGAGCAACCAATTATAAGTATGAGAGACATTCAATAAATAAAGGGAATTTTTTGACTGAAGAGCAACCAATTATATGCATGACGGACATTCAATAAATAAAGGGAATATTTTTGACTGAAGTGCAACCAATTATATGTATGTGGGACATTCAATAAAGAAAGGGAATATTTTTGACTGAAGAGCAACCAATTATATGTATGATGGACATTCAATAAATATAGGGAATTTTTTTGACTGAAGAGCAACCAATTACATGTATGAGGGACATTCAATAAATAAAGGGAATATTTTTGACTGAAGAGCAACCAATTATCTGTATGAGGGACATTCAATAAATATACGGAATTTTTCTGATTGAAGAGCAACCAATTATATGTATGAGGGACATTCAATATATAAAGGGAATTTTTTTGACTGAAGAGCAACCAATTATATGCATGAGGGACATTCAATAAATATAGGAAATTTTTTGTCTGAAGAGCAACCAATTATATGTATGAGGGACATTCAATATATAGAGTGAATTTTTTGACTGAAGAGCAACCAATTATATGTTTGAGGGACATTCAATATATAAAAGGGAATTTTTTTGACTGAAGAGCAACCAATTATATGTATGAGGGACATTCAATAAATAAAGGGAATTTTTTTGACTGAAGAGCAACCAATTATATGTATGAGGGACATTCAATATATAGAGGGAATTTTTTGACTGAAGAGCAACCAATTACATGTATGAGGGACATTCAATAAAGAAAGGGATTTTTTTTGACTGTAGAGCAACCAATTATATGCATGAGGGACATTCAATAAATAAAGGGAATTTTTTGACTGAAGAGCAACCAATTATATGTATGAGGGACATTCAATAAATAAAGGGAATTTTTTTGACTGAAAAGCAACCAATTATATGTATGAGGGACATTCAATAAATAAAGGGAATTGTTTTGACTGAAGTGCAACCAATTATATGTATGAGGGACATTCAATAAATAAAGGGAATATTTTTTACTGAAGTGCAACCAATTATATGTATGAGGGACATTCAATAAATAAAGGGAATATTTTTGGCTGAAGTGCAACCAATTATATGTATGAGGGACATTCAATAAATAAAGGGAATATTTTTGACTGAAGTGCAACCAATTATATGTATGAGGGACATTCAATAAATAAAGGGAATATTTTTTACTGAAGTGCAACCAATTATATGTATGAGAGACATTCAATAAATAAAGGGAATATTTTTGACTGAAGTGCAACCAATTATATGTATGAGGGACATTCAATAAAGAAAGGGAATATTTTTGACTGAAGAGCAACCAATTATATGTATGATGGACATTCAATAAATATAGGGAATATTTTTGACTGAAGAGCAACCAATTACATGTATGAGGGACATTCAATAAATAAAGGGAATATTTTTGACTGAAGAGCAACCAATTATATGTATGAGGGACATTCAATAAATATAGGGAATTTTTCTGATTGAAGAGCAACCAATTATATGTATGAGGGACATTCAATATATGAAGGGAATTTTTTTGACTGAAGAGCAACCAATTATATGTATGAGGGACATTCAATAAATAAAGGGAATATTTTTGACTGAAGATCAACCAATTATATGTATGAGGGACATTCAATATATAAAGGGAATTTTTTTGACTGAAGAGCAACCATTTATATGTATGAGTGACATTCAATGAATAAAGGGAATTTTTTGACTGAAGTGCAACCAATTATATGCATGAGGGACATTCAATATATAAAGGGAATATTTTTGACTGAAGAGCAACCATTTATATGTATGAGTGACATTCAATGAATAAAGGGAATTTTTTGACTGAAGAGCAACCAATTATATGCATGAGGGACATTCAATGAATAAAGGGAATTTTTTGACTGAAGTGCAACCAATTATATGCATGAGGGACATTCAATAAATAAAGTGAATTTTTTTGACTGAAGAGCAACCAATTATATCTATGATGGACATTCAATAAATAAAGGGAATTTTTTTGACTGAAGAGCAACCAATTATATGTATGAGGGACATTCAATAAATATAGGGAATTTTTTTGACTGAAGAGCAACCAATTATATGTATGAGGGACATTCAATAAATATAGGGAATTTTTTTGACTGAAGAGCAACCATTTATATGTATGAGGGACATTCAATGAATAAAGGGAATTTTTTGACTGAAGAGCAACCAATTATATGCATGAGGGATATTCAATGAATAAAGGGAATTTTTTGACTGAAGTGCAACCAATTATATGCATGAGGGACATTCAATATATAAAGGGAATATTTTTGACTGAAGAGCAACCATTTATATGTATGAGTGACATTCAATGAATAAAGGGAATTTTTTGACTGAAGAGCAACCATTTATATGTATGAGGGACATTCAATAAATAAAGGGTATTTTTTGACTGAAGTGCAACCAATTATATGTATGAGAGACATTCAATAAATAAAGGGAATATTTTTGACTGAAGGGCAACCATTTATATGTATGAGGGACATTCAATAAATAAAGGGTATTTTTTGACTGAAGTGCAACCAATTATATGTATGAGGGACATTCAATAAATAAAGGGTATTTTTTGACTGAAGTGCAACCAATTATATGTATGAGGGACATTCAATAAATAAAGGGAATTTTTTGACTGAAGAGCAACCAATTATATGTATGAGGGACATTCAATAAATATAGGGAATTTTTTGACTGAAGAGCAACCAATTATATGTATGAGGGACATTCAATAAATAAAGGGAATATTTTTGACTGAAGTGCAACAAATTATATGCATGAGTGATATTCAATAAATAAAGGGAATTTTTTGACTGAAGAGCAACCAATTATATGTATGAGGGACATCCAATAAATATAGGGAATTTTTTGACTGAAGAGCAACCAATTATATGTATGAGGGACATTCAATAAATAAAGGGAATTTTTTGACTGAAGAGCAACCAATTATATGTATGAGGGACATTCAATAAATATAGGGAATTTTTTTGACTGAAGAGCAACCAATTACATGTATGAGTGACATTCAATAAATAAAGGGAATTTTTTGACTGAAGTGCAACCAATTATATACATGAGGGACATTCAATAAATAAAGGGAATTTTTTGACTGAAGAGCAACCAATTATATGCATGAGGGACATTCAATAAATAAAGGGAATTTTTTGACTGAAGAGCAACCAATTATATGCATGAGGGACATTCAATAAATAAAGGGAATTTTTTTGACTGAAGAGCAACCAATTATATGTATGAGGGACATTCAATAAATAAAGGGAATATTTTTGACTGAAGATCAACCAATTATATGTATGAGGGACATTCAATATATAAAGGGAATTTTTTTGACTGAAGAGCAACCAATTATATGTATGAGGGACATTCAATGAATAAAGGGAATTTTTTGACTGAAGAGCAACCAATTATATGCATGAGGGACATTCAATGAATAAAGGGAATTTTTTGACTGAAGTGCAACCAATTATATGCATGAGGGACATTCAATAAATAAAGTGAATTTTTTTGACTGAAGAGCAACCAATTATATCTATGATGGACATTCAATAAATAAAGGGAATTTTTTTGACTGAAGAGCAACCAATTATATGTATGAGGGACATTCAATAAATATAGGGAATTTTTTTGACTGAAGAGCAACCATTTATATGTATGAGGGAGATTCAATGAATAAAGGGAATTTTTTGACTGAAGAGCAACCAATTATATGCATGAGGGATATTCAATGAATAAAGGGAATTTTTTGACTGAAGTGCAACCAATTATATGCATGAGGGACATTCAATATATAAAGGGAATATTTTTGACTGAAGAGCAACCATTTATATGTATGAGTGACATTCAATGAATAAAGGGAATTTTTTGACTGAAGAGCAACCAATTATATGCATGAGGGACATTCAATGAATAAAGGGAATTTTTTGACTGAAGTGCAACCAATTATATGCATGAGGGACATTCAATATATAAAGGGAATATTTTTGACTGAAGAGCAACCATTTATATGTATGAGTGACATTCAATGAATAAAGGGAATTTTTTGACTGAAGAGCAACCAATTATATGCATGAGGGACATTCAATAAATAAAGGGAATTTTTTTGACTGAAGAGCAACCAATTATATGTATGAGGGACATTCAATAAATAAAGGGAATATTTTTGACTGAAGAGCAACCAATTATATGTATGAGTGACATTCAATAAATAAAGGGAATTTTTTTGACTGAAGAGCAACCAATTATATGTATGAGGGACATTCAATAAATATAGGGAATATTTTTGACTGAAGAGCAACCATTGATATGTATGAGTGACATTCAATGAATAAAGGGAATTTTTTGACTGAAGAGCAACCAATTATATGCATGAGGGACATTCAATGAATAAAGGGAATTTTTTGACTGAAGTGCAACCAATTATATGCATGAGGGACATTCAATATATAAAGGGAATATTTTTGACTGAAGAGCAACCATTTATATGTATGAGTGACATTCAATGAATAAAGGGAATTTTTTGACTGAAGAGCAACCAATTATATGCATGAGGGACATTCAATAAATAAAGGGAATTTTTTTGACTGAAGAGCAACCAATTATATGTATGAGGGACATTCAATAAATAAAGGGAATATTTTTGACTGAAGAGCAACCAATTATATGTATGAGGGACATTCAATAAATAAAGGGAATTTTTTGACTGAAGTGCAACCAATTATATGCATGAGGGACATTCAATAAATAAAGGGAATTTTTTGACTGTAGAGCAACCAATTTTATGTATGAGGGACATTCAATAAATAAAGGGAATTTTTTGACTGAAGTGCAACCAATTATATGTATGAGGGACATTCAATAAATAAAGGGAATTTTTTGACTGAAGAGCAACCAATTATATGTATGAGGGACATTCAATAAATAAAGTGAATTTTTTTGACTGAAGAGCAACCAATTATATGTATGAGGGACATTCAATAAATAAAGGGTATTTTTTGACTGAAGTGCAACCAATTATATGTATGAGGGACATTCAATAAATAAAGGGAATTTTTTGACTGAAGAGCAACCAATTATATGTATGAGGGACATTCAATAAATATAGGGAATTTTTTGACTGAAGAGCAACCAATTATATGTATGAGGGACATTCAATAAATAAAGGGAATATTTTTGACTGAAGTGCAACAAATTATATGCATGAGCGACATTCAATAAATAAAGGGAATTTTTTGACTGAAGAGCAACCAATTATATGTATGAGGGACATCCAATAAATATAGGGAATTTTTTGACTGAAGAGCAACCAATTATATGTATGAGGGACATTCAATAAATAAAGGGAATTTTTTGACTGAAGAGCAACCAATTATATGTATGAGGGACATTCAATAAATATAGGGAATTTTTTTGACTGAAGAGCAACCAATTACACATATGAGTGACATTCAATAAATAAAGGGAATTTTTTGACTGAAGTGCAACCAATTACATGTATGAGTGACATTCAATGAATAAAGGGAATTTTTTGACTGAAGTGCAACCAATTATATGCATGAGGGACATACAATAAATAAAGGGAATTTTTTTGACTGAAGAGCAACCAATTATATACATGAGGGACATTCAATAAATAAAGGGAATTTTTTGACTGAAGAGCAACCAATTATATGCATGAGGGACATTCAATAAATAAAGGGAATTTTTTGACTGAAGTGCAACCAATTATATGTATGAGGAAATTCAATAAATAAAGGGAATTTTTTTGACTGAAGAGCAACCAATTATATGTATGAGGGACATTCAATAAATAAAGGGAATTTTTTTGACTGAAGAGCAACCAATTATATGTATGAGGGACATTCAATAAATAAAGGGAATTTTTTGACTGAAGAGCAACCAATTATATGTATGAGGGACATTCAATAAATAAAGGGAATTTTTTTGACTGAAGAGCAACCAATTATAAGTATGAGGGACATTCAATAAATAAAGGGAATTTTTTGACTGAAGAGCAACCAATTATATGTATGAGGGACATTCAATAAATAAAGGGAATTTTTTTGACTGAAGAGCAACCAATTATATGTATGAGTGATATTCAATAAATAAAGGGAATTTTTTTGTCTGAAGAGCAACCAATTATATGTATGAGGGACATTCAATAAATAAAGGGAATTTTTTCGACTGAAGAGCAACCAATTATATGTATGAGGGACATTCAATAAATAAAGGGAATTTTTTTGTCTGAAGAGCAACCAATTATATGTATGAGGGACATTCAATAAATAAAGGGAATTTTTTTGACTGAAGAGCAACCAATTATATGTATGAGGGACATTCAATAAATAAAAGGAATTTTTTGACTGAAGAGCAACCAATTATATGTATGAGGGACATTCAATAAATAAAGGGAATTTTTTGACTGAAGAGCAACCAATTATATGTATGAGTGATATTCAATAAATAAAGGGAATTTTTTTGACTAAAGAGCAACCAATTATATGTATGAGGGACATTCAATAAATATAGGGAATTTTTTTTACTTAAGTGCAACCAATTATATGTATGAGGGACATTCAATAAATATAGGGATTTTTTTTGGCTGAAGAGCAACCAATTATATGTATGAGGGACATTCAATAAATAAAGGGAATTTTTTTGACTGAAGAGCAACCAATTATATGTATGAGGGACATTCAATAAATATAGGGAATTTTTTTGACTGAAGTGCAACCAATTATATGTATGAGGGACATTCAATAAATATAGGGAATTTTTTTGGCTGCAGAGCAACCAATTATATGTATGAGGGACATTCAATAAATAAAGGGAATTTTTTGACTGAAGAGCAACCAATTATATGTATGAGTGATATTCAATAAATAAAGGGAATTTTTTTGACTGAAGTGCAACCAATTATATGTATGAGGGATATTCAATAAATATAGGGAATTTTTTTGGCTGAAGAGCAACCAATTATATGTATGAGGGACATTCAATAAATAAAGGGAATTTTTTTGGCTGAAGAGCAACCAATTATATGTATGAGGGACATTCAATAAATAAAGGGAATTTTTTTGACTGAAGAGCAACCAATTATATGTATGAGGAAATTCAATAAATAAAGGGAATTTTTTGACTGAAGAGCAACCAATTATATGCATGAGGGACATTCAATAAATAAAGGGAATATTTTTGACTGAAGAGCAACCAATTATGTGAATGAGGGACATTCAATAAACATAGGGAATTTTTTTGACTGAAGAGCAACCAATTATATGTATGAGGGACATTCAATAAATAGAGGGAATTTTTTTGACTGAAGAGCAACCAATTATATGTATGAGGGACATTCAATAAATAAAGGGAATTTTTTGACTGAAGAGCAACCAATTATATGCATGAGGGACATTCAATAAATATAGGAAATTTCTTGACTGAAGAGCAACCAATTATATGCATGAGGGTTATTCAATAAATAAAGTGAATTCTTTTGACTAGTAAAAAAAATCTTTACAAATTAGGTAAACATGAGTTTGTCACTACAAGTTGAAAAGAAAGTCTATGGAGTGGAAAATGCATTGACTCTCCAGTAAAAAAAAGGTCTGGGCCCAGTCAGGAGTAAAAATGGTCACACTGTCTGTTTTCTGGAACTTGAAAGGACCCATTACATTTGATTTCCTTAAAAAAAAATGTGACTGTAAATAGTGCTTACAATTGCCAACTTTTTATTCACCTTCTTTATCTAATGCCCCCCATACTATAACTAGTGAATATATAAATATATATATTTAGAAGTCTCTTTTATCTTATATATTTATTTTTTTCAATCTCAAATCTTATTATTTATCTATAATATTAATCTTTATATATACATGTATGTGAGTGTGAATATATATATATATATATATATATATATATATATATATATATATATATATATATATGGCAGCATTTGGTCACAGATAAACATCCATGCTATCAAATATATATAATAATAATTTATATATATATATATATATATATATATATATATATATATATATATATATATATATATATATAAATGAAGATGGCTTAAAATCAGGCTGAATTTACTTAGGAATCAATTAATTATGGAAGTTTTATTAACGAATTCCAGCCTAATATCATAATATTGATATGGCAACTTGAAAGGTTAAATACAAAAATATGTTAAAAAAAAATGCCTATATTGTTTAATTATATATATATATATATATATTGTACTTGGTTCGCCACAAACCCACAAAGTGATTTAGTGACAACCAACAGTGTTATAATATATATATATATATATATATATACATAACTTTTTCTTTAGTATGTCTCTTCATTTATATCAGGAAGATGTTGCTAAAAAGCAACTTTTCCTGTTTTTCAGACTTTTAGAACAAAAGATAAATTACTTTCTATGGTAAATATTCCAAGTAAGGATGTTTGGATGGATCTCTCTTGCTGTCTGTTGCATTAGATGGACTCCAATTGAAAAAAAAAACATCTAAGAGAGATGAAATTTGGAATAGAGAGAGAGAGAGAGAGAGAGAGAGAGAGAGAGAAAGTTGAGGAGCTGTTAAGAGTTATTTAAATGATAGTAATGTGTTTTGAAATAGCACACTTTCTTGTCAGAAATATTTAGTGGGAAAATATTTATATTTTGCACTTAGGATGTTCTTTCTTTTTCTCAAAAAAAAAAATGACGTGAACACAACATTAAATAAATGTCACTGATTTCATTTAGTTGAAAAAAAAAAAAAAGAAGCGAAATATTAATAATGAGTAAAACAAATACGACTTCTATCCCATTAGAGTTGTTACATTTAGTATTTGCAGTATTAGGGTGAGTCAAAAGTTTTGCAATATTTTGGTGATGTGAGGCACAATTCGGCAGCTCTGGATACTTTTGCTGAGGTTTTGAATGTGACAAATTACACTGGTACTCTCCCAATGCTACTCACCAGATTTGCTTCTATGGCTTGAAGCCCAACTTTGGAATCTATGGTTTTATGTCCACCTGACCTTGTCTGATTGTTGAGGGTCTTGGAACCCAAGCAAAATTTCTTGAACCATCTGGTTATTGAACTGCGATCAACTGCACTTTCATCTTTTGCACAGCAAATGTTTTGGGTTGGTTTTGGCTGCATGGACGGCTATAGATAGGCTCTCGATCATATGGAAATCAGACCTGATCGATAAAATGAAACGCAGTTTCTTCCAGGCAGCGGTTGTATCAATACTGCTATATGGATGCACTACATGGACGCTAACTTCTTCAATTTGACTATGTTACATGTTTATCTGTATGACTTTCAAATCCCATATATGGGTGAGTGATGCAAATATGTGTGTGTGTGTGTGTACAATCGGTCAGTTCACCTATTATCATGCCTTCCACAGCTTGAACTGCTTGGGTCACATGATATTAGTAAAGTTGGCGACCGTAGTTGAGGTTGACCTGAAAGCACTCTTTTCATTAGCTACAACACCGAGGTGTTGGGAAGGGTGCTACTCCTTTCCCTGGATTGCTCCACTTTACCCTTGATCCTTACCTTATAATGCTGAGTGTTAAGCAAGGTGGTATCAAGTACCATTTTTTGGGTCTTTGGTATGACTTGACCTGGGATTGAATCCCAGTCTGCCAGGCCATTGGTGAACACTCTACCCATTAGACCAACAGGCCGGTAATATACATGCTGCAAATTAGCATGGACTTAAATGTTGCAAAACTTTTGACTCACCCTAATACAGGGTGGAACGATAAAATTGTCGTCCAAAAGAAAACAACACTACAGCTTTATTTCTAAACTTTTATTGAAAAAATCAATTCAGGTAACTTGATTGTGTAGTAGAGCTGACATCTATTCAATGTAGCCACCTTCAGCCTCAATCACCGCCTCGATATGGATCCGGAACTGGGAGCATGCCTTTTCCACAAGCGCTGGCGGAAGCTCGGCGAATACTCGTCAGATGGCGGCGATCAGACTGGCTTTGGTGTTGTGGGAGGTCATGTTAGTGATATTCTTGACATATGACCTAACGAAGTAGTCCAGGGGGTTCAGGTCGGGGGAGGAGGGGGGCCAGTGAGAGAAGGGTACAAAGTCATAGCACTCCTTCTGAAGCCAAGCCTGGGTCTCTTTGGACTTGTAGGCAGGTGCCGAGTCCTACTGCCACACCCAGGGTCTGCCACCGGCCACCTGATTTCACCAGGGGATCACCACACTCTTCAGCATATCCAGGTACACTTTGGTGTTGACTATCAAGCCAACTTCGAAGATGTGAGGTGGCATGATATGGCTCTCACTTGAAACTACACCAAAGACCATAACCGTAACTGGAAACTATGTTTTCATCACCCTGGGCACGTTGAACCGTCTGGATTTGTATTTTGAGGGTGCTGGCAATGGTTCTGTTGTCATAACTTTGATCGGTAGAGAGCATGAGTTGTACAGCGGCGCATCTCCAATCTCGCTCGTTGAACATTGTGTCACTTTCAGACATGATAGAAGGCTCCTATCGCTCTTGTGATTTGTACAACAAAAAAAGAAAACCAGTTTTCATTTAATGGAAATGGAATCATGTCATCTTTTCTAGGGCGACAATTTTATCGTTCCACCCTGTGTATATATAAATGTCATAATTATTAAGAGATAAAGTAGTCACAAAAATATTGTGAGAAAAACAATATTTTTGGAGACTTGTTTGCAGAATGGAAAAGATGATTTTTATTTGTATCAAACTACTATGGCTCATTGGCCTCGTGGGTAGAGTGTTCGCCAATGGTTTGGGAGACTTGGGTTCAAGTCCAGGTTATACCAAAGGCTTTAAAAATGGTACTTGATACCTCCTTGCTTAACACTCAGCAATATAAGTTATGTATCAAGGGTAAAGTGGAGCAATCCAGGGAAAGGAGTAGCGCCCTCCCCTACACCTCGATGTAGTAGCTATTGAAAAGGGAGCCTTCTGGTCGCCCTTGACTATGGTCACCAACTTTACTTACTTACTATGGCTTTGTTTAGAAAGATGTTTTTAAAGGAATCTGTTCAGGTCAATTCTCTTCCATTATTTTCTACTTCTATTCAGAAGTCATTAAATATATAAAGGTGATAAAGTCATCTAATTTGATAATCCTTTTTATTGATCTTCTTTCCAATGATCATTGCACAGTAATATTCACTTTGATAGAACTGCCACTTTTAAAAATTGATATTAGAAATTCAATTCTATTTTGGAATCAAATATCAGAAAATATTCCTTTAATTGTATCTGAAAATTTTCTCTCTAAATGTACTAGGGTTAGTCAAAAGTTTTGCAATATTTTGATATGTGCTAGTTTATTTGCAGTTTGTATATCGTGTGACTAAAGTAGTTCAAGCTGAGGAAGGTACTCATTCTGTTTGGTAGCATCTTGTTGACTTGTGTTATTTTAAAGCCTCACAGACGAACGTGCAACAAAAGTCTAATTCAGAAACTTCGGCTTTATGAGTTTAAACTGGGCTATGATGTTTCACAAGTAACCAAAAATATTTGTTTGGTGAAAAATGAAGGGACAATTAATCACAATACAGTAACCAGATGGTCCAAGAAATTTCATTCAGGTTATAAGAATTTTGACCATCAGGCAAGGTCAGGTTGGCCTAAAACTATGGATACTGATGCAGGGTTCAAATCCATAGAAGCAAATCAAATGAATAGTACTGAGAAAATATCAGGTGAGTTCAACATATCATATTCCAGTGTGATTTGTTACCTTCACAACTTTGGTAAAAGCTCCAGGAGTGGCCAAATTCAGCCTCAAAATATTGCAAAACTTTTGACTCATTCAAGTATCAATTCAATTTTATTTTTGGATGAAAATTTTTTCAAACATATTCCTTGATAATTTTCTTTTTGTAAAAAAACTGAACTTTAATTCTGTTTATTTCATATAAAGAAGGAAAACTTTACAGAAAATAAATTTGTGGTAAAACATATTTTCAAAACTTTTCATAATTTGACTCTTATGGAAACAATACTTGACCAAGGAAACATTTACTGTTATTATCACAAATTTTAATCCAAGTCTTCATCTCTTGTGGATAGCTATTTCAGTTTGTGCATTTAAATTAGGATATCTAAGAATTTTCTTTCTTAGTTTTGATATAAATTTATACTTTTATGCAACTATCTCTAATTATAGATATTAACATCTCTCTCTCTCCCTATATATATATATATATGTTGCATGTTGACCCGTGACCAAGCTGTCAATCAGAGATTCACCGGTGTAAATAAGCTGAAGAAGATCACATGATCTAATTGGAAGTAAGTGAGCGTTATGAAATAATATATGCAGATACCTGTAGCAGTTGAGTCAGTTGGAGTCAGTGAGGGTCGAGTTAGAGCCAGCTTGTAGTCACTGGGAGCACCCTGCTAGGGTCTGTGGCCCATACTAGGCCTTTTGGTTGAACAACCTTGGCTGAGAAACAGAAGTGCTAAGTGGAGTCTTGAAGATAACATAGCATGCTATGATTAAGAGAAGTTATGAGTCAATATAGTGATCTGCCTTGTCTCCCTCCATCCGTCTGTCTCACAAACCATAGAAGCTTCAACCTTTTTCAAAAATAAAGTGCAAGAATTATATTCTTAAAAACAGTGTTATAGTCATTCTTCATCCATGTATCTTCCTTCATTATGGCTATACAACATATACAGTAGCGTCCAAAACTAAGGGACAAAATTTTAAAACCTAATATTTGTTAGAAATAACAACTGTGAAAAGCTGAAATTTTGATAACTGGTAGTCGTTATCATCCATAATAACATACTAAAATTTGAATCATTTGCAAAGGATAGAAAAAGAATTATCACAATTCTTTTTTTAGTTTCAAATTTGGAATGTCCAAAAATAAAGGAACAAAATTGAGAAAAACAATTTAAACAGTCAAAAAACAATAAAAATACATGTACAATCAATATTTAGTAAATGAGCCTTTGCTCCCAATGACAGCTGCACATTTTCGACTACAAGAACGAATCAGTTCTTGACAATCCTCAATACTAATTTTAGACCATTCTTCTTGAAGCTTCACCCACAAATCCTCCGTGTTAGTTGGATTTCTTTCCATAACTTTCACTCCTAAGGTCTTCCAAAGATTTTCTATTGGATTTAAGTCAGGACTTTGCGGTGGCCAATCCATAATTTCAAAATCTTGCTCGCTAAGGTAACTCATTACCACCTTTGCCTTGTGACATGGGGCATTATCTTGCATAAAGGTAGCCCTATTGAAACCTGAATTCTGTATGATTGGCACAACATGATCTTGAACAATGTTTTTATAGATCTGCGTGTTTACACGAGTTTGTAACCGGACAAGAGGCATTGTACCTTGGCTAGAAAACATTCCAAATACCATGACGCTTCCGCCCCCAAACTAGACAGTTTTCTTAGTACACTTTGCACTTAATCTTTCACCAATATGTCTCTTTACATTGTTTTTTTCCATCTTTTCCAAATAAATTAAACTTGCTTTCATCGCTGAAAAATACTTTTGCCCAATTTTCATATGTCCAAATTACATACCTGTTTGCAAACTCTAATCTCTTCTTCTTATTTTTCGAACTAACCAGTGGTTTCTTCCTTGGGGTTCGATTAAACACCCCTATTTCTTGCAGTCATCTAGAAACAGTCTGTCTTGACACATTAACACATGAGGTACTATTCATAACCCTTTTAATTTCTGTGCAAGACTTAAAACGGTCCTTTAATGACATACGCTGCATTATTCGATCTTCTCTTGCTGAAGTTTTACAGGGTCTGCTGGTTTTAAAAGCACTAACTATTTTGCTAGTATCATTGTAGGATTAAACAACCCTGCCTACAACAGTCTTGGAACGTTTCACTTTCTCTGAAATCTCTCTAATGGTGTGCTTTTCCTTGTGTAGCTTCACAATAGCTTGTCTCACAGAGTAATCAAGTTTTTGGCGTTTCGCCATGGTGCCGGCTGATGCAACGTTTGCAAATGACTAAGTAAGACTTACTCTTTAGAGGAAATCAAAAAATTTGAATATAGCATACTGTTTACATTGTTTTTCTCAATTTTGTCCCTTACTTTTGGACGATCCTATTTTGAAAATAAATAAATAATTGTTATAATTCTTTTTCTATCCTTTGCAAATGATTCAAATTTTAGTATGTTATTATGGATGATAACGACTACCAGTTGTCAAAATTTCAGCTTTTCACAGTTGTTATTTCTAACAAATATTAGGTTTTAAAATTTTGTCCCTTAGTTTTGGACGCTACTGTGTATATATATATATATATATACATGTTTATACATATATATACATATACATTTATGTATGAGTGTTTGTGTGTATGTGTATGTCTATGTATGAACAAATATATGAAGATCATCAGAAAATTCATGGGTGACTATTTTACTCTCATGGAGTGTGACCAAATGACGTTTATTTTTCTTGCGGTCAACACCCTTCTTCCACTGATATTTCACTGCTGGAATCCTATTGGTCAGAAAAGTTATCAACAGCAGATATGATGTCATCATATAAACTTTCAGCCTACCCTCACACACACACACACACACACACACATATATATATATATATATATATATATATATATATATATATATATATAATTCTTTCTCTTTTTTTGCTGCTAGTAAATTCAGTTTATATCTATATATACCTACTCCACATAATTTATTCATTTGAACCTACCGCATCAAGTTGTTCCTGAATACCAATGATAACAAAATATCCAGTGTCTTTTATTTGATGCTGTTGAGTAAAAATCTGTCAGTACCAATTTAGATGCCTGATATTAAAAAAAATGTTGTAATCATGATTGTAATCTTTTAAGATGGCTGCTAAAATAGACACTTATTAAAGAACTGTCAGGCAATTTATTAGGCCCAGATTATTTGCAATAAATTGAAGCCAGCCAACTCAAAAAGGCAGACAGTTAACAACAACAACAACAACAACAGTAACAACAACAACAACAACAACAACAGCAACAACAACAACAACAACAACATTGCTTCTGTTTACTCATCACTTTCTCCCTCTATTGATCGATGTATTTTTATGTCCCTGTATGTCATCATGCTTTCCCTGCTATGTATTTATTTTGCTTTCTTGTTAACATTCTGACTAAGATTTTATTCTATATTTTACTTCCTATCATAATTTATCTATAGATTTGTGATAATGCACTGTTAGTGGGGGCTGATCTTACTAGAGTACAAAAATAATTGTGCAGTGTTCCAAAAATGTGCACTGACTATCTTCATTTTGTGCAGTAATTAAATGACTTTATCATAAACCTTGTCCACAGTATCAAATTAAAAAAAAATCAAGGAATCTTATATAACTGAGAAATCAATTTATCTGATTTTATTGCCGGGATTTTATATATCATTGATAGAAAATTTTATTCTTGATGGATGTTCCATGAAAATAGCAAGAAAATGTGAATTTATCTGCATTTTTATGGTGGTGGTGGTGGTGGTGGTGGTGATTTGGAATTATCCTCTCCTCCCTAAAAAACTGACAAAATGACTGGGGAAAGATTGAAACCATCCTGACCATAGTACTGCTAAAGTCAGTTAATCGTAAGAAGAGTCTTGAAGAACAGAAGACACTTGTTGTCACTTGGACTACAGTGAAGGTCACCAGTTATTACTGGTGGGGAAAGTCACTTAAAAATTATCATTGTTATTATCATTAGTATTATTTTACTCTTTGCAAGTTTTCCACACCAATTTTAACAGGCGGTTTTTCACTGGTGTCTAAGTGACAGCAAGTTTCCTCAGGTCTGCAGAACTCTTCTAAGCATTCTTCCAATTTTAGCAGTGCTGTGGTCAGAATGGTTTCACTTCTTCCTTTGATCTTCAGTTCATCCAGTCTCTTTTTCAAGTTTCTGGCATTGTTCCAAGAGCTCCAACTATGATTGGTATCACTGTCACCTTTATATTCTACGACTTTTTCAGTTCTCAGGCAATGTCCAGGTACTTGTCTAACCTCTCAACTTCCTTCTGGTGGCAAAATCCACAAGATGACAACTTTTTTTCTTCTTGTTAATTAAAACTAAGTTTTTTCTTCTGGTTTGGTTTCTTTGTTTAATGGAATATCAACCTTCTTGGGTTATTTAATGCCAAATCCATCTTTCTAGAGGTACAGTAGTGGTACTACTTAACCCATCGCTGGGAGGATAAGGGGGTTCATGCCTTTCCCAAGGGTATTTGTCTGAAAGTAAACGTAATAGTGTTACTGGAGTTCGAACTCGCTTACTACGAATCGGCAGTCCAGGGCTTTAACCATTACACTACGTGGACACCCCCTTTAATTAGGTAATCTGTTTGTCTTTCAAAGTCTCAGAGAATTTTATGCTTTTCATTTTCAAGGATAGATACTGGTTTGTGGATATACCATTTATTAATACAGTAAAATTTCAGTTTTTTGAACAATTCCCAGTGAATTATCTTCTCCATCCTGACATGCCTATTTCTTATATTCTTTTTATGCTAGTTTGTTGCAGTCACTTATTATGCGATTAATCATTCTATCTCTGTTTCTACATAACCTATTCTCTTATGTATTTTCAATTTTTTGGTTTCATATAATTGCTTCTTATGATGTTGTTCTGTTTCTCTCTTACAGTTTTCCTTTTTTAGCCATGTTCAGGTCATCTCCTGTGCAATTTTCTTTGTCACTTGAAATATCTACATTGTTATTTTTATTCCCATTTGTGTGTTTCTAGATTTTTTGAATTTGTTTTTCTATTAGTTCTTAAGTTAACTCTGTTGATATTGCAGCTGTTGGCAGTTGTAATTTGTCTTTTTTTGCACCTTTTTGTATATTCTTTGAGTTTTTGAATTGTTGCATTTGCACAATCCTTTATATTGGTGAATATTCTTTCTTCTTTTCTTGACCCATAATCTATACCATTCCTTGGGTGTTACTCATTGTAAGTCTTACATATCAGCTTTAACTGGTAGTCTTACAATGGAGTCTGAATGACCACAAGTCTCCTCAGATCATTTAGACTCTTCAAAGTATTCTAGCCAATCTTAAGATTACTGTGATCTATAAAGTCTTCATTCTTCTTTTAATCTCCAATTTCTCCAGTCAACTTTCCAAGACTTTGGGGTCTATTCCAAGTGTGTCAACAGCAATTGGTCTCACTGTCACTTTCATGTTCCACAGCTTTTTCAGTTCTTTGGTAAGATTCAAGTACTTGTCTGTCTTTTTGCTTTCTTTCATTTTCACTGTAATCTGCATTGCTGTGACTCTTTTATTCTGAGAAATATACATATAATATACAACAATGTTATAGACCAGTGCATGAAGTATTTGTATCCAGAATGTAGGACTAGTTTTTTTTATTTTTCTACAGAAAATTGAACCATTTGGGCAAGTTGTCCATTAATTGTTTACAGTGTGCTAAATCAATATTTTTCCATTCATTTCTAATTGTCTTCCACATCTGGTCAGTGTTCTTAAATTTTCTCCTAATCCTTTTTGACTTAATCATATCATATTTACCAACCCCTCCGCTTGGGTAGGATATGACACAAGGTCATTTTTTAAGAGAAGTTTAACAGGTTTGAATTCAGAGTTTTCCTTCTCCTAGACTAGTTGCCTCACCAAGGCTGAAGAACCTAGTCTGCCCTACTATTTACCCATAGCTGGAGGGAGAATAATAGGATTCATACCTTTCCCAAGGGTATTAGTGCTATGTGAAATGCAATTAGTCTTGTCCAGGATTTGAACTCATGTCGTCGTATCCGTTTCCTCCGACGATAACCATTACACCACTTATTATTCAATCATACATTGTGTAGAAATATAAGGTGGTGCCAGTTTTTGGATAGGAGCTAGGTGGATTGAACTTGGTAGATTTAGTCAAGCAGAACCAACTTATGACTGGTGAGTCTTGGGCAACTCTGACAAGACAAAGAGGCCGAATCTACTTATAAGAGACTACTTAAAAAAACTGGCTATTTCATTCCGATTTCCAGCATCAAATGCATTCACCTTCACACCTTGTTTAACAGGGAATGCCACTTTATAAAAATGCATTCACCTTCACACCTAAGTCTTTATTTATCAGGGAATACCACTTTATGGAAATAAAACTATACTTGGTAAAATTTGTCGTCCAGGGTCTTCTTTCTCAAAATGGGTCTTTTCAAGACAATTTTAGGCATTTTGTTTTATTCTGCATCCAGCCAAAAGCAGTCCTCTTTTAAGTTGTATCTACAAGCCAACATGATATTTATTATGGGGCTAAGATCTGGTGAGCAACCTGGCCAAAATCATCATAAAAAAAAGAATACCACACCAACAATGACTTTTGTTGTGGGTGCTAGGACATTAACCTGTTGGTAAGTAGCCTTTGATTTTCTGTTTCTACCACCCAGACTTGCATTTTGTAATAATAATAATTTTGATGTTTTTTTACATTAATGAACTTCTTGCATTGTTCAATTTCTTCATTTTGAGATACAGAAAACATTCCCATACAATCTTTCCACTTTGCTGACAGAGACATACATTCTGGGTTGAACTGAATCTATCACCAGACCTTCAGAGATATTCTAAAGCATCAGTAGAATGGCTGTTGTGTCTTCCAACTAGCTGATGCTTCTACTCCACAGTGTGATTGTTGCCAAAAGAAGATTGGTTGCTGGTTTTGGTTAAAACTGCACAAGGTATGTTTCAGTTCCCCAAAGAAAAAAAAAGAGGCAAAAACGAATTTCTGAATTCACACATATACTGTCTTTATTTATGACAATTTCTCTTCTGGTTTATCCTGGTTGGTGAGTATGTGTTACACCTCACAATATGGACTTGATTGTTGATCCTTCACTGTGCTGCAATTTCTCTTCTGGTTTATCCTGGTTGGTGAGTATGTGTTACACCTCACAATATGGACTTGATTGTTGATCCTTCACTGTGCTGCAATTTCTCTATCTTGCAACTGATTTGTCTATCCCCTGATTACTTTCTTTGATACATACAAATACATCCATGCTTCTGGAAAAGAAAACCATTTTCCCCTCTCAGACCATCCAAAACTAAAAATGTTATCCTTGTCTAATACTAGCACCAAAGACTTGAGTTTATCATACACATTAGAAAATAACTCTTTTCATTCCTATCAAGAAATCCTTCTCTTTCTATTTTATCATCTATTAAAATCTGTTGACCTCTTTAAATTGTTTACCAATCCTTTTCATACAACTATACCCACACATTTGTGTACATTCAAACATATACGCTACCTATATTCACACATGCCAGAACAGATATGCTCACTCCTGCATTATATATATATATATATATATATTCTGTGTCTATATGCATACATACTCATATAGACATGGTCACACAAACATGTATATAAGTTATAACACCTATGTGCCCCCAGGAATAGAAGAGCTTATTGTATCTCTGTAGCTCAAAATGTGACTCATCACTTCAAAGGATATTTTCAGACAACTTAGCATTATAGTGACTATAAAGTGATAAAAATTAAATCCAGTTGCATTCCACTTTGATAAAAAAAAAGATTAATTCTGCCTTCTTGAAAGAAAATGATTGTTTTGAATTTCTGAATTGTCCCAATTGTGTTTTTATGCTGCTTCAGAACAACAAGTACTTTTAAACATTTTTGTCTCTGCTTATTGTTACTTTAGGTCTTTCAGAAGCAAAGAAACTGTCATTTAAAATGTGTGGCTAATTTTCTAAATTAAAGACAATAGAATCTGAATATTGTCAGACTTCAAAGCCTCAGTGGAATACCCCTTCATTGTCAGATCCGCCTTGATCTGTACTGATCTATTTATGACTTAAATAGATCTGTTCAAAAATTTGTATTGGATAAGAATTCATGAAACCATATAACTGTATTCAGACTAATGTTTAAAGACCAATAAAAAAATGGCAATTAAGTTGATTGATTTTTAGTGGTGGGTCAATCTGTCAAGGGTTATTTTATGCCTAGAGGTTATTGAATCACATTCACTGTATGTTCATATTTACAATTTTTGTTATTTCTTATGTGCTTTTTTTGGCACATAGTTCTATTGAATACAAATAATTTTTAAACAGTTCTATTTGATCCATAGATGAGCATGACCACTCCAAGTCAGAGTGGACCTGAGAATAATGGCTATAAAGGTCTTCTCCACACTCTCCAGATATCCAGAACTGATGCCTCATTATCTGATACAGTTTGTGTCATATCAAGAACATCCCTCTTTTTTGTGTTGGGGGTGCAAGTGGGGTATACAGTCAGTGTATTCTAAGCGTCATTGAAAGGTCTGAAAAGTGCAATTATAAAAATGCAACTGGAACACTGAAAATCTAGTTATGATTCTAATTAAACATTTACAAATGAATCAAATTTTGGCATTAAATAACCTGTTCTGAGTTGGTATGCCATTAAAGAAATAAATCAAACTAACCAGACCTTGAACTTTTTGTATTTCCAAATAAGACTTTTCTTCTTGACAAAGATCAACAAGGCAAAAATTGGCTTCTATTGTTGTATGAAATTTACATTTTTTAAAAAGATATTTTGAAATGAAAATGGCTGTATATTTTTAATCTATTTTTAAGTGAAGCTTTGTCAATTATTATCATTAATAATTTTTTATTCTATTATATTTTATTCTATTTCTTTTTGTCACTAGTATTATCATTCATCTTCCTAATTCTGATGTGCTCTGTTCCTCAATGTCATAGAGGTGATGGCAGGAGTGAGCTGTCATAGAAAGCAGGAGGAATTAGGAAGGTGAAGGGTAATGAGTAAAAAAAAATTATCAATGATTAAAAATGACATTTACACTCTTTATGACAATTTGCAGAAGTGATAAATAGCTAAAGTTTGATCACTAGGGTCAGGATTTGTTGTCTGGCTAAGGACTTAGGCAACTGGCCTGTCCAATTTGGTTTGTTAATTTACAAAAGATTTCTCTGAAATCACACACACGCACACACACACACACACACACACACACACACACACACACACACACACACACACACACACACACACACACACACAAGCACACACACACACACACTACTCACCTAGCATTTGCACCAAGTGGGTGAGAATTAATAACAGCTTAGTCCCTGCCTTACCCTCAGGCAGCACCTGCCCCCTCAACTAAAAGGAATAAAAGCTGAGGCACCCCTGAAGAGGGACAGAATGAAGCAATTTTTGCTCCCTTCATCCCACAGTAGTTTAGATTCCTGCCAGGTACCCCCATACTAAATTGACATTGTGTCACATTTTGGCTACCTGGGAGCCAAATAAACACTCCCTCCACACATCCCCCCACACACACACATACGCGCACACACATATGCATGCTCTTCCTATTCTTGACTTTTGTATAAAGTTCTAACTTTTAAGTTAAAGAAAATTAAAATCTAATCAATTTTAAAGCAGTTAAATAAGACTGATGAACAACAGTCAAAACAATAATGTTAATAAATTTGTCTTATTTTTGTCAATTTTCTCCCAGAAAGAACTTTTTACTGACATAAAAAAAATAATACATTCATAGTGTTAAGTTATTGTTGTAGGAATATAGAATCAGCGACCAAGGTTCAAATCTTGGACAAGGCTGGCTGCATTTCATTTTGGGCTAATGCCGTTGAGAATGGCCTGAATCCACCTGTTTTGCCCCTAGTTATGGGTAAATAGTAAGGCAGACTGGATTCTTTCGCCTTGTTTAATCAACCAGTCTAGGAGAAGAAAAACTGAATTTATATCAGTGGTGCTCCACTAAAAAATTGTCCATTCTGCTTGTAGTAGAGGAGTTGGGTAAAAACATATCCTCAAAGGAAATCAAAACTGACTCGTAAGTAAGGAATTAAAAAAGAATACTGAAACTATTTACGTATATTGAATGCATTCAAAAATTTATGTTCACACAAAAACATATTTTGTAAATTATTGTTTATTGCCAAAGTAATACATAAAAAGATAATGTCTGTTCAATTCAACCTTCTGTTATTTGGGGTTCTTTTTTGCTTGTTTTATTAAGAATTCATTTCAGCATTAACCACTAATCACAGTACCTGGAAGAGTCCTCTGCAACAATATTAAGTACATTTTGTTATGGAGAGAGGGAGTCTCTGTGGTGTAGTGGCTAACGTGATGGACCGTAACATTATAGTAAGCTGGTTCAAACTTTAGTCGTGTTATTACATTCACTTTCAGGCTAATTGCCTTGGGAAAGGTATAAACTCTCTTATCCTCCCAGTTATGGATTAAATAGTGCTATGAAAATTTATTCCTTACAAAAAAATCAAGTCAAACACATGCAGTACTTGATTTGGCCAGAGTGGAAAAGAGAGAAAGAATCACAGACAATACAGCACCAAAAAGCTACCTCCTCTTTTTGTTGAGAACTACTATGGAACCCTCTGTACAAATTTGGGGACCAAACTGAAGGCAGGAAAAAATAGCCAGCAGGTGAGTTTTCACTCACTTCTTGAATGGAGCTTCCCAAGAAATAAAACCAAAATCAAACGAAAGTATGAATTCAGGGACCAAACTGAAGGCAGGAAAAGATAGCCAGCAGATGGGTTTTGTCACTCGCTTCTTGAATAGCTGGTACATATTCTAAACAGGCTGAAGCTTCCCAAGAAATAAAAGTAAAATTAAACGAAAGTCAACAACTGAAATTCTACCAAGTTAAACAACTGAAAGAAAATTCAACCGAGAATTCTGCTGAAAAGAACTTTAAAGAAGATTCGGAATTAAATGAACTCTGAAACATTTCAACAAAACAAAAAACAAAGAAAAGAAAAATACTCATATTCAAAGAACTTTGTTTCCCAAACACTCTCTCAGAAAAGGTCCTGCAAATTGCACTAAAATTTGCAACACTTTATCTTTTCTTTCTCTTTCTTTCTTGTTTTTTTTGTATAAAATTTCTTTTTAAAAACTTTATTGTCTGTTTTATCTTTTCAAATCAGTATCTGAACTAGAAAGTTGCAGAACTTACTGTTTGAACATACCGTTTAAAATTACACATTAAAGCCCCCAAAAAACATTACCCAGTTAAATACTAAATTTGGCTTTAGTGTCATTTCCTTTATATCAAATTTTATTCTTTTTAATTTTCTTTTAGTACCACTATTGTCCTAAAGGATAGCATCGGTATCAAATAACCCACAAAAGTTGATGTGCCATTAAACAAAGAAACCAAACCAATCTAAACATTTTGTTACAAACACATTTAACTAATTTTTGAAATTCACACGATCCTCATCACTGTTTTATTCATCAATAAATGTGGTTGAATTCATAAATAATAAATATGTTGGTCATGTTCTTTTTGCATTGACAGTACGTATTAAATTTCCAAACTTCTGTTTCTTCTTGTTAAGTGTGGCTCGCTATAAATTTTCTTTTCTTTATCATTCATTCTTATTGTTAAATCATTTTTATTGTTGTTAAATAATGAATAACAACTTGTTTTTATTTCTTCTTTTCTGATCATTTTGGATTACCTTTCATCATGTCTGTCTTTTTGGGGAGGTAGGTTACTGCCTTATCACAACCAGAAAAATCAGTTTTGACCTTTTGTGAATTTTGTGATGATTAGACGACGTGGTAGATATTTACTGGCCAGATGTTCTTCTGAGATCCAAGTTGGATTTTACTTGAATTTTCCTTCAAGACCAGATGCTAGAGAGCTCAGTCTCAGAAAAGAAGAGATAGATTTGTACTTTTCTTAAAGAGATTAGCATAAAGTGAAATGCAAACAGCCTTGTTCAGGATTTGAACTTGGGTTGTTGAATCCATTTCCAATGATGTTGACTGTTATTCTACTTTGGATTTCATTCCTTTTTCCTGGTATTAAAACCTAATATTCAAATTTAGATGTTAATATCTCAAGCAAGGAGAAATCTCTCTTTATTCTCTTAGAGAATAGGAATAATTTACCATCTCATTCATTCTTCAGTTGACTTAGCATCTTATAATTGATGATAGCAAACTTAACAAATGTATAAGTGTATAGAAACAGTTGTCTTCTTTTTTTTAGAGCTGGCTGTTAAAGTATTTGAATCTGAAATTTGTTTATTGATGCAGATATATAAGAAAATATAATTTTCTTCTGCTTTGGGCTTTTTAAAATTTGTTTCTTGTAAAGCCATATCTAAATCTATGATTTGAGGACTGATAAAAAGTGTTTATAGTAGAAATACTTTAAACTTATGAAACAATTATTTGAAATAATTTGTAAACATTAGGAAATTGATAAAGGCTTCTTTAATCTATGCAATTATTGGGGTTGTTGGTGATAGAGAGGATATTTAGACACATCACTACTTGCTAAGGTTCACTATTAGCATTAATATATCCAATAATGCACTAACACTGAACAAATAGAAGAAAAGAAAAGCTGATTTTCACCTAGAGGAACATTAAATACATGTATAATAGACATACAAGATGTATTAACAAAAATACACAAATTTGTCCAAACAGCACATATAGCTTCCTGAACAAGTAGTATGTGAAAAGGGGTGCAAAAACGATAAAAAGTCCTTATTGTCTTCTTTGGTGGTCCAAGCCATGAGGGCCTAATGTTTTAATGCTGAAACAAGGCAAAGTTTGTTCCATGAACAGAAAGGCACGTCTTGATAGTTCTAGAACAGAAACAAGAAAAACATGTTTTCACCATTCAAAGAACAAAGTACAAAAGATACCAATGTGTATTATGAGACTGTCACATGTCTAATTGACATGCCCATTAAATCCAAAGGAGACATGCCCATTAAATTGACATGCCCATTAAATAGACATGCCCATTAAATCCAAAGAAGACAATTATTGTCACTCCATAAAATCTATAGATTTTATTTGAAAATTGCTTTTTTTAAATTAACTTTTTCCTTGCTATGAAATTTTCTTTTGATGAAACATGAACTTTAAACAAAGAGATACCAACAGCAATAGAAGCCAATAGCATTAAAAGATAACTGACATATTGTACAATAATTCTCCATTTTGTCTGCTTGATTCTTCTCATATAAAGTCTTCAGTAACTATTTCTTCTATTCGTATCATACAAAAGGAATATGAATTATAAGCTCATAAATATGAAGATTACTTCACTGGGTAAAAGATTTTCTTGGTGAAGGCACCGGCCTAGATGAATAGATTCTGAGAAGAACCATGATAGCCATGTATTCATGATTAGGGCAAACTATCAAGCAAGAGGACCTCAATTATGATCAAGCTGGGAGAGGGATGGGCTTGACTGAGCTTTCCTGCCCAAGATACATCACATGATGAAGACAACTATCACATCTGAAATAGATGGCAGTTGATTGTCAGAGATTCATCAGGGGTGTCTCTACATCTCTAAATGGTGTTACAAGACTGATGATGATGATGATGATGATGATGATGATGATGATTCTCTTTGTGATGTGATCAGAGATAGTCTCTAAAGTTTGGGGGAATGAGCATCTACAAATATTGTCAGGATACATACTGAATAGTTTTAGATCCGTTCTTTGTTCTTATTCTGTATTCAAAACCAGAACACAAACAAGATACAGGCAAAAAAGTTCATAATTGTTGCAATAAAAGTTTTGGATGTATATTGCCTTGTTAAAAATGCCTAAATGTCATGTTTCAGTAATAGTGTCATTAAACTGAAATTGTGACATGAAAATGATAAAAATCCACAAATTGTCTACTGTCAGTGACATTGGGACATATTTTTTAGGATCCTAGAGGCTAGTGATCACCAACATATTGAAGACTGAGCACACATTACAAAATATTGGAAGGATGACTGAATAAATGAATCAATCCAACAAGTTTTTCTAAGGTCATGCAATAAAGTAAAAAGAAAATCTTTAAAAAAGCTCCAAAAAATGAAAGAGATCCAACTTTTATTGCTAAAGGGAACACAGGAGTTAAAAAAAATATTGCTACTCATGAAAAATGTGCTCAGTGGGTAGTGGGGGGCTTCTTTGCTCCCCTCTAGTTATATAGTGGGATTTAATCAGTCTTACCCATTTATCTTATACCGGTCAGTTTTTTTTTTTAATGTGTAAACTTGTACATCCTGCGAATAAGTGACTAAATTTCTTTAAGTTTGAATTTCTGGTAATAACTATTGAGATTTCATTGATTTTAGAGTCTTTTTTGTGAAAGGGCATTCATCTTGGTTCTAAGTTTGTACTTGTAATTCACATAAAATCAAAATCTTTCAATTTTAAAATCATTGCTCCAACAACTAAGATAAAAGTACAGGTTTATCTACTATCATAAAAAAGGCAAAATTGAATATTTATTTTTGATCTGTCATTTATCAATACTTATCCTAAGTTAGTTTCTGACATTAAACTGTATCTAAGGGTGAGGTTCCAGTTCTAGAGTTTTGAGTTGTGTATAGTACCCATTTATTACCATTACTCCCAGGTCCACTCTGACCTGGAGTGATTGTATCTATTCGGGTCCCATCTATGTGTCAGATAGCTCTGTTTGAAAATTAATTTGTCTTGGAAAAGAATTCTTGATTTCATATAACTGTTTTGGAGTGACTGGAGTCCCCCACCAGAAGATGAACTGGTCTGAGGACTATTTAGAGTGGTGCTCACACTAGACCGTCTAAAGTTATTTACATTAGTCAACATACAAAACGAATAATTATTAAATAGAAATAGTTACTTGAAACTGTATTATTGTATGAAAATTGTTCGTAATGGATAGGAATACTTGAAATCCTGCAACTGTGTGCAAATTATTTCTATTAGATAGGAATACTTGATATCATATAACTATATGTCAAACATCTTAAGAAAAAACTACAGAAAAACGTAAATATAAACATACAATAAATGTGATTCCCTAACCTCAGGGCATAAAATAACCCTTGATGGGTTGACATGCTGTTAAATTCAATTAATCAAAAGTTGAAATTAATTTTTTTGTTACCAGGTAATTATGATGGTAAAGAATTGTTATTATGACATAATCGTCTATTGCTTAGCAAAGAGTAATAAACATATTTTTGGTACCCACTTTGTACATAGTTTTCTTCCTTGATTTTTTTGTCCTGAAAATAATGCTATCAAAATAATTGATTAAACTGGTGAAACTATTTGAATTGGTTGAAAGATTCCTTAGATTTTCTCTCCAATTTAGATTCTAAGGTGACTCTAAAGTTTGGTAATATTTTAGTATATGCTTGTTTACATGTGCATTTTATGTAACTGAAGCAATTTAAGTCATGAAAGGTATCCGCTTTGGTTGACAGTATCATGGTTGTTGATGCGCTGACATGTTGTACATTACCTCACTCCATGTATAATTTGAAAGCTGCACAGTTGAACATGGAATTTAGTCTAATTCGGGAAGTTATGCTGAACATTTGAACTGGGTCATAATGTCGTGAAAGATAACAAAAACATTTTATTGTGTACCAGGTGAAGGTGCAGTTGACCACAATATAAGGAGCAGATTGTTCAAGAAATTTTGTTTGGATTGCGAGAACCTCAACGATCAGGCAAGTTTAGGTTGGCATAAAAGCATGGATTCCAAGGTTGGGCTCCAACCCATAGAGACAAATCTAACATGTAATCCTTGATGAGTATCAGGCATGCTCAGCACCTCACATTCCTCGATGGTTCATCACCTGTTCAACCTTGGTAAAAATATCTAGAGATGCAAAATTATGCCTCACATTACCAAAATATTGAAAAACTGTTAACAAGTAAGACTTTTTACCATTTTTTCTAATCCTTTTTATATGTCATGGAACAATGTGTGCATTTCATTTGTCAGAACACATTCCTGTATTTTTGTTGATACTTCTTGTATGTTTATTATATACTTTATCTTGTAACATTCTTTGTATATTAAATGTCCTATATGTGTATATGAGCTTATTTTGTCTTTCTATCAGTTTTGTTCTGTGTTAGTGAATAATTGGATACACTAATATTGGTGAAAAGGGACATGACTAAAAATCCTCTCTTGCACCAAACATTACCAATAACAAGTAATTATCTCAATACAAGGATACGATCTAATAGGGAATGTTAATAACTATTGATAATGATGATGATTCTGTTTATGATGATGATAATGAAGTAAAATAGTTCTTTTGTGTTGCTGGATATTTTGATAAGAAAAAGTTTATTGTTTTTGTGGAGATTTGTGGAAATTTATTCATAGGATTTATATTTTCAATCTTGTATTTTCCAAAGATTAAAAAAAAAATGATCTGATAAACCCAAAATAAAAATACAACAAATGTACTGTTTTTCAACAGCATTCGATTATGAGCCACTTAAAGAAATTATACGTATATTAACCAAGCAAGAGAAAATATATTTATTTCAAATTGTTTTCATTTTCCAAAAGATCAGGACAAATGGTGGGATTAAAAAGGATTTGAGTGTGAGCAATTAGATTTCTGGACAACTGTGGAGTGGGCATGTTTTTTGTGTTTAACCTTTTACAAGTCCCTTTTCCTAGAAGGGAGTTTCCTCCTCTGTATGAAAAATGGTTTAGGCAGCTCATGAACAAAAGATTAAAGGACCAAAAAATAATATTGATAATGTATTAGAGTATTGGACTATGATACAGAGTATCTTTTTTTTTAGTTATTTTCTTTCTTTCTTTCTTTCTTTCTTTCTTTTTACATCCATAACTTTTTTTGTTATCTATAAACTTAATGGGAAAAATATGTAACTAATGATTTTGAATTATTTCTGTACCAAAACTTGATTATCATCATATTTTTATTGCTCACATGTTTGACTTTGTTGTCATAAACTGTGTGATCATCTTAAACTTGAAAATAGATTTTTATGTCAGATTGAGGAGATGTTTTTATTGCATATGGATGGGAAAATTTTCTCTTGAATTACCTGGTTATTCAGGACTGCATTAAGAAACATCCTTATTTCATGGAAAAATAAAGATAAAGGAAGAATTTCATTTTCCAACAATTAAGGAACTGGTTCTCTAAACTTTAATAATTTTAGTAACCAATTCACATGAACTATTTGAATTACACCATTGGATAGAACCTGCAATCCAGCTTATGACAAAACCATGAGTATTTAATTCTAGAAGAAGCCAGAAAAGACAAGTTTTTAAAAGGATGAAGGGATTGTCTTCCATAATTTATAACAGAAGGAAGAATCACAGAATCATCATTCACGTCGGTTGATTTTTTATAAGTTTTTATTTCGTATTTAAAATCAAAATATAAAGAAGATACAGTTTTAAAGGAATCACATAATGAAGAAAATACACTATAAGATCTGCACACTATCTATTAAAGTGATTGGCAGAATGCATTTTAGAACTGGAAAAAATGCTGGGAATGGGACAAGTTAAATAAAAATGTTGGTAAAGCAATAAATATATAAAAACCAATAGAAAATAAAGAATTGCAATAAACAAAAATTCTGTTTTCATGAGTCATGAGTTCAATCTGAACATTTTTTTTACATTTTGTTTTATAAGCATTTTGCAATTCCCGGCTTTCCTGCGTTACTTTTTCTATTTCTGACTATTTATTATTGACTTATTTTCTAATTTTGTAAGTATGTATCCATAGGACTTGTCAGAAAAGTCTACTAATGTAAAATAAACGTTGAAATATTGACCAGATCAATCTTGACTTTTGCTCATTAGAGTTACTTTACAATCGAGATTGTGGGGATTTAGGAATTAACAGTAAAACTCCCAACCGGATATTGACTCATCGGCTGCCACATACAAAATGTATAAACACGTCACCACGCATAAGGCTCCACGCATCCATCCGGTTAAAAATAAGAAAAAAAGAAAATAATAAAAAGTAAAGTAGCCAATGGGAAGCGGTTGCGCCAAAATTAGAAGGATTTTGGAGTGGCGAATTTGGAGCCGGTGAAGAGAGATAAATACTCAGGTTTTCTGTGAACCGACCTCTTTTTCGGGTAGTGACGTCGAACCGACAACACCGATTTTACTGTCTGGTGTTTTTGGGCACCACGCTGCATCTTGGGACGTAGTGTTGGTTAGTCCATTCACCAAGTAAATAAAGGAAAGTATGGAAGAAATGTTTTCGTCTCTTATCTGTTTCTATCTTTTCTTTTTCTATATTCTTTTGGACTTTCTTTGGACAAGGCATTGCGCCAGCCAGTCAACGTGGGGTAAAATAATATAACCAAAATATGGAGTCAGATATCTTACGGCAACACAGTCTTGCCCTTAGCCACGGACCTTCCTAAATACCTTCAAACCCCACATTGGTGACGTCGACGCTAAAAACCTTTAAACCCCACAAGATAAAAGAAAATGCACAATGAGATCTGCCCATTAAATGATTATCAAAATGTATTTCAAAAATGGAAATAAATTCTGTGTATGATATATATATATATATATATATATATACACGCATGTTTACATGTCTGATTATGTATATTTCTTGTTTGTAAGCATTTAAAAATGCCACTTGTAATTAAAAGTTGGTTTAGATTTATTTTCTTTACTTTTTTAAACTTTTAGTTTGACTCATTATTTTACAAGCGACATCTACAAAATCGACTAATGTTCTAAACATTTATAAACCTGAGACATTAAAAATATTTGTTTCACATAAACATTGATTTGTTGATCCGTTATATCTTTAGTCTCTACCTCAGATTATAAACAGCTTCTAATTTCTCTGAAGATATTGGATATTTGATACTTGAAAAAAAAACAAGTTAAAAGGATAAATAAGAAATGCCTACTGTAAGCCTTAATGTTAGTGTTTATCAAATAAAAAAATTTCTTCAATGTCTCAATAAACTTTTAATAGAAAAAATATTCAACAAAGAAGAGAATTTTCAGTCGAGATATTAACATCACTAACATAGTTCCTGTAAAAAATGATGGTACTGGGTGGCTTGAGGATAAGGAGGATATTTAGCCAAATCCCACTAATCAAGGTCCAGTGTTAGTATGTACAATGATACACAAACACTGAATAAATAGAAAGAAAGACAAATTAAGCTCATTTACATATATAGAAACATTTAATACATACATAATATACATACTAGAAGTACTGCAAAGAACACACAAACATATTCCAACAGATAAACACACATCATTCTATAACTGGCTCATTGGCCTTGTGGGTAGAGTGTTTGCCAATGGTCCAGGAGACCTGGGTTCAATCATACCAAAGACTTTAAAATGGTACTTGATACCTCCTTGCTTAACGCTCAGTAATATAAGATACTATCAAGGGTAAAGTGGAGCAATCCCGGGAAAGGGGTAGTGCTCTCCCCTACATCTCAGTGAAGTAGCTATTGAAAAGGGAGCCTTCTGGTCACTCTCGACTACAGTTGCCAACAACTATTCTATGAACAAGCAGTATGTAAAAGAGGTACAATAATAAAAAAAGACTTAACTTGAGATTGAGGGACAATTAATCATGGCCTGACTGGAGACACATCTTTACTGTTCAAAGAACAGCAGTAAAAGAGAACAAGTGTTCAATTCTCTGATTGTCACACGAAGTGCCCAGCAAACATGACCCTATTATCCAAGGGAGACAATTATTTATAATCTCCCTACAATGGGTTTATTATGTATTTATTGGCACTTCTAGCCAGGATTAGAATTGCATCTGCATACTCTGCCTAGAATCAAAGTGTTGCTCCCCAAGAAGAGAACCCCACCTTTCTTACCCCCCCAACTCTCCCCAAAGTCCAATAAGTATGTATTCCAAACTTATTTACATCTAGCAATCCACAGAAGTCAAACAAATTCTTCTCAATTATTAATATAATGTCTTAAATAGATCCTGTCAGAGATGATGGATTATTTACATATGGGCTAGTTCTTCTGCTTAAGCTCAGTGTGTAGTATCAGTCCACTCTGCCTAAGAACAAAGTGTCACTCCTTTACACTTTTGTCTAGGATCAGAGTGTAGTATGTTTAACCATAGAAATTTTATGGTAATTCAAAAAAACTATGAAATATAAAATATACAGATGAAAACAATTTTGAAGTGAAAAAGATGAAATTTAATACTTCCTTAAAAATAAAGGTAAAACGAGAAAAAAATACATTGTTTGCCAATGCCCCAGGAAATCAGGGTTCAATCCTAGGTTGAGTCATACCAAAGACTCAAAAATGATACTTGATGCTGTCTTGCTTAACTCTAAGCATTATAAGGTATGGATCAAGAGTAAAGTGGAGCACCCTCCTCTACACCTTGGTGTAGTAGCTAATGAAAAGGGAGCCTTCAGGTCACCCCCAACTACTGTTCCCAACTTTACTTTACTTATATATATATATATATATATATACAGATATATATATAGATAGATACATACTCCCCTACCCCTGTATGGTCGAGTTCTCTAGCGAAGAAGTAATCGTGTTGCCATTAGCGCCTTTGCAAGTCTCTTCGTATTTGAATTGAGATCTCGGCGGCCGTTGAATGGATGTATGTAAACAATAATAATTGTGATTCATAACCGTTTAAAATGTACTTCGTAGCTAATATCTCCTCGTGGCTAAATGGTTAGAAGCTTTGGCTTGGCATTTGAGTCAACCGGGTTTCGATCCCAGCTACGGGGAGATACTGTCTAGCCACACTGATGAGTTCCGATAGAACGAAACAGATCTGTCTGTGGATAACTATATATATATATATATATATATATATATATATATTTATGACTTTTGATTTTAATTCTTTTTGATATTTTGTAATATATTTCATTAGATTTCTATTGGTATGTATACTATATTCTAATCCTCAGCAGAAGTTTCAAGGAGTAACACTTAAATTTTAAACAGAGTGTGCATTTTATCTTAGCAGAAGTTGTGGACAGATGAAGAAAAAACAAACTGAAAGACAAATTGTTTATCATACAAATAGACCAGCTGAACATCAGTACTAAGGAACTGCAATTCAAATTTTGACATCTTTACTGATGTAAATGGGTACTTCAGCTAGTATAGATATAAAAACATGTGACTCCAAAAATAAAAATGTTTAACCAAGGACACCAACAAGGACGGAAAAACAGTTTGGAAGATTTATTACCTATTCCAAAAATATTTTGTTTTTCCATTCTAGAGTAATAGGAATGTCATGCTATTTGACAGGAGATTCCTTCTTTCTTTTTTTTTTGTTTTGTTTAGATTTACTTTTCTCTTTTCACATCTAGTTTATAGATTAATCCCACCCAGAGAAGAATTAATGAATTATGGGTAAATAATAATTTTCACTACTTGAGTGTTGGGAGCAAAAATATCCTAAACTAAACGAAAGATATAATGTTCCTATCATCTTAGACAAGCAAGTTCTGACAGCAAACATGTAGGATTAAAGCTGACCTCACTTAATCTCAAATTAAATTGTGTGAATGATGTACATCAGTACCAACATTTTTTTGTCAACAGCTGTGAATATATTTAAGTAAATCTAAGAAGATAATTTTCTTGTACAAATAGTGAACAAATAATCTTTTCTTTTGTTATCTTTAAACAGACATGACAGATGTATTTTTTTTTTTTTGCTCTCCCCTGTCTATCTGCATAGAGGACCAACCCCTCACCAAAAATTCAAACTGTCTATCAGTCCAAATCTTTTGTTCAATCTTTGACTCTTACATATTAAAGGGTTAGGAATTAAATTCTGTCTTTTTGTGTTGGCTCATTAACTGTGAATCTGTCAAAATAAATCTTAGAAGATTTTACATACTCGTAGATAGATAGATAGATAGATAGATAGATAGATGGAAGTCATTCTCTTAAGTAAGTTTCATAAAAAACCACAAAGAAGGTCCTTTTTTGACTCTTTTTTAATAGATTATTTTTCTTGTCATCTTACAAGTTTTTTAAGTTTGGTTCAATTTTGAATAAAAATTATAAAAAATAATTTGAAATAAAAATTATAAAATTTTTTCTCAGTAAGTGCTTTCTAATATCAGAGGTCATATTCAAGGATCTAATTAAGTTGTTATTTTCTTCTTTAAAAATCTGATGAATTTTTTTAATATCTATAGTGCTTACTGTCTTGAGTTTAGAGAGTTTTTGAGTGTTTGTAGTTTTTCTATTGAATTTTGTAACAAAATCTCTAAGGTAATAAGACACTATAGAAAAACAATGAAAGAACCAGTTGAAAGAATAAATTATTTAAAGTATATTTAGAACTACTGGTATATACAGTTTCCTCAGTTTATGTGTACATAACCTAAATATTCACTCAAAACTAGAAAGTCACCCTCTGGTCTCAACATAAAATATAAATTCAACAATTTGCCATTCAAACAGACGATGAATGAATTTAACTAAGGCTAATTCAGTTGTTTGTAGTATAAAGTATTTAATTTACCAAATTAAGTAATAATTATTTTCTCATTGACTCTATTCTTAATCGGCATTAAATGTACATACCACTTTTTGTTTGTGAATTTATTTTGGAGGTGTGGCCAGTGTATTAGTTACTGGTATGGAAAATAGAATTGATGAAATGAATTCAAATTTTGATTGAGGAAACTATTTGCCTTGAATTTACACAAATGCTTTTAGGAAAGGCTTGAATCCATCACTTCTCCTTTTAGCTATAACTAAAATAGTTGGGCAGTCTGGATTTCTCTGGCCTTGGAAAGCACCCAGTCTCAGAGAAAGTCAACTTTGAATTGAAAATCAGAAACCAACAACCTTAAACAATTCATGCAACTTCTATGTGAAAGCAGAGTTTGGCTAGTAACTGGCATCTGGCAAGATGCTGCAACTCTCATGCAGTTGCTGGTCATCTCTGACTTTCATTGCCTTTGGAATTCAATTGTGCTGATAGAGGTATTGGCAACCAGTTTAGGAGAAAGATGAATTTGAATTAAATGCCAGGATTTGGAGTCTCAAATCTATGCCAGAACAGAATGTTTTTATTTCTATTCTTTTGGCTGGTGAAAATAATTTTTTTAAATATGTTGGAGAAAATTGTCAATAAAAAGAATTCACCATCATTTATTTTGTTTATTTTGTTATTTCTTGCCCTTTTGAGATTAATGACTGAAAAATCATTAAAAAATAACAGTTTGTGTACGGAGATTATTTTCATCTTAAATGTCCTAATGCTTTTTTGAGAGGATTTACTTGCTTATCTATTCAAGATAGTGATTTAAGAAGCAGATTATGAGCAAATCTGTTTACATCTCAACAATTACACAGAGTTCTTAAAATGTCTTTCAAGCAAGGATGATCAATAATGACCAGTGATTATAAACACTTGTAAAGCTGCTATCATCATGATGTATTGGAGAACCAATGAACCAATTAGGTTTTTAATGTAACATTAAAGGTTTATTTTTCCTGTGATTTTATATATTTATCATCTCTTGTGCATTTTCCTAAGAATATAATTGAGTGACATCATTGCTATAACAAATAGTTGTGGCAAGTGTGAGTCTCTCTGAAAGATGCTTTTTGGATTTTAACTTCTGCAAGGGTTTTTCTTTCTTGGTAGCATCTTGTATTTGCAATGATGTAAGTCTTTGTTGGTCAGCCAATGTTGGCTCACCCATGTGCAGGAGTTCATAAAGAACATCACTTATGAGTTTATTGTTCTTATTTCAATGGTTTGTAAGATGGGAGACAGGTGTGGGGGGAGTATGTAATTTGGTTATTTCTGTAGATTGCTCTCTAAATTATTCCCACCACAAATACAACACAAAACATTACAATCATGCAAAAGAAATGGAATAGAACACAACGAACATTAAATAACAAACAATTTAATATGCATATAACAGAATATGAAAAACAAAATACATGATGTGTAAATGGCCTTTTGGAAAATAAAGTTTGAAGAAGAGAATAAATTTGTTGAAAGATGTGTGTATGTTCATGTTATCAGAGTCCGTAAATAAGTCGTTCTTACTTACATTAAGTTTATAGCGGGTTTTATGATTGTGGCGACAGCGTGTCTCGTTGATGAAAGAAAGTTTGTCAGGTTTTCCTTTTGAATATAATTCTCGGCCATTTGAAAAGAGGTCATGAAGTTTAGTTGAGGAAGGAAAGGAATTGGTTGGACATAGTATCAGCTACTGGCTTAGTGGCTTGTGTTCGTCTGTGTCTTTGTTTGAGTGTAAGCTTGTGTCTTGTGTGTATGGCTTCCTAACTCTGTGTTATTTATATCCTACAGGTGGATCAAAGAATCGCCCTAAAATCTTGGCGCATAGACATTTATTGACCAATCAGATTTGTATTTTACTATTTTATTTTCGTGCCTAAATATTTTCTGTTAGTTCACTTCCGATCCTAATTTTCTAGAATGTTCTATTCCCTGTTTTTAGCTGATTGGTTGAAAAATATAAAAATGTAATTTAATTGCTAATGCGGGTTTGATCCTAGATTTCTAGAATGTTCTTAAGTATGTTTTTATTGCTTATTTTAAGACTAGAAGAAATGTGTATCCCATACAGGTAACCATATACCTGCTGTTTTGTGAGGTATTGCTTCCAGGTTTCTTGTGTTGTTCACATCGAACCTTTTCTCTAAACATTTTGTTAGTGTCAGTGTGGTGCATCCATATAATAGTATGGACACAGTTAAAGCTTGGAAGAAATCCTGTTTTATTTCGTCGAATAGATCAATACACTGTCAATAGCATTCTACGCCTTTACTAGACGTATGTTGACGTCATTTTCAGTAGATAAGATGTTGCAGCCTAGCTGTGTGAACTGGTCTTCTAATTTTAAAGACTTGCCACTTTGAGTAGAGATGGCTCCTTTTTGGTTAAAACACATGAACTCTATTTTATTAGCATTTACATAGAGGTCAGTGCCTCCTGTTGCTTGTTGTAGGCTGTGTAATAGAGATTTGGCTTGAGCTGGAGTATTTGGAAGAAGTATTTGGTCATCTGCATAGACTGGACCTGTCATAGTCTCTACCAGATATTGTCTGCTTCTTGCTTTTTTTAAAATGTGAAACCATTTTCTTTTATTAGATCTATGGATGTTTGAAGTATGTAGTCTAGGCAGATTATTAACGAATATTGTGCTAATGTATCTCCTTGCAAGATTCCAGCAACTATGTTGAAGAAGTCTGTGTCTCCATCAGCTGAGTGAACCATTGCTTTTGTATTTTTGTAAAGAATCATATTAACAGTAACAGTTTCTTTGGGAAGACCATATGCAAATATGATATTATTTTATGTTGCTATTAACAGAAAGTAACAAAGTTTTTCCCAACAGTTTTAACTGGTGGATTTTCACTGAAGTTTGAGTGACAGCAAATCTCTTCAGATCTCCAAGACTCTTCAAAGTATTTTAGCTGATCTTAAAAGTTCTGTGATCTGGATGGTCTTGATTCTTCCTCTAATGACCAGTTCTCCAGTTTCCTTTCCAAGCCTTTAGGATCATTCCAAGTGCACCAACTACAATTGGTATCACCATCACCTGCATGTTCCATATCTTTTTCAGCTATTATTATTATTTCACTACTTGAGAGTTTTTCACTGAAGTCTGAGAGACAACAGGTCTCCTCAGATCTCCAGGACTCTCCTCAGTATTTTAGTCATTCTCAACAATACTATTGTCTAGATGGTTTTGATTCTCCTCCTGATTTTCAATTCCACCTCTCTCCTCTCTAGGCTTTTGTGGGTGTTCTGAGCATACCAAGTGCCATTGGTTTAACATTGACCAGCATGTTCAAAAGTTTTTCCAGTTATATATATAGGTGTCATACAATGACCGATGTTTATACAGCAGCATTGCTTCCAACAAAGCCTTTATCAGATGATGACTCTGTGTTCAGGTATGGTTTTGGGGCCGAAGCATCATTACCACTAGCCCAGAGTGCCCCAGCCGTAACTCACAATACCACTAGACTTTGTTGGATTGATGTCACTTTGTGGGATTGCTAATCCACACTGATGCAGTTAGAGTGTTATCTTGGATCTTTTTTTTATGTATTTTCTCTTGTCTGATGAAGAAAGTCTAAGATTAGTCAAGAATACGGAGGGTTGAGTTGGTAATGAAACCTTAGCATCAGATGTTGATAGGAAATACATTGGTTATCCCGCCATTTCTGACCCATGGTTCTTGCAGATCCTCATATTTTTCCCAACTTTATGCTGAATGTGCCCAGTCAAAATTTTCTTCCAATAGCTCAATAATGAAACCTTCTTTTAATTTAACAGACCAAAATGACAATATCAGGACACTGGGTCGTTTCTGTTAGAAATACAAAATGATGTTCTAAATCAGTTGCAATCTGCCAGATTGTGCACCTATCAAGTAATGATGAGCTGTGCTTATTTTTATGCGAAAGTTTTGAAATATTTCCTTCTTTAATGAAATGAATTGCTTTATTGGAGATATTATTCAGAGCTTTATGAGCAGTCTCACAACATGTCTTTGCCTCCTCAGCAAAAAATCTCAACGACTTTGATATGTCTCCCTGTTTAACTTCTTAGAGCATACTCACATATATTAATATGTATCAAATGTATTTATATTTTTTACAGATCTTTCGCCTAAAGTTTATTTTATGTGCACATCTAAAAACTATTAATATATTAATGACACTGACTTGCATTAAAAATCTTTTTACCTTAGGTCAAAGTTTATCAAGTGATATATGATCCCTATTTTATGCTGAATTCAAACATACCTTTCATGGTGTTTGGTCAGATTTGATTTTTAAGATGTGCTTTAATATTTTACAACAAGTTGTACTCAATAATAACTCTTAGTCAAAAGCCTGTGGACTCTACTTGTCACAGCTGATCATGAGTGCCTGATGTGTAATGTAGAATATAATGTCATATGTGTACCTAACTACAGTGTACCACCCTACTCACTAACACCCACATACCAAGAAGAGGCAGGGCTTATCCCTCAGCTTAAAATGATTTTAATGTACTGTGTCAACTGTCAAGGATGAGCTGAGTGCTGATTTATTTTTCTCTCTTTTCAACTTGACATTTGTATTCCCGTAAAAATGGATTGCAAGTCTAAGAATAATCCTGACAGATTCTCTTATATCAGTGGTAATGTTGTTCTTCCTAAATGTCAAGCCAAAATCACTCTTTGTGAAGAAGACATATCACAATTATTCTGGAGTCAAACTAGGGAATCATGATAAGCCATGTAAAACCTGTGTCGAGTACTTGAGGGATTGGAGGAATGTTAAAAGAAAGAATAATCCATTTGCCATTTCAATAGTCTGGAAGGAAGGAAAAAATCACATTACACACTGCTATTTCTGCATGATAAATCTAAAAGGAATAAATCACAAGAACAAGCACCATGTCCAATACCCCAATGTTCCTTCTACCATAAGACCCATCCCTCATGGCCCAGACTTTTCTGTTCCTGAGCCAGATGGTAACATGGAATATAGCTCTGCCAGCAAACATAGTGATATACACGACTGTTGTAGCTGCAGATAAAACAGACAAGCTAGAAGAGGACAGCCAGCCAGTACCCTTGACACAAGCAGAACTCAACCTGACACAAGACCTGAACATTTCAAAGGAGTCTGTTCAGCTGCTGGGTTCACATCTCAAAGAGAAACATCTGTTGGCACCAGGAACAATATTCAACAGCATGGATCATTTACTGTCTGCTGTAAACTACCAGGAACAAAAATGATTGATCTGTAGAGATCTTAAAGTGGTTGGACTGGTCCTTAGGGTTCCACGGTGGATACACAAAGTATCCTTGTTTTAAGTGTCTCTGGAACAGCTGGGCTGATGACCAACATTATATCAGACAAGAATGGCTGTTAAGATTAGGGTTAAAACCTGGCTCGCATAACGTTCAGTTTCACTCTCTTGTTTAAACAAACAAAATACAGCTTCCACCCTGACATATCAAGTTTGGAGTAATGAAAATCTTTATAAAGACAATGAAGAGGGATGGCAGCAGGTTTGATTTGCTCCAGGAGAAGTTACCATGGATTAGCATCGAGAAACTTAAAGCTGGTATATTTGACGGCCCTCAAATATGAGAACTCATGAATGTTTGACGAAGCACTGAATGAAGCTGAACTGTCTACCTGGTTGTCACTGAAGTCAAAAGTTACAAACTTCCTGGGAAACCACTGGAGTGTAGAATAGGAGAAAGAAATTGAAGAACTACTGAAGAGTTTCCGCTAAATTAGGGCATGAATGTCAAAGTGCACTTTCTGCAGTCACACTTGAACTATTTTCCAAAGAACTGTAAAAATTTGAGTGAAGAGCAGAGTAAGGGTTTTCACCAAGACATTCACAATATGGAAGAATGTACCAAGTGGGATGTAAACTTTCTTGCTGACTAATGCTGGTGCTTAAAATAGGTTGTGGTAGCTGCTGAACACAGGAGAAAGTCCCCGAATAGACCTTTCATCCATGAATATAATTTTTTATATATTTTGCAGTTTACTATGGCACAACGTGAGCTTTCTACAAATATATCATCCTTAAATTTAGTATTATTTGTTTAATTCAACCAGAAAATAAATAGGGTTATAATACTGTTCTATGCATTTCAAGGAAGATTTTATATCTTTTAAACTTGATCTAATTAGAAAAAAATGAGAATGATTTTTGGATTCAATCTAAAAACTACCTTAAAATCAGCTATTACATATTCGACCTTGAAAACATTTTGGACCAGTGTAATGTGTGTGTGTGTGTACATATATATATATATATATATCATTAAGAAAAAACAACAAACTGGTCACATTAGGATTATAAATTTATTTCCATCAATTTAAATGTTCACTCTTGAATAGTTTTCTTGTCCTGATGGAATTACTCCCAACTCCAGTTTAACTGGACCAAATAATACATATATATATATATATATATATATATATATATATCATAAGATTATGAATATTGTTGCTCTATACTTTTTTCATATATTTTTCTGTGTTTTCTTTTGACTATATTGGAGTAATAGAACAACATTGCAAACAGAGACATTACACATACAAAACATCATTTAACAAATAAGTCAAACCGAAAATAACTTGGAAAGTTAGAAAAGAAACACTAGTATACAACATCTCAAAACACTGTAATCTTTGTCTAGAAGGAAAAATAACCATAAACACTTTTCCAAAAAACAAACAAACTTCTGAATGAAATATCAGAACTTATATCCAAATGGAAGCATGGAAACTAATTCCTACTAAGTCACCTGAATACTAATTACTCTAAAGATGAATAAAAAAAAATTAGGAATTAAAAATAAATAGGTCTAAAAAATAGTAAATAAGCTCAGAAAGGAAAATACAGTAATTACCTTCCCTTTCAGACTAATATCCTTGGGAAAGACGTGAACCCACAGCTGTGGGTTAAATAGTATTGATGCAGTTCTTCTACCAAAAAAGCTTTGGCATTAAAAAGGTTGACATACCATTGTACCAAAGAAACCAAATGAAACTTGAGTAATTTGCTTATTTTTCCAATTCCTAAGAATTTGAATGAAGAGATTAAAGATCAACTAGAGGATTTTTTATAGCTAGAAATAAAGAATAATTCTATGCATAGAAAAAAGAATTATTTGTCTTACGAGTTTTTATATTCATCATAACTTTAAACAGGAGATCTTATGTTTGTCAATATGTTTTTTACATGTGTAAATTAGCAATTTAATTTGTTTAACTTTGACATGGTTTGTACGGTGATATGAGAGATGGGTTTTTTTGTGTGTGATCAGATCACAGCTGCGTGGTTTCGCCATATGTTGAAATTATCTGTTAACTTACTACATCATAACACCATATGAGAAAAAGAGTTGATTTTTTTCTTGCTTGCTAGTTTTATATCTAACTGCTACTGCTACAAAGGCTGGCAATCATATATCTCACATGTAGCAATAGCATTAACATCTGATAATGACTTGAAGTTACTGACTGAAGAATTACAATTTGTAAAATGAAAAATAAAAGTATAAAAAAGGGAGAAAATCAGATTGAAGAAAATTTAACCAAAAATTTTATTTCAATGAAACAGAATTCCTCTGACAACTGGTATAAAAATTATTGCATTAAGAGAAGGAAAAAAATCTCTTAGATTTTAAACTTAACACTCATGAAATAACATAAAATATGACTATTGTGATCAGTACTAAATATGGCAGTGGGGGTGTCCTCGCGGTGTAATGTTTAAAGCACTGGACTGCGGGATTGTAGATTGCAAGTTTGAACTCCAGTCGCGCTATTATGTTCACTTTCGGATAAATACCTTTGGGAAAGGTATGAACCCCCTTATCCTCCCAGCTATGGGTTAAATAGTACCACTACTGTTCTTCTAGAAGAATGGCTTTGGTATTGAATAACCTACAAAGGGTTTTTGGACTATTGTCTTCATCTTTATTGTTATTTCCAAAACGTTTCGGACGATATGTCCTCCTGCCTTCTCCAGGTGTTTGTCAAGCTCGGGAACCTACACGGAACTTCAAACTAGATCCTTTATTGAATCCACAGGAGTTGCCTGTTCTGATTCTGTTAGCCATAACTAGGTACAAGTGTTAAGTATTCCTGTATTGTTACTCGCCTGCAGTCAGGATTGAACCTGCAACCTCCATATGATTCCTTAGAAGCTTAGAGAACCAACACCTATAACTGTTATGCTATGTGTCCTGCTAGTTCCCGAGTTCGACAAACACCTGAAGAAGGCCGGGGGACATATCGGCCGAAACATTGTGGAAATAAGAATAAAGATGAAGACAATAGTTCAAAAACCCTTAGTGATAAAAATCATCAAGCTTCGTCTCAGAAATTTAGACAACTAAGAAACAAGAAAGGTTTGTGTTCTTTGATTCCTCTGTTGTATATTGACCTTCATAGGTTTTTTAATACCAAAGTTATTCTTGTAGAACAGTAGTGATAGTATTTAACTTATTGCTGGGGGAAATAAAAGAATTCATATCTTTCCCAAAGGGCATTAGTCTGAAAGTAAATGTAATAGCACAACAGGAATTTGAACTTTCTAACCTCGAGGTGATAGTCCAGCACTTTGAGTATTACATTATGGAGACTCCTCAAAGTAATAGTGTTGTAATGGCTATATATATATATATATACAGGGTGCAATGGGTGAATTGTCATCCAAATTACACAAAAATGAACATACCACTGACATCTCACGTTATCAGATATATTTACCAAAATTACATGAAAAGATCTTGAAATACAATATATTAAATTCATTCAAAGAAATCACCATTGACTTCAACCAACTGGGTTCTTCATCTTGTGTAGAGTGCGGCAGAGATCTTTTGCCAGACATAGGGTCTTCCAGTAGCCACCCTCTCAATCCAAAGCAGCAATAATTCCTCCAAGCACTTGATGTGGACCTCTGTGTTGAGTTTGAGGCTATGTTGGATGATAAATAGAGGTATAATGTCATCATTGCTAGTGACCATCTCAAACCTTATGCATGAGGTCTGGGTATTTGATTTTCATCAATATGAATACAAACCTATCTTCAGATTGACATCCAAACACTCTAAAATCTTTATATAGAGCTTTTGACATTAATAATATGCAGTACGGCATAGAGTTTTCAAATTTTTTGAGGAGTGAATTGTAACATGATGCTGCTTTCCTTGCTAACTCTAGTTTGTTGCACAATAGGCAAAACCTGAAACAAATAAAATGTGTGTGTGCAAAATTGATCATTCAAAATGGTGACATATTGCCCATTACACCCTGTGTGTGTGTGTGTGTGCGTGATATAATAATAAAAAGATATATGCAAATGAGAAAAGTTTGTTAGTGCTCAACATTATTGCAGTAGAGCAAGTATAGAACCCAGAAAAATATCAAATTATGAACATTAAAAATCTTTTATTTCAAGTTTCATGTGATGTATACAATGATCAGACAGAAAAATCTTTTCTGTTTTGTGATAATACTCACCACATGAAACTTAAAATAACATACTTCTAGTGCTCATAATCTGATATTTTTCTTGGTTAATTGTGTCTTCTTACATGGATATTTTAAAATGAGTTGGTCCACAAAGAGTTTTGTATTCATTATTTATTTATTCATTTATTTTCTCCGTGTGTGTGTGTGTGTGTGTGTGTGAATTCAAGCAGGATTTCTTTATTGTAACTAATATATTTTGAACTTGTGATGAAATTGAAGTTTCTATAGAGGTTTTGCTATTTGATTATCCAAATGAAACAAATGAAGAAAATCAGACCAAAGGAATTCATTGGAATAAGTGGCATAGCAAGGATTCTTGACACACAGTTGGTGATGGAAAGAAACATTCTGATTACTTACTTTATAACTCTTTACCCACTTAATGACAATAACATAAAGAATTAATTACCACATTACATGCACCTAAAATAAAATTGTTGTAATGATATTAAGATTTGTGAAAAATTAATCACTCTCACCAACCAAAATTTCGTGATTTGGGAATTAAGAACACATTTGAATAAGAAAATATATTTTCTTTTTATAGTAAAAAATTGAAAACCAATTTTCGAGTCTTAATCAGGCCTTGTGTTTTTTACAATGTTTTATCCATGTACATGATGATTTTCACTAAAGCAAAAAAATTTTTACAGCTTTGCATGTCTTTTGTGTACGTGGCCATTTGTAATATGATTCGATGCATGCACACTTTTAAGTTTTTAATATTACAATTGCTTATGAATATGCATAATATGTTGTGTACAGAAAGACTCTAAAGCAACTGACAGCAATCTTTAATCAACAACCATTCAGAGTGAACCAGAATAAGAGTGACACTTAGAGCACATTAAGTTGACCTTTGTGAGAGAGAGAGAGAGAGAGAGAGAGAGAAGAAGTAAAAACAAGACCTTTGTGAGAGAGAGAGAGCGAGAGAGAGACAAGAAATCAAGACAAGACCTTTGTGAGAGAGAGAGAGAGAGAGAGACAAAAAATGAAAATTGTTGTCAAAAAGAACCAAACTTTTGTCATGAAGAAGGAAAACGAGTTCCATCTGCCTTTGATTGGTTGGAAGACATGAGAAACAAGTCTCGCAACATTGTTCATTACAATGTAGGAATTATAATAGCCTTGTTATAGATAAAATAAGATTTTAAAAAAGACAATTTTGTGTTGGTTGTTAAATATAGACATGGAAATCATTTGAGCCATGTGCTGACATATACATCTACATATACATTATACAGGGCGTAACAGAAATACCTTCCACGTTTTAAATTGTCACTAGTGTTGTGCAAATGAGCTAAGGCAACTGGTAGTTGTAGCTCTATCTAGCTAATGTCTTACCTTTTTTTCTTTTAAATACAATCCATTAGGATCATTGTTCGAGCAGGTGCACACCATGCATTTCCCGTTGAAATGTCTTTTAAGACTTGAATCTAGATTTCTACATAGAGAGCTTTTCAAGTTCATTTCCTTTTACATTGGAATGATGCCATTTCGTATAGAAACTTAATTCTACTACTAGTTGAACGTTCTATCCAGAACAGCATAATTCCTATATAACATGAAATGAGCGCAAAAACATTTCTGTGTAGCAATTACAGATTCACCAATCTTAAAAATCATTTTAACAGCAAATGTATGGTACATACCAGGCCATTTTAACAGCAAATGTATGGTACATACCAGGCCAAGCTATGATTGTGACTGATCATATGTAACAAAAAAATGGTAAGACATTTGCAAGATGGAGCTACCATTGTCACTTGCCTAAGTTTTCTTACATCAAAGAGGTAACAGTTTAAAATGGGGGTGATATTTCTGTGGCATCCAGTAAAAGGCCCAAGCACAAGGTAATTGTTGCCTGTTTTTAACTTTTTAGCAAACAGTGATGCTTCTTTGTGTTAAACAGACGTAAAATCTCTCAGGCGTCTTAATAGCAAAATCTCTTTTTGCAACTTCTTTATTAAGTACCCTGATAGATCACTATTGTAATTAATTATGTCACCTTCTAGGGGTCATTGTAACAGTCATGCTGCAGACAAAGGCAAGTTAAGCCACCTACTTTGCTGTGACTTTTCACTCTTACTTTTCTCTGGATGATTTGAGTAGAATTTACTTATACAGTGTACTTCTTAATCATTAGAACCTGAGTGGCTAGTATTTGTGTCACCTTGAAATATAAGGTTGATATGCCATAAAACCAAACCAAACCTTGAAGTAGCTGGTTGTCCTGAATTCTGGCTGGTCTGAATCCTTATTTCTACATCACTGTTGCCTATAAAATTGCCTGTTAAATAACAAATTACTACATCTTACATTTTTAGCTATTTTCCAGCCAGAAAAGCAGTGTGGGTAGTAGGAGGAGATGTATAGACATGAGGTTGGGTGTGGGAAGTGTGGCTCCTGGTTCTAAAGTTTATGTTGATTTAAGTTTTGCTGACAAGTGAAATTAAAAGAAGTCCATGAAACTTTGATCTGAACAACAAATAAAATAGAAATGGCTGTTTTCATGTTGCAATTCTGAAACTTCTATAAGATATCCATAAAGGCAACTAAAATATATTTAGAATAAAATGTCACATGGTATGTTTGATAATGTGGATGGTTGTTTCACTGCTGCTGCTGCTGCTGATTATTATTATTATTATTATTATTATTATTATTATCATTATTATTATCATCATCATAAATGAGAAAAAGAAAATATGAAAACTATGTCTATTAAATAATGCATCCATCTTTCTATCTCAGATTATTCATATCTATCAATCTATCTATAAATCTATCTATCTATATATATATGAATATATATATATATATATATATCAGTGTTTCTGTCCAACTCAGATTACTCACAACTATCTATTTAACTATCTCTCTCTCTTTCTCTGTTTATATTTATCTATCTATTTATTGAAAAGTATGAAGATATTTTTCTAGGTTGGTTGTCATGTTAATTTTTAAATTAAAATTTGTACAAACATATATGAATTTTGCAGGCTCCTTTGCAATCATATATCCCCACACATACACTTGCACACACATGCACACACATGCACACATGCATACATTTATGTGTCAGTTGATAAAAACGTATTGATGTATATAATGAATTTGGTATTTTATTTTCATCCAGAATTTTGTCTCTGTCAAAAAACAAAAACAAAAAATATATTACAAATGATGAAGTTATTTATTAATTGGTGATGATCTAGACCATGAAATAATTTCTGTAAAAGAAAAGACAATTGTGGGGATTTAGGAATTAACAGTAAAACTCCCAACCGGATATTGACGCGTCGGCTGCCAGATACAAAATGTATAAACGCGTCGCCACGCATAAGGCTCCACGCATCCATCCGGTTAAAAATAAGAAAAAAGAAAAATAATAAAAAGTAAAGTAGCCAATGGGAAGCGGTCGCGCCAAAATTAGAAGGATTTTGGAGTGGCGAATTTGGAGCCGGTGAAGAGAGATAAATACTCAGGTTTTCTGTGAACCGACCTCTTTTTCGGGTAGTGACGTCGAACCGACAACACCGATTTTACTGTCTGGTGTTTTTGGGCACCACGCTGCGTCTTGGGACGTAGCGTTGGTTAGTCCATTCACCAAGTAAATAAAGGAAAGTATGGAAGAAATGTTTTCGTCTCTTATCTGTTTCTATCTTTTCTTTCTGTATATTTCTTTTGGACTTTCTTTGGACAAGGCATTGTGCCAGCCAGTCAACGTGGGGTAAAATAATATAACCAAAATATGGAGTCAGATATCTTACGGCAACACAGCCTTGCCCTTAGCCCCTGACCTCCTTAAATACCTTCAAACCCCACACAATATATATATTTGTGTGTGTGTGTGTGTGTTTAATTGTGGATTATTTTCACATTGTTTGATGTTATTTTGGGGCTGTAGAATACACCGATTGCTTCTTTGCAGAGAGATAAGACCCCCCACCACCACCACAATGAGTGCTGTGAATATGACACTAAACAATCTGATGGTGAGGTTCCAGTAATACTGGAGTTTTGGGGAATGTGGAGTACCCCTTCATTGCCATTGCTCCTAGGTTCACTCTGGCCCAGAGTGGTAGCACCTGATAAGAGTCCTATCTATGGGTTAAATAGAATTAAACTATGGTTTGAGTTTACTGGTTTTTGCATTTAAACTGCATATTTATGCTGAACTGAATTGTTTAAAATAGAACTGCTTTGACAATAAAATGTGTCCTTATGCTAAACTGAATTATCTGAAATAAAACTGTTTTAACATAAACACTGTGTATTGCCCAGTCAACTGGGGCTGTAGAATACACTGACTGCACCTCTGCAGAAGGGTAAGACCCTGTTTGACTAAACTAAATAGCTTGAAATAGAAATGTTTTTGACAATTAAACTGTACTTAAATTTAAACTGCGTGCTTATGCTAAACTGAATTGCTTGAAATAGAACATATATATAAGGATATAGATATGAGAGAAGTTCCAAAAGCATACGTATATAAGTTAAGTTCAATGATTATATAAGCAAGAAACTAGCAGTCCCTAAGTGCTGTTTATGTTGTGTGTATGCTATCCTAACTCAAATATATATATATATATATATATAGTGAAATGAACAAATTGTTATAAAAATGTTTTTCATAAATCAGAAAAGCGCTCAAATACTAGCCAGTAGAGCAAGATAAAATCTAAAATGAATAATTTTCTCATCTTTTCATGTCAGTCTCATAACTAAAAGTTTCATGCATTTTGTAAATAATAAAAGCTTCAGATGAAAGATATATCTATCTATCTATCTATCCATCTATCTATGTAAATATATATGAGAGTGTGCCGGTCTGTCCCTCTATTTCTCTTTATATATATATATATATATATATATATATATATATATAGATAGATTGTTAATTAGGTATATATATATATATATATATATATATATAAATCTAATTAATATACATATATAATAGACAAGCTTCCATGCCATTACATCTATATAAAAACTGATATATACTTACCCACATGTACTATATACATGCTAAGATAAAAATAAGATTAGAAAGAAATGTCCTGGGGTAATATACCAACCTTAGAATTCCATCTGTTATGAGACATCTCTTTTATTTTCCACAAAACAAACTTTCTTCTACAACCTTCATTTATTGTAGAGAACAATCATTTTTTCCCACTGATTTTCCCTTGTCCCTTTTGAGGCCATGCTTGTCTGTTACCTCATGATTCTTCTTCTTCTTTTCTCCTAAGAATGGCTTTGTTTCTTTGCTTCTCTTGAGCTTAATATCTTCAGGGACAGAATTTTACAGGCTGCTACTTCAGCAAAGCACAAACCACTTACCATGTAAACTGGATTCATTTCTCATGATCAACCAAGTAAAAGAAAATTCTGTACAAGGTGATAACTCAGCTGTTTATTGACAAGATATGAGAGTTCTGTTTGAATCTCATAACACTCAACTCTAATAGTGTGCTGCCCACTTTTCGATATAATGCAAGTCTCTTACAACCAGCCAAAGTAAAAATAGAAAATAATTTTAATTTGCCAGCTAAATAGAAATTTCTTTCCAGATTTTGATTTTACAATAAAGTTATTTTGGGTCTTTCTATATAAAATATACTAGCTGAAGTACTTGTCTATGCTAGATCAAAAGTCAATACTTGGGGTTTGGATGAAATGAAACTAACAGATAAATGTCAAAAATACTATCTATGTATTTTGTCTTTCTATTTTATAACCTCTATCATCAACTAAAACTTTATGACAGACCATTAAAAACCATAATTGTTCCAATGAAAGTTAGATCCACAAAAAAGAAAAATGATTAACCAATAATATCTTTTATAATAACTTATGAAGTTGATATGGTTTTTGAAAAATTTAACCCAGCTGTTTAAAGAAATATTTATAATTCAACTGAGTGACTAAAAAGATTTATTGATTTTAACATTTTTGTTTTATGTGTGAATTGTTAGACCTAATTAAATAATAATGCTATTTAATCATCTTGCATCTCTAACTTAAAGAACTATCAATAGACCTAATTAGTAATGTTTATTTAAATATGAATCATTATTTTAGTCAGAAAAGTTTTTTTTTTCTTTTGAAGGTTGAAAATTTGAATTCTGTATGATTAGTTACATCTTGCATCAACATGGCTTCCAATGAGGCTAAAAGTCTACCTTGGTACACATATTTAGATTTGATAAAACATATAGATAAAGGTGTGACTATGTCCATTTGAGTATGTGTGCATATGGGCATAATGTATATGTATGAGTGTGTGGGAACAAAGGTGGAGTGTATATATATATTCTGTGACATCTTGAAATAACTTAATTTTCACTGATTACTTATTATATCATCATCATCATATCGTGCTGGCAGCACGGATATCCCTGACCCTCTCTCGCCACTCCTCCCTATCGTTCATCGCCCTAGGTAGGTCTTCAGGATAACAACCTGTATCCTCACATAGCTGCTGAATGTACGTTCGTGCTGGTCGTCCTGCTTTTGCGCGGCCGTGTGTGGGGATCCATAAGAGTACATCTCTTATGAGTTCATCTCTGCTTCTCCAGCAATGTCCTGCATGTCTGGTTCGCCTAACTTGAATAGTTTTCGTGATAGGGGGCAGGTGGCCGTACAGTTGGTGTCTTGTGGGGTGTTGCTGCCAGGACTTGTTCAGGATTGCACGCAGCATTCTTGTGTAATTGCCATCTAGTTTCTTCTCCAGCCGTTTTGTTAGCGTCCATGTAGTGCATCCATATAGCAGTATCGATGTGACCGCTGCCTGGAAGAAACTGCGTTTCATTTTATCGGTTAGGTCTGATTTCCATATAGTCAATAGCCTATTGATAGCTGTCCATGCTTTCGTTAACCTCGTTTCGATGTCCTTTTCGGTTGATTCGACGCTGCTTCCTAGGTACGTGAATTTGTCTACTAGTTTAAGAGGGGTTCCTTCTTGAGTGGAGATGTCCCCCGTTTGGTTATAGCACATATATTCCGTTTTGTGTGCATTAACATGGAGGCCTATGCTTGCTGCTGCTCGTTCCAGGCTATGCAGAAGTGTTTCGGCTTGGTCAGGTGTATTTGCCAGTATCGCTATGTCATCGGCGTAGTCGGCGTCGGTAATTGTTGTTGCGGGGTATCTTCTGCTTCTTTTCTTCGTCAGTTCGAAGCCATTCTCTTTGATTTTGTCAATCGATGTTCTAAGTACGTAGTCTAGACAAATGATAAAGAGATACGGAGCCAGCGTGTAGTACTCCTGCTACAATGTCGAAGTATTCTGTGTCTCCATCTGGTGATCGTACTTTTACTTTAGTGTTTCTATAGAGAATCGTTATTGCCGCTACGGTTTCTTTAGGTATGCCGTACGCTAGTAGGATTTGTTCCATCTTTCCTCTGTGAATGGAGTCGAAAGCCTTGGTAAAGTCGACAAATATTAATGTCGCTTGTAGGTTCTTTGCCCGTACACCTTCAAGGATTCTGCGGATGGTTAGTATTTGTGAGGTCGTAGATCTATTTCTTCGGAAGCCATTTTGGTTTTTTCTAAGTATGTTGTCGATTTTGGGTTCTATTCGGTTTCGTAGTAGGGCATTGTAGATTTTGGCAGCTATGGATGTAAGTGTTATGCCTCGGTAGTTTTTGGCTAATCCGAGGTCCCCCTTTTTAGGGAAGGGGAGTATGCATCCCTTCGTCCATCTATCTATCGGATTTTGATTGTATACTGCGTTGCAGTGTCGGAGCAGTATGTCGTCGAATTGTCTGGTCTTCCATACTTCCGGGGGAATTTCGTCCAGTCCTGCAGCTTTCCTATTTTTAATTTTTCTGAGAACCGAGTCGAGTTCTCCTTGTGTGAACGGTCCAAGTTTAATGTCTAATTGTTTGCTAATTATTCTGGTGATTGGTTCATGCGTTATTTTTGGTGGGTTTCCAAGTAAGTTTTCGAAGTGCTGTTTCCACAGTTTTATTCTTTCTTGTTGGTTTGCTGCTTTAAGTTTTGCTTTGGCTGTGTTCTTTCTTCTGCTCACTTCGTTTATTGTTTGCCAGGCAATTCTAGATTGTCTATCTTCTACCGAGTCTCTAATCTTATCTATCTGATTTTGAATGTATTCTGTCTGTTCCTTTATATATATGCCTGCTAATTGATATTGTGCTGTTTTTAGTTTTAAGGCATTTGTGTTTGTTGGGTTCTTTTCTCAATGATGGCTCCTCTTTTCCCATGAGGAACAAATTTTGCTTACACTAAAACTTCCCCCTGGGTCCAATAAATATACATAACAACAAACTGGCCAGCTGTCTACATTGGATTGACAAACAAACATTTTCTTATTATTGATATAGATTGCAACCATTAAAGTAACTACTTGTGCATTTTCAGAATGATTTCCATTAAAGAATCACACAATTTCCTATCATATTTTATCACTTTGAGAATTCAGTAAAAGTTTAAGATGTTGATCTGTCAGAAGTTTTGATAATTATTAGAATAATTGCTATTTAACCTAAGAAACATTATTCTTTATTATAGTCCATTAGATGTGTATTTACTAAAAGAAGAATTATTGAACTTTTATCTGGTTTAATGGTAAGTGTTCAAACTCAATGTTGGCAAGATATTACAAAGATGGTCATTCAACATGAAAGATAATCATTTTCAATATGACTCAGTCAAAAAGCAAAGTGGAACCCTCATGAAATTAGGAAAATATTTTATTGGTTTCTTTACTCATGTGCAGCCAAATACATAAATAATGGATTATTATAATTATAATATTACCCAAGGGTTTTTTGGTACCACAACAAAGAATTTAAGATTCAGTCTTTAAGATTCCTTTTCATCATTCAAAATTTTCTGCATATAAATTACTGTATTTGACAGCATATTGTCCCATTTACATTTAATATTACTGTATTATGGACTTAGATACAAGTACGGGGAGTATACAACATCTGGTAAATGTTACTCAACCAGATACCACAACTTCCAATGTACAAACTGGAAGAAATAGTGTGTATGTGTGTGTTGGGGGAGGGTCTTTTATGTCATGAAATACAGTAGATTTCTGTAAGAAAACAAAGCCAGTTAGTCATTCCAGAATTAATAATGATAATAATAATAATAATAAAGATATATTTTTTTTAGATAAGTGATTTTTTTCTACTTTTTGTGGTTGAAATCTCTGGTATTCTAGGTCCTCAAAAAGCCTTCCTTTTCGAACAGGTTGGCACCAAGGTTAAAGGTCAAAGGAATGAGCCTTATTTACCCAACCCCTCCGCAATTGGCAGGAAGTGACACAAAGCCAATTTTCAAACAGAGTACAGCTGGTTTGAATTCAGTGTTTTCATTCATTCTCCTAGAATGGTTGCCTTACCAAGGCTAAAGAACCTAATCTGCCTGACTAATTACCTATAGCTGAAGGTGGGGAGGATAACAGATGGGTTCATGCCTTTCCTGAGAGCATAAGCATGAAGTGAAATACAACTTCAACCTGGCTTGCAGATTCCATCTTCTATAATAATAAATGTTATACTAAACACACCTCTAAATGAGTCTTGAATGGTTAAATGATTCCGAGAATTTCCCTTACCATTCTTTAGAGCAACATATTTTCTTGTCTTTCAGCTCAGAATGGGGATTGGACATAACTGCCTTTCTTTAAAAATTGCATCATTATTTTTTATTTAAAATTTTCCCCTTTGTCAAAAATGTGACATAATTTCTTATTGAAAACATCATAGAAGTGCAGTATATCTAGAACTGAATTTAGTCATTAACTTTATGAAAATAAAAGTTACAACATTCACAAAAATTTCAGATGTTTTAAAGGTTTAAAAGCACAGAAATTTGTATCAGTAAGTCAAGTTCAAATTCCAGTTGAGATAGTCATTGTTTATTTCACATTATTGCCCTTTGGAAAGGCAGGAACCCTTCTCTTCTTCATTCAGATACTACTTGAATATTAGGGAATATTGAGCTATGTAGCCTTGTTGAGCAAAAAGTCTTGGAGAAGATAAATTTTAATTTCAAATTGATCTCCTAGCTAAATAGCAAGAATATTCTAGCAACTTTACTCAGTAAAACCTACTTGATATTGAAACCCCAACAAGTTAATGTGCTGCTGTGATCCTTTGATCTCCAAGGAATAGACAAAACAAATAATAGAAATTCTACAATTTACTATTTATGATTTAATAAACGAAAAGTAAATATCGCTGAAGAGATAGAAAATAATATACTATCAAATACATAATTTTGTTTACCAATATATAATACCAAAGCATTTTCAGTTTTTTTTAAATTTTGAAAAAATACTATAAATATTGAAAATATACCACTGTGTTCAGAACAAATAAAATATTTCAAACATTCTCAGTAAAAAGTTATTCCAAATTTTTAAAATTTTGAATGAGAAGTCTACTAGACCCATAACCTGGTTTTGTCATGGGTGTGCGACTCATGTAGTGTGTCTTGCTCATGGATGTGCTACCTATGTAGTGTGTCTTGGGTAGGAATAGCCTACTGAAGACAATCCTTCTCTACCACATGTTTGAATTAAGTTTTTTCCTTCTCTTAGACTGGTTGCCATGCCAAGATTAAATAGTCTAGTCTGCTCAATCCTTTATTCATAACTGAAAGAAGAATATCTGCTATTTATACTTTTCCTAAGGATATTAGTGCTATGAGAAATGCAAACAGCCTTATTAAGGGTTTAAATTTGGTTCACTTCCTATGATGATAAATGTTAAGTCATAAATGCCTCCAAATTTATCAGACTTGAAGTTATTTCTCAAATTTACCCTGCTGAAACGTCTGGAATAATAACAAAAATGAGAACCATTAACTGAATAATATTCATGTCATTTCACCAAGATATCTGTTTGGTATTTATTCAAAATAAAGATAAGAATAACATGCCTGAGGAAACAGTTTAATTGAGAGTGAGTATTGAAATAAAGTTTTGTAATGTTCACAAGTACATAATGTGACAAAGAAAAAGACGACTTAATAAAAGCATAAGAATTTCATTCCAACTGAAATTAATTCATTAAAACAGAAAATAAGACAACAAAAGATTGTTACTATCTGTAAGACTCCAGTCTTGCCTAAAATAATAACAGAGTTGCTTTGAACCAAGAGTGTACCAGCCAAGCTGAGACTGAAGTCTTTTCTCTCTCTAACAGCATTGTACCTCTATTTATACTATCTGGAGGTTTGCCATTTTCATTTACTAGTGATAAGTGTTCAAATGCTAGTGTTTCATTTAATTCATATATGGTATAAAGATAATTTGGTTTTTTTATGGTTCAGCCTCTTCATTATGAATCGTTTCATCTTATTAACTAAATTTTCTTTGAATCATTCTGCCTTAAAAGTTATAGAGCAAAAAAAAAAAAAACGTTTTCAGCAAAAATATCCAAGTAGAGAATTTTAAATGGCACAGTATTTAATGATACAATTATCTTTGCAAAAGTATGATTCTTTTATGACCTACATTTTACTATAATTCACTAAATGTCATTGTTGAACTTCTATCTTTGAATATCTCAAAAATGGCTTAAGTTATGGCCACCAAATTTTCTGTGAATTCTCATGAGACTGTGAAGTATGATTTAAGCCAATTAGTTTTTGAAAATTTTTTATTTGTAATTTGCAATGTAAATAAAAGTTTAAACTGGGTCCAAATTTTAAGTCCATTAGGTTAGCTCAACTAAATCTTTATCTTTTTATTTGATTGTTTAAAATTAAAAAAATCAAGAGGAAATATTTCTAGTCAGCCACCAAAGTTATTACCTTTGTTCAATGATTTTTTCCTGTTACCATAAAGTTAAGATCATTTATTTATAATTATAGTACAAGTAATGGTCACTAGGAGGCTATTTATTGACTTATAAGTCCTCATAAAAAATAATTTGGGGTTGTGGCTGTCTTTAATTTCTTCTTAACTTCATTAAGTTAACATTTATTAAATACATAGTTTTGTATTAGATCAGTTTGCCCTAAAAGAATTTAATAAAAATCCTGCCTGAGGTGTTTGACTTTGTCTTTTGAATAGTGAAAAAAAATGCTATTGTTTACAATCACTTTTTTCTTAGCGAGAAATAAGATAAGTTCTAAAAATGGCTATATATGGTTTGGTTTGGTTTGGTTTGGTTTGGTTTTATGGCCTATCAATCATTGTAGGTTACTTAATGCCAACTCTGGTTTATACATATTAAATATATATGATTTGTAAACAAAAGTCCACAAAGTTAAATTGGTTCTAAGTATTGCTATGTATCACTAACAATTCAATTAAACACCAGTCATTTGTTTACATACAGCTAAATGATCAAACAGTTCTATTTCTAGTGATTCAATCAAGCATAAGTTTATTTGCACTCAGTTTAAATGTCAAATAGTTCTATTTGACTCATAGATAGAACGCTTTCAAGTGCTACTGCTTGGGGCCAGAGTGGACTTGGGAGTGATGGCAATGATGGGGTACTCTGCATTCCCCAAAGCTCCAGCATTACTGGAGCTTCACCATTAGATTGTTTAGTGTCCAATCAGAACACTCATTGGTGGGATCTTATCCCGCCACAGAGACGCAATCCATGTGTTCTACTACCCTAGCTGATTGGGCTGGACATCGCTTATAAATAAATATATTCCCCCCAATATTTTTGAGTCTTTGGTATGACTCAACCTGGGATTGATCCCAGGTCTCTATAAATAGATATATTCCCCCCAATATTTTTATAAAAAGTGTATTTTCATCTAAACTAAAGATACCAGAATTCTATCATTTCTAGTGGAATAAAATGGATTTTATTTGGTATTTTCCAAAAACATAAAATGCAGCAATCTGAAAATAAATCTATTCTCTTTATATATTAATGCAATTTTATTTTTGGTATGGAATTTCAATGTTGCAGAGTTTGGTCAGAAGCAGTATCTAATAATATTTGTTTTGTTTATTTGCTTAATTCTTACAGTAGTATTTTTTACTTGTAGGATTTCTGGATTTCATTCAAAGGTTAATTTATATCTGAATAAAAACATTAGGGAGATTTATTATCAGAAATATCAAGTATTTATTTAGACAACCCCTCCATCATTAGTAGAATATGATACAAGGTCAATTTTTAAGCGAAGTACTGCTGGCTTGAACTCAGATTTTTTTTCTCCTAGATTAGTTGTCATATCAAGGCTAAAAAACACAATCTACTCTACTATTTAACTTATTACTGAGGAGAAAAGAGATAGATTTATGCCTTTTCCGGGAGCAAAAATGAAATGTAAACAGCCTCATCTAAGATTTGAACTTGATTCACCTAGTCCATTGTGGTTATGTAAGGGGTGTCTCCATAAATGTTTGGGGTGTCTCCATAAATTTCAAGTAAAGTCAGTTAGAATAACAAAAAATATTTTTAAATAATTTTTTTTATTTTGGTTGGAACCATTTTTTTGTATATTCTTGTATTTGCTTTGTTAATATTGCTATTGTAATATTTTCTTCTTCCCTTTTTCTTCCTCTGTTTGTGGAATGTGTAAAATATTATTATTCTTTTTCAGTGTATGATTTATATCTAAAATATCTATGAGTATTAATCCTAATATGACTAAGCATATTAATGCATGGATATTGATTTTTTAGAGTTGGTTGTATCATTTTACTTTATATAACAATAAGGCAGAATTTGTGTTTTTTTGTTGGCTTGGGATTGTTTTTATGTATATATAACAATTGAGTGAAATTTTCCACTTAGAACTCTGTGACCTCCACTTCAATTTGAAGGCAACCTGGATTTATAAAGTTATTGATAGTTTAAAATCTATGCTTGTATTCGTTCAGTTTTGTTTTAATTATGAAAATTAACATAATTTTTTGTTTTTTTCAAGAATGAACTAAGATTTTTGTGGATGTATCTCATAATATATTGGCCCTTTAGGGTGTTATATTGAGTTATTACCTTTCATGGTATCTCTCAGGGTAATGGGAGGGTTAGTTGACGGTGCCTATATCCTTTTGAAACAACATGCAACAGGTTGTATTGGGTAACATAGTACCTTCAGTAAGAGAGTTGGGGGGCACACTAAGAATAATGGTTATTATCATATGAAATGGGATTGACAACTCATGTTTAAATCCTGGACAAGGCTGTTTGCATTTCATTTCATACTAATACCTTTGAAAAAGGTATGAATCCATCTGTTCTCTCCCCAGCTAAGGGCAAATAGTAGGGTAGGCTGAATTCTTTAGCCTTGATTTGGCAATCAGTCTAGAAGAAGGAAAACTCTGAATTCAAACCAGCCTTACCCCACTTAAAAATTGACCTTGTGTCCCATCCTGCCTATAGCAGAGGAGTAAATACATAACAACTATAAGGAAAGATTCAAGATCTGACTTAAGCTATTATCAAATAGGTCTAAAATGGATTGTCTTTAACAAGATTAAAGTGCTCTAATTGATCCATAATTGCAGGGAGAAGTAGATTCATGTCTTTCCCAAGAAGGAAATTTGTATGAATGGAAAACAAAAGTTCCGGGTGGAGTTTGAACTTTGCTCATCAGTTTTATTGTTCATACCATTAACAGTTATGCTGCCTTAACCTCTAAATTTACTTATTTTTATTTTTAAAAATTCCAATTTTAATGACCAAGAAAAAGTATTTTATTTTTATCATCAGTTGCTCATTCGTAATATTGGGTTAATGAAGTATGAGATAATTTTGAGATGTAAATTAACGGAAATATTAGAAACCATTGTGAGCATCTAAAAATGGTTATGGAGATTATATATCTATGTGTCATAGGTAATCTAGCAGATTACTGGAATTAACATCTTTACTGGTTATTGGAGATGTAACAGGTATTTGGCTATAGGGAGGAAATATAGTTGCCTCCTTACTTATCATTGGTCCAATATTCACATCAGTGTACCCATCGATACACTAACACTGAATAAATGGAGAAGAAAGATGAGATAAACTCATATAATCATATGAAATATTCAATGCATATATATATATAAAAACATATCACAAGTTTTACAGGAATACAGAACATGTCCAAAAAAAGATGAAATTTGCAAATTTAAAAAGATTTAAAAAATAGTCAAAGTTTTACTTATCTTCAGTAGTTTTCTTTTAAATAGTGAGGTTAAATAAAGTACCTCACTGGAGTTGGAGACAAAGTCTCTCTTCTGTTCACTGAACAGAACTAAAATGCATTTCCACTTCAAAAGCAAACGAGAAGAGAAGTCTTATCTGTTCAAAGAACAGGAACTAAAAGAAAAAGATTAACAGCTCTGGTCTCCCAAGTGATCAACATGCATGTGATCTAGAAAAACATCCTCCCAATTCGTGGGAAAACAATTATGACTTATTGTCTCTCTGTATTAATATAAAAGCCCTGAATTTATTTCAACAAGTGCTATTCTTGGTAAAATTAATGACATTTAACAACTTATTAAAATCACTATAAGAAAAGGAATAATTAATCAGGATTTAAAAATTGCTTGACCAATGATTCTCTATTAATATAACGATAAGAAACTGAAGATATAACAGAAAGAAATGAACATAAGTTGTTATGTATATTTTAACAACAAAATATTTTATTGAACATATACAATGAATAATAAAATGAATGATAAGAAAAGAAAACTAATAAAAAGTTACAGAAAGTTATAAATATCTTTAGAGCTTTGAAATTTCTGACTGAAGATATAAGTTTTTTGCTAAATTTATGTTTTCGAGTTAACAACTTTTACAAGTGAAGCTTCTGTTGGTGAAAATTTTAGCAGTCACTATTTCTATAGGTCCCAACATTTTTTTGTATATATTTTTACTTACAATGTTCAATTTAATAAATTGAGAAAAAGGCTGGATTTTTGATGAAAGGAAACATTTTTTAATTTTGAACTTTTATTAACTACTTTTTCTTATCAATAGATTTTTAAACTGATCTTTATTATTGCACACAGGATTCTTTAGAATGTGGTCTTTAATATGCATCCCTTAAACTTGTCTTACATCTTACATTAGTAAGGGGAGGGGAGATTATTAGAGTTACTATGGTGATGGAAAGATAACAACTTTGACTTAGTGATGTTGAGGGATACAAGCCATTTTCTACCCCATTGCACAATTAAATTAAGGTCAGTTGAGAGACATGTTGAGTTGTATAAAATTTCTTGAGTTCACATGATAAAGTGTGGTATTATCAGCAGAGATGTTGACAAATGACCTGAGCATGTGGTCATTGATGAAAATAAGAAAAAAATTGTGGAACCAAGGACAGAGCCTGCAGGAAACTCCTCTTCTCTGCAATGGCAAAGGTCAAGTGATTGAATGGAACTGAATTGCTGCCTAACACAAACATTGCCATCTAACATGACAATATTCTTAACAGCCATCGGATTTTGGTTTTCAGTTGATTTAAAAGGCATCATGATCATCATCATCATCATCATCATCAGCAGCAGCAGCAGCAGCAGCAGCATTATCATCATAATCAGCAGCAGCAGGCACTCATAGAGTAAATATTTTTCTTACCACTTGACTTTCAACATTTACTTTAAGGATGACCAACCAAAAATTTGTCTTTTCAGCCAATAATTAAAGTATAATTATATTTTCTATAATTAAAGTATAATTATATTTTCTATAATTAAAGGATAATTATAGAAAATATAATAACAATAGTATGGAAGACAGCAAAAATATAAAGAAAAAAATTTACTTTAGAATCATTGTGTTTGTATAAATTGAATATATTTAAAGTTGCTCATTAGTTCATCAGTCAAATTATGTACATGTTTCTGTATAAGTGTGTGTACATGTGTTTATGTGTGTACATGTGTTTAAGTGTGTACATGGATTAACAGAGTGAAGGAAGGAAAGAGGGTTTTCAAGAATATTTGTCAAGCTGTGATTATGTTCATGTGCATGTGTGTCTATGTGTGTATTTTTGTCTATGTATGTGTTTGTATAGGTGTATATGTGTGCATGTATATGTGTGTGTGTGTGTGTGTGTGTGTGTGTGTGTGTGTGTGTGTGTGTGTGCAGACTGATTGTGGTCACATAAGCCTAAGATAATTAAAGTTGTTTGTGTCCATTTATCTAGCAATGTGTTTGTGTACATGTCTATGTATGTGTGAGTTTGTGTGGATTGATAGAGTGAAGAAGGGAGGGAAGTTAATTTGATCATAAGTTCATCCATCTAGTTGTATGTGTGTGCATGTGTGTTCGAGTATATATGTGTGTATGTCTTTGTCTGTTTGTGTCTATGTATATGTTTTTATGTATATGTACTTATGTATGTGCATATATGTGGAAGATAGGCAATCCAGGATAGCCTGGCAAACAATAAACGAAGTAAGTGGAAGGAAGAGCACAGCCAAAGCAAAATTGAAAGCTGCAAGCCAACAAGAAAGAGTAAAACTGTGGGAACAGCATTTCAAAAATCTACTAGGAAACCCACCGGAAATAACGGATGAACCGATCACCAGAATTATTAGTAAGCAATTAGACGTAAAACTAGGTCCTTTCACCAAAGAAGAACTAGACTCGGTTCTCAGAAGAATTAAAAATAGGAAAGCGGCGGGGCTAGACGAGATCCCCCCAGAAGTGTGGAAGACGAGACAATTCGACGATATACTGCTCCGGCAATGCAACGCAGTCTATAGTCAAAATAGGATAGAACGATGGACGAAGGGATGCATCCTTCCATTCCCTAAAAAAGGCGACCTCGGACTAGCCAAGAACTACCGAGGGATAACACTTACATCCATAGCAGCCAAAATCTACAATGCCCTACTACGAAACCGCATAGAACCCAAAATAGACAACATCCTTAGGAAAAACCAAAATGGCTTCCGGAGAAATAGATCCACGACCTCACAAATACTGACCATCCGTAGAATCCTGGAAGGCGTTCGGGCAAAAAACTTACAGGCGACATTACTATTTGTCGACTTTACCAAGGCATTCGATTCCATACACAGAGGGAAGATGGAGCAAATCCTACTAGCATACGGCCTACCAAAAGAAACCGTAGCAGCGATAATGATTCTCTACAGAAACACCAAAGTGAAAGTACGTTCACCAGATGGAGACACGGAATACTTCGACATAGTTGCAGGAGTACTACAAGGAGACACACTAGCCCCGTACCTCTTTATCATCTGTCTAGACTATGTGCTTAGGACTTCGATCGACAAAATCAGAGAAAATGGCTTCCAGCTGACTAAGAGAAGAAGCAAAAGGTACCCCGCAAAAACAATCACGGACGCCGACTACGCTGATGACTTGGCGTTACTAGCGAATACGCCTAATCAAGCAGAGACACTACTGCATAGTCTGGAACGAGCCGCAGCTGGCATTGGCCTCCATGTCAATGCAAACAAAACCGAATATATGTGTTACAACCAAACGGGCAACATTGCCACACTAGACGGAGCCTCTCTGAAACTAGTCAACAAATTCACCTACCTAGGAAGCAGCGTCTCATCAACCGAGAAAGACATCGACACACGACTGACGAAGGCATGGACAGCTATTGATAGGCTCTCGATCATATGAAGTCGGACCTAACTGACAAAATGAAACGCAGTTTCTTCCAGGCAGCGGTTGTGTCGATACTACTATATGGATGCACCACATGGACGCTTACGAAGCGGCTGGAAAGGAGGCTGGACGGAAATTATACAAGAATGTTGAGAGCAGTATTAAACAAGTCCTGGTGACAACACCCCACGAGACTCCAACTATACGGACACTTGCCCCCCATCACAAAAACTATACAAGTTCGACGAACCAGACACACAGGACACTGCTGGAGAAGCAAGGACGAGCTCATAAGCGATGTACTCCTGTGGACCCCCACACATGGATGTGCAAGAGTGGGACGACCAGCACGAACCTACATACAGCAGCTGTGTGAGGACACGGGATGTAACCCTGAAGACCTGCCGGAGGCGATGAATGATAGGGAGAAATGGCGAGAGACGGTCAGGGATATCCGCGCAGGCGGCGCGACATGATGATGATGATGATGACTTAATATGCATGTGCATCTAGATATGTATTTGGATAAAGTGAAAGAGGAAGTGAGGTCATTTAACTGTCAAATAAAAAGACAAAGTAATACTAAAAATGAATAGTAAGATGTACTTGAATAATTCTTTTATTATGCCTGGTTATTCTAATATTTTTATTATGCCTGGTTATTCTAATATGCATAGCAATAAAAAAGTTATATGAGTCTTTTTTGACATTTGGATAATAGATAAATATGATGCAATGTTGTAATAAAATTTGCTAAAACTCATCTCCATCTCTTTAAGAATATTTTAATGGCATGAAATACAATTCAGCAACATTGGATGCTTTTTTTGCTGAGAATGTGAAAATGATGAAACACACTTGACTGATACTCTCTGAGTTCAATTTGCTGGATTTAACTCTGTCTTGGAATTCGGGTTATTCCTTGGAACATAATCTTGGAATTCAGGGTTTTAAGCCTATCTGACTTTGCCTAATCATCAAGGTTCTTGCAATCTGAGCAAAATTTTCTTGAACAATCTGGGTTACACTATACTGGGATCAACTGCACCTTCACTTTTAAAAAAAATGTTTTCGTTTGGTTCAATGGCATTATGGCCCAGTTTAAAGCATAAGTTCCCAAATTAGATGACATTGCTTACCAACTACCATAATATTACCAACCACAGTTTGTACCTCCCATAACTTGAACTGCTTTCATCACATTATATATGTGCCACAATCTAGCATATACCAAGATATTGCAAAACTTTTGACTCGCCCGAGTACATATATATGTATATTTGTGTGTTTGTGTGTTTTATTAAATCTTAATAGAGAAAAAGAAAGAGAACAAATAACAAAGCAAAAGTGAATATCTTTTTTGTTTATGTAAACTAGCAAGGGAAAATGACCAAAAATTATGAATAAAAATTTCCCATCATTGCAAAATTCTCATGAAACATTAAGCATTGAGAATAATTGCAGTCACAAAAAAAAAAAAAATGTTTTTGTAGAATAAAAACATAAAAATGGCCAATGGAAAATTTTGAGAGCTTTTCATTGTGTTGCTTACAATACTGATCTAGTTAGTGGTAATTTGTATGTTAGAGATTTGTTCATGTTAAAAAAAAAGGTATATTGGTTAGCTGTTTTAGTTTTAAGTACATGTTGAAAATTTTGCTATTGGGGAAAACAATAATTATGTTTAAATTTTTTTTTTTACATCATTATATAGTCAATTGCAGAATTGTTGGATGTTTCAGTGAATAATAGACTAGTATAAAAAAATAGAAACAGATTTTGCAGAGAATATTTCTTTTTCAAAATTTTTTTTTTATTTTAGTTTGTATGAAGTATTTTTATTTAGATGAGTTAAAAGTTTAGCAATATTTTGGTAGAAGCTAGTTTGTGCAGTTCAAAGCAGTTCAAGCTATGGAAGGCACTCGCTGTGATTGGTAGTATTGTGGTAGTTGGTGTGCTGACAGGTAGTGCATTGCCTCCCTCCATGTGTGATTTGAAAGATACTCAAATGATTGTACAATGTGATCTAAATTGACGACTTATGCTTTATGAATTCAAACTGGGCCATAATGTCGCTAAAACAACCAAAAACATCTATTGTGTGAAAGGTGAAGGTGTTAATCACACTTCAGTAAATAGATGGTTCTAGAAATTTCTCAAGTGGCAAGAATCTTGATGATCAAGCAAGGTCAAGTGTGTATTTTGAAGCCCTATTCTAAGACATAGAGGCAAACCCTGCAAGTAGTTCTTAGAGAGTATCAGGCGAGCTTGGTATCTCATAGTGCAATATGGTTTGTCACCTTCACTTCCTTGGCAAAAGCATCTGAAGTTACCAAACTGTACTTCATTTTACTAAAATATTGCAAAACTTTAAATTCACCCAAGTACTTTCTTTTACTGTTATAATTTCTTTCTACTTTGAGAAATGATTTGATTGAATGTAAGAAATACAAACTGTTTGATTTTGAATCATGACTTAATTAAGAACTACTTGGGTGAATCAAAAGTTTTGCAACATATACATATGGGTGTTTCAAATACGAGCTGATGTTCTGTGTCCACTGGAATTCTGAGGGGATAATTCACTACGAGTTTGTTCTGGGTGGTTGAATCATCAATGCTGACCTGTACTCTGAACAACTGGTGCAGATGTATGCCATTGTACAGCATCAATGAGGGAATCAAAGGCGCCTTTGGTGGTGTAATGGTTAGCAAGCTCGACTAGCAAACCTACACGAGTGAGTTCGAGTCTCATTGGGTGCCCCTTTCATATGGCCTTGTGCCACATCTAAGCAAAAAAGCTTAGTAAATAACCATCAATGAGGGAATCAAACTGATGACACAGACAACATACAGTTCCCATTTAGCTCCCTTGGATTATTACTTTTTCCTAAGGAAGTTTCAGTGAAAGAGTCCTTCACCTCGAAAGATAAGTATTTGTATCAGAGTGAGATCAAAGAACAGGCAGAAAAGTGGCTTTTGATGGTACAACACAATCGTCTCTACTTTGAATGTTTGGATGCTTTTGTGGTAACTTAAAGATTAAAGCAAATAAGTTATCAAAATATTGCAAAACTTTTGACTTAACAGAGTAAAAACCTTTCCATCTACAATAAATTACATATAAAAGAATGAAAAAAGTACATACGTTCTGCATTCAATAAGTTTCCAGACTTTTTCGTACAGGCATTTAAAATTGTCGTAGACTCTTGAAAATTCAGTATGTTATTGTTATACATCTTATGAGATGACTGACCAATCTTTATAATTTCAGGTTCAAATAAACTGCTACAACAGCAATTGGAATACACCCTACTAAAGCCTGATTGTCACAGCTGGTGAATTTCAAAAATGCAATCTGGACGTGAGGACACTTTAGAAGAACGATATGCAATAAAATTCAGTTTTAAACTTGGAAAAAATGTCACAGAAATGTATGGAATGCTTCAGACTGCTTTTGGAGCATCTTGCATGAATCGAGCATCAGTTTTTGAGTGGCATAAGAGATTCAAGGAAGGAAGGGAGTCTGTGAGAGATGATGAGAGGTGTGGGAGGAGTAAGGAAGTCGATACACCAAAAGGTTAGGGTTAGGGTTACTATGTTGAGGTTTTAAGGGAGTTCAGGAAGAGATTCCTGGGGAAGAGGCCAGCACTCTTCAAATCGGGTCAGTGGCATTTCCACCTGGACAATGCACCAGTCGACAACTCCATCCTTGTCACAGACTATTTAACCAAGATGGGCATCAAGACAGTTCCTCAACCTCCCTATAGCCGAGACCTTGCTCCCTGTGACTTTTGGTTATTCCCTAAGCTCAGAGGCTGTCGTTATGAGACAATTGAGGAGATGAAAGAGGCTGTGACGAAGGTCATTGACACGCTCACACAAGAGGACTTCCATGGGGCCTTCCAGAAGTTGTTGGAATGGTACAAGTGCATTGCTGGCAGAGGAGATTACTTCGAAGGGGACTAGGGTTTCATGTGTGTACTATCAATAAAAGTGCCCATAGGAAAAAAGTCTGGAAACTTATTTAATGATCCTCGAACATCATCTGCTTGGCCTGTGATTATTCAAAAATCTTTATCATCTATCGACTTACAAACACATATTAAATGAGTCAAATACAGGGTGTCGAAAAAAATTTGATATAATTTTGTAATCTAATAACTTAACCTCTTGTTCATATATTCTCAAATTTTAATGGCACGTATGGAAAAAACCTAAAATTCAACATTTAGTATTCTATTTTTTTTCTTTGTAGGTTGAGAAATGCCATTCACTGAAAAAGAAAAAGTGTTTAAATATTAAATATAGAATTTTGAGTTATTTTAGAACAAACTATTAAAATTTGAGTAAGAATTGGTCAAGTTATTAGATTACAAAATGATATAAACTTTTCTGAAACACCTGGTATAACCAAATGTAAAACTTTGAAGATTAAGATTTTCAAAACTTAAACTTTACCTTCTCTTTTTTGTATAAAAATAGATTTAACTATTAATGTGAATTTTATAAATAACTTAGCATGGTTTCCCACAATATATGCATAAGAAATGTTGCTTGTTTATGGGTTTAAGATGGAGGGATCACAAGTGTTGAGGAATTGAGAATGCAGGGGCATCAGTTGACTGACATCCTTCCAAATATCTTCAATAAACAGAAGATAGAAAGCAAAAAATAAAAAGAAAGAAAACATGGGCAAGAGAAAGGGAAGAGAGAATAAGTTGTAAAAAAAGAGAAATTGAAAAAGCAAGAAAAAACATAAAATGAAGTAGAGAAAGAAGATTGATGCAGAGAGAGAGAGAGAGAGAGAGAGAAAGAGAGAGGGAAAGTTTAATCACTGTAGTTACTCACTTTTGATTTAAGGAGTGTTATCATTATAACTATGAAATTTCTCAAGTTGGGTGACCAATATATATATAATAATATATATATATATGTGTGTGTGTGTGTGTGTGTATATGTGTGTGTGTGTGTGTGTGTGACCAATATATATATATATATATAAGTTAGTATAGCACAGACACAAAGTTAAAAGCACTTGTTGACTATCAGTTTCTCATCTATGTAGACCATTAGACTAAGAACTCTTGATCTGATTATCGCATAGGTGAGAAACTGACAATCACCACAAACTGTTATCTCTATTTCAAATCTACATAGGCTCTATCACTGGTAATCATATATATATATATATATATATATATATATATATTTATGATTAATAATGTAGTGAGGTATATTTATAAATAGTCCTCAGTATCAGTGATAGAGCCTATGTAGGTTTGAAATAGAGATAACAGTTTGTGGTGATTGTCAGTTTCACACCTATGCGATAATCAGATCAAGAATTCTTGGTCTAATGGTCTACATAGATGAGAAACTGATAGTCAACAAGTGCTTTTAACTTTGTGTCTGTGCTATACAAACTTATATATATATATATATATATATATATATATATATATATATATATATTGGTCACACACACACACACACACACATATATATATATATATCTTATTTTTTATATTGAATTTTATATATAAGTCTCATGTAAATGTAAAGCATCATGTAAAATGAAAAATTGTTATGTAATGAAGAAATTTCCAAATTTATTGAGAACAAAACTGATTTAATCATTTGAGTTTTTGTAAAGGAATGTAACTGAAGAATTCACTATAAAAGAATGAAGAAAATTGTTACAATTTAATAAATAAATAAAAATTTTAGAGAAAGGGAATCTGCATTCATCTTTAAAAGGGATTATAAAGATGAGTTAAGCAAGAATTATGAAAATCCTCTTAAATGTTCTTGTGAAAAAGATCAAAGGGAAAAGTTTATGTCAAGAAATAGCAAGAAAAAAGAAAACATGTCTAAGGAATGTACTGGCTATTGTTTTGTCTACATGAGACATTGTTAAATTTATATGCATTCAAAATAGTAATTGTTCACAAAGTCTTTCTTCAATGTTTGTTGGCTTTTGTATTGTGCTTGTTTATAAGTTGTTTGTGATTTTTATTGTTTATCATTAAGTATTTATCTATTTGACATTGCTAAAGTGACAGCCCTTCCTGTATCTATATTGCCGACTGAAAATCAAGGAAATGATTGAAATGGTAGTCTTTTACATTTAGACCTTAGCCTGATGCTAATTTTAGTTGTCATTGCAATGATTTCCCATGTTTAAAACTCTGGTGGCAAAAGATCTACTTAAGGGCAGATAATCCCATCAATATCTTTTGAAAATTTATGGCTTTTAGCAATTTATGACAAATTTTTACCAGCTTTTTGGCACTAGAACATTAAATGCTTGAAGCTTACTTTTCAAAACCAAATAAATTAATGTGAGGGCGCATATCTACTAGATGAGCCAAGCACTTTGCCTTGTGGTTGTAGTAGATGAAAAACATGAAGAAATGAATTCAGCAAAGAAAATTTTATTCCAAAACTGTAAGTAATTAAAGGCCTGAAAAGAGACAGACTTGATATTGTAATTGTTAAATGAAGACTGCTTTTTCTCTGAGATTGTGTATGTGTATGTGTGTGTGTGTGTGAGCACAAACAAATTGATAAGGATGATAGTCTACCCGGGGAAACTAAGAAGGGGCAAGGTTTACTGTGCTTCAGATAAATGCATTTCAAATGAACTAAGGTGTATACGTACACTTGAGTGGGCGTATGTTCTTGCAGATAGATATGTGTTTAAATATGCATTTGTATTTGTTTGTAAGTTATTATGCCTTTGCAAATGAATATGAACTTGCATTCTTATGTGTGCATGTTTATTTTTGTCTGAATAAGAATGTTTGCAGTATTTTCAATATGCTGACCTTGTTTTTGTTTCAATATTTGGTCTGTGCAATGCATTTCTTTTTGTAAAAGCAGAGAAGAAAGCATTTTAATTTCTTCTTCTTCTTCTTCTTCTTCTTCTTCTTCTTCTTCTTCTTCTTCTTCTTCTTCTTCTTCTTCTCCTCCTCTTCTTCTTCTTCTTCTTCTTCTTCTTCTTCTTCTTCTTCTTCTTCTATCCAGACAGATGTGGCATCTACCATTTAGTTCTTGTAATTCATAATCAACACTGAAGAATCTACATGAAAATTATTCAAGGCATGTACAAGTGAAGAGCCTGATGTTACCAATGAATTTTCTGCATATTTTTGTCTGAAGTATTCACACAGTCTGCCTGTGAATACAAGTACCTACTTCATCTATACAACTGAGAAAATAGCCACCGATCAAATCAATCTTAACCATTTCAACCAAATGAAAATACTAGGCTGAGTCAAAAGTTTTGCAATATCTTTGTACATGCAAGTTTGTGGCACATATATGAATCGACTTGACCAGTTCAAGTCGTGGAAGGTACTCACTGTGGTTGGTAATATTGTGGTAGTTGGTTCACTGACATGTTGTGCATTGCTACACTTCATGTGTGATTTGAAAGTCACACTTGAATGTGCAATGTAGTCTGATTTGGGAATTTATGTTTTATGAGGTTGAATTAGGAATATTAAAAATATTTGTTGTGTAAAAGCTGAAAGGGCAATTGATCACAGTACAGTAATCAGATAGTTAAGGAATTTTATTTTGGTTTCATGAACCTCAACAATCAGGTAGGCCCAAAAGTGTACATTCTGAGGCTGTGCTCTAGCAGATAAATCTGGCAAATAATACTCGGAGAGTATCAAGCGAGCTCAGCATCTCACACTCGAATGTGGTTTGCTACCTTCACAAGCTCAACAAAAGCATCCAAAGCTGCCAAAATTTGCTGCTTTTTGCTAAAATATTGCAAAACATTTGACTCGTCATTGGGAAAGTTACTTGTATAAAATATTATTTGTCAATAAATTAAAATTCTAAAGATGATATCTAAGAAATCATGAAGACTGAATTGTTAAATTTTTTAAATTTCAAAATTTAAATGAAGACATGTCCATAGCTGAGCAACTTACATAATAAAGGGATGATGTCTAGATGTCTAGATTACTGTCTAGATGTATGCCCAGCTGAGGAACTTATATGATAAAGGGATGATGTCTAGACATCTCGATTACTGTCTAGATGTGTACACATCTGAGCAACTTACATAACAAAGTGATAGTATCAAGACTTTGTATAGATGACTGATTGCCAATTTGAAAAAATTATGAAGCCAGTTTTGATCAGCAGTTTTTAGTGTAAAAAATTTTGTGCAAGTACAGCATCCTCCATATCTATCAGAACCCTTAATTTTGTGTACTTTTTACTAAACTAAAAATTCATCTCAAGTATAAGGTTAGAGGGCACGGAGGACATTGAAAGAAATACATCTGTGCAGCTTCAAATTAAAAGAAGAGTTTAAAGGGTGCTTTGACTAATGGAAAACTCACTGGAATAAGTGTGTTGAACTGCAAGGAGATAATTTTGTAGAAAATTGATGTTTCATTCATTGTTTATTTCCATCTTGGTAAATAGTTTCAGTTATGTTACATTTGAACACAACTTGTGATTAAATATAAAATTCCTTCTTGGGGTGATGATTTGTTCTTGAAACCTTGACCTCATTACAGGTGAGTAACATGAAATTGATCCCTGGAACACTTGGACGACTTCCTGGTACTTCATTGGTCCCGGTGCTCACAAGAATTAAATCTTATTGATCCTAAATATTTCAGACCTCACTTAATCCTCTGCAGCCACGCACCACAAACACAACTCAGTTATAGACTGTCCTGGATAAATCTATTTACAGAACGAAATCAGCATCTTAAAGACCCCATGTTACATTGTGTAGCTGCCATTATTCAGGCGAAGAGAGGAGCTCAATATTATTAGGTTGCTATCTCTCATTTTTTTGGTACGTCACTTTGTATCAGTGTATTGACCTTTAATTTGAGCAGAACATCTTAATAAACTCTTTTTGATGAAGAAATCATTTTTCTCTCTCGGCTATTAAGTCTCCATGAAAACACCCACCTACACAAAATAGAGAAAAAGAAAAGCACTTTGTATATTCTTCTTAGGACTTACTCTTACTTAACTATGTGGAAAATAAACAACAACAAAAAAAAAATTCTACCAATACTCTTAAGTCTGCTACACAAATATTCTGTTTATATTAGCAGTTCTTTACTTGTCTTTACAGGAACTAATCTAAATAGTAGGCCCAGTGCAAACATTTAACCATTCGTGTATATCTATTTTAAACTAAAATTTGGACTTTTACAGTGATTTTTTTCTTTCAAGTGGAAGTGCCATTTTTCTTCTGTTATTGTGACCAACTCATAAACTGAAATTTGATCTGATTTCTGTGAGTTTGATATGATAACACATCAAAAATGGAATATCATAGTGAAATTTTTGTTAGCTTGATATTGTTAAAATGCAGAAAAAGCAACTTCCATTTAATTTAACAACTTGATAAAAGTGTAAAATCTGTATTCAGGTAAACCTCAAAAATCTATTCATTTAATTTCTCAAGGGAGAGAACTCCAATTATATTACATGCTAATTATAGAATACACACACACACACACACACACACACACACACTCCAATATATATATATAAATTCTCAGTTGAAGCTCCATTAGTCATTATTATTTATGATTTTGACCCCATCTTCCTATTTCTAATGATGACCTGAATGAATTACAAATGGAAGCAACTAGAATTAGGAAGATAAAGGATTATACTTGTCAAAATTATGGATAATAATTAGAGAGTAGTTTCCCTACTTATTCGCCAAGTATATCTGCACAATAATGTAGTGGTTTTTGTATATTTGTTGGATTTTTTAAATCAAACAACACAAATAGTATTTTGACCTGAAGTAGCAGAACTTGTTTAGGTTTTATCTATTGGTCAGATTGTCGTGTTTGAAAACTAGTTGTATTTGATTGGACAGCATGTAAAAACTTTTAAAAAACAACTCGACAAAAAAATAAAAATAGGAATGTACAACGAATTTGATTCCTTAACTTCTATGCATAAAACAACATTGGGTTGAGATGCCTTTAAAATTAGTCAATCAGAATCAGAATTAATTAAACAAAATTAATGCTTAAATCATGACTGACATTACAGTATTACAAAATCTAGGATGTCTTGAAGTGGCAAAATTATAGATACATTAAAATTTAATATGAGAGATTTATAATAAAATGAAACAAAGTCTTGTTTTCATTTTACTGCAGAGAGTCTCGCTTACATTTAACTTAAGATGATGTTTTCTTACAAGAAAGTGTATTGATATTCATAGGGTGTGTTAAATTTAATGTACACAAAGCTAGTTTCAGGCCTGCAGAAATAGCATGTTGGAAGCTGACCATTGAAGAAAATGGCAGAGTCACAACCTGTCACTCGGGCAGTCGGCCAAATTCTGTAAGTAGACATAAACAAGGTGGAGAGGGGTGTGGGTGACATTATGTTGGAGTGGGAAATAGTAATCGACACACTGAGTGTAAATTCTCCCTAAAATTATTTGTAATATAGAAGATCTGATTAGACTCCCTGGCTATGATGATTGATAACCAGTCTAGGAGAATAGCAATTCTGAATTTAAAGCATGAAAAAAGTAACAGGGAAACACTCCACTTTCTCTTCAAAAACAGTCCAGAAATACACAGTTTACTGTCTACTGAGTATGACACTAGTGAAACTCCAGTTCTGGAAATCAGAGGAATGTAGAGTACCAATTCATTGCCATTACTCCCAGGTCTACTCTGACACTAAACTGCATCTGATAGTGAGGCTCCAGTTCGAGAGATCTGAGTAATGTAGAGTACTGTGAAGGTAAGGTACTATTTACCAACCCCTCCGCTCGGGCAGGATATGACACAAGGTCAATTTTTAAGCGGAGTTTAACAGGTTTGAATTCAGAGTTTTCCTTCTCCTAGACTAGTTGCCTAACCAAGGCTGAAGAACCTAGTCCGTCCTACTATTTACCCATAGCTGGAGGGAGAATAAGGGGGTTCATACCTTTCCCAAGGGTATTTGCCCGAAAGTGAACGTAATAGCGCGACTGGAGTACGAACTCGCGTACTACGATTCCGCAGTGCATCGCTTTAACCATTACACCACGAGGACACCCCACCTGTGAAGGTAAGGTACCTGGGCATTCGAAGCGTGCACAAACGTGTCTAGCTTGTAGAGCGGAAACCGATATGGCTGCCTCGAGCATATTTGACGAGGGGAGATCTCAAACCAGCACGTATGCAAATTCTTACGAGATCTCACGATAATACAAATACGCACGGTAACGGCAGAATGGGTTGATTTTGTTCTGAGTACATTTGCCCGACAGTCGTGTTACATCTAAAGGAAGGAAGGAAGGAAGAAAGGCGAGAACCAGAAGGAGAGAGAGAAAGAAGGAAGGAAGGAGAACAAGGAAGAAAGCGAGATAGAAGGAACAGCTACTGAGAGAGAGGGAGAAAGCGCTCGACTCAATACGCCCTGAAACTAACCACAGTGTCCTCTCTTGAATTAATACAGGAATCAGTTTAAGCCCGCTCTTGACAACAAGTATCCATTCATTGCCATTACTCCCTGGTCTACTCTGACACTAAACTGCATCTGATAGTGAGGCTCTAGTTCTGGAGATATGAGAAATGTAGAGTAGCAATTCATTGCCATTACTCCCAGGTCTACTCTGACATTAAACTGCATCGGATAGTGAGGCTCCATTTCTGGAGATCTGAGGAATGTAGAGTACCCATTCATTGCCATTACTCCCAGGTCTAATCTGACACTAAACTGCTTCTGAAAGTGAAGCTCCATTTCTGGAGATCTGAGGAATGTAGAGTACCCATTCATTGCCATTACTCCCAGGTCTACTCTGACACTAAACTGCATCTGATAGTGAGGCTCCATTTCTGGAGATCTGAGGAATGTAGAGTTACCATTCATTGCCATTACTCCCAGGTCTACTCTGAAACTAAACTGCATCTGAAAGTGAAACTCCATTTCTGGAGATCTGAGGAATGTAGAGTACCCATTCATTGCCATTACTCCCAGGTCTACTCTGACACTAAACTGCATCTAATAGTGAAGCTTCAGTTCTGGAGATCTGAGGAATGTAGAGTACCCATTCATTGCCATTACTCCCAGGTCTACTGTGACACTAAACTGCATCTGAAAGTGAAGTTCCATTTCTGGAGATCTGAGGAATGTAGAGTACCCATTCATTGCCATTACTCCCAGGTCTACTCTTACACTAAACTGCATCTGAAAGGGAAACTCCATTTCTGGAGATCTGAGGAATATAGAGTACCCATTCATTGCCATTACTCCCAGGTCTACTCTGTCACTAAACTGCATCTAATAGTGAAGCTTCAGTTCTGGAGATCTGAGGAATGTAAAGTACCCATTCATTGCCATTACTCCCAGGTCTACTCTGACACTAAACTGCATCTAATAGTGAAGCTTCATTTCTGGAGATCTGAGGAATGTAGAGTACCCATTCATTGCCATTACTCCCAGGTCTACTCTTACACTAAACTGCATCTGAAAGGGAAACTCCATTTCTGGAGATCTGAGGAATATAGAGTACCCATTCATTGCCATTACTCCCAGGTCTACTCTGTCACTAAACTGCATCTAATAGTGAAGCTTCAGTTCTGGAGATCTGAGGAATGTAAAGTACCCATTCATTGCCATTACTCCCAGGTCTACTCTGACACTAAACTGCATCTAATAGTGAAGCTTCTGTTCTGGAGATCTGAGGAATGTAGAGTACCCATTCATTGCCATTACTCCCAGGTCTACTCTGACACTAAACTGCATCTGAAAGTGAAGCTCCATTTCTGGAGATTTGAAGAATGTGGAGTACCCATTAATTGCCATTAATCCCAGGTCTATTCTGACACTAAACTGCATCTGAAAGTGAAACTCCATCGCTGGAGATCTGAGGAATGTAGAGTACCCATTCATTGCCATTACTCCCAGGTCTACTCTGACACTAAACTGCATCTGAAAGTGAAACTCAATTTCTGGAGATCTGAGGAATGTAGAGTACCCATTCATTGCCATTACTCCCAGGTTTACTCTGACACTACACTGCATCTAATAGTGAAGCTTCATTTCTGGAGATCTGAGGAATGTAGAGTACCCATTCATTGCCATTACTCCCAGGTCTACTCTGACACTAAACTGCATCTAAAAGTGAAACTCCATTTCTGGAGACCTGAGGAATGTAGAGTACCCATTCATTGCCATTTCTCCCAGGTCTACTCTGACACTAAACTGCATCTAATAGTGAAGCTTTTGTTCTGGAGATCTGAGGAATGTAGAGTACCCATTCATTGCCATTACTCCCAGGTCTACTCTGACACTAAACTGCATCTAATAGTGAAGCTTCAGTTCTGGAGATCTGAGGAATGTAGAGTACCCATTCATTGCCATTACTCCCAGGTCTACTCTGACACTAAACTGCATCTGAAAGTGAAGCTCCATTTCTGGAGATTTGAAGAATGTAGAGTACCCATTCATTGCCATTACTCCCAGGTCTACTCTGACACTAAACTGCATCTGAAAGTGAAACTCCATTTCTGGAGACCTGAGGAATGTAGAGTACCCATTCATTGCCATTTCTCCCGGGTCTACTCTGACACTAAACTGCATCTAATAGTGAAGCTTCAGTTCTGGAGATCTGAGGAATGTAGAGTACCCATTCATTGCCATTACTCCCAGGTCTACTCTGACACTAAACTGCATCTAATAGTGAAGCTTCAGTTCTGGAGATCTGAGGAATGTAGAGTACCCATTCATCGCCATTACTCCCAGGTCTACTCTGACACTAAACTGAATCTTAAAGTGAAGCTCCATTTCTGGAGATTTGAAGAATGTAGAGTACCCATTCATTGCCATTACTCCCAGGTCTACTCTGACACTAAACTGCATCTAATAGTGAAGCTTCAGTTCTGGAGATCTGAGGAATGTAGAGTACCCATTCATTGCCATTACTCCCAGGTCTACTCTGACACTAAACTGCATCTAATAGTGAAGCTTCTGTTCTGGAGATCTGAGGAATGTAGAGTACCCATTCATTGCCATTACTCCAAGGTCTACTCTGACACTAAACTGAATCTGATAGTGAGGCTCCATTTCTAGAGATCTGAGGAATGTAGAGTACCCATTCATTGCCATTACTCCCAGGTCTAATCTGACACTAAACTGCATCTGAAAGTGAAACTCCATTACTGGAGACCTGAGGAATGTAGAGTACCCATTCATTGCCATTACTCCCAGGTCTACTCTGACACTAAACTACATCTGAAAGTGAAACTCCATTTCTGGAGATCTGAGGAATGTAGAGTACCCATTCATTGCCATTACTCCCAGGTCTACTCTGACACTAAAATGCATCTAATAGTGAAGCTTCATTTCTGGAGATCTGAGGAATGTAGAGTACCCATTCATTGCCATTACTCCCAGGTCTACTCTTAAACTAAACTGCATCTGAAAGTGAAACTCCATTTCTGGAGATCTGAGGAATGTAGTGTACCCATTCATTGCCATTACTCCCAGGTCTACTCTGACACTAAACTGCATCTAATAGTGAAGCTTCTGTTCTGGAGATCTGAGGAATGTAGAGTACCCATTCATTGCCATTACTCCCAGGTCTACTCTGACACTAAACTGCATATGAAAGTGAAACTCAATTTCTGGAGATCTGAGGAATGTAGAGTACCCATTCATTGCCATTACTCCAAGGTCTACTCTGACACTAAACTGCTTCTGAAAGTGAAGTTCCATTTCTGGAGATCTGAGGAATGTAGAGTACCCATTCATTGCCATTACTCCCAGGTCTACTCTGACACGAAACTGCATCTGGAAGTGAAGCTTCTGTTCTGGAGATCTGAGGAATGTAGAGTACCCATTCATTGCCATTACTCCCAGGTCTACTCTGACACTAAACTGCATATGAAAGTGAAACTCAATTTCTGGAGATCTGAGGAATGTAGAGTACCCATTCATTGCCATTACTCCCAGGTCTACTCTGACACTAAACTGCTTCTGAAAGTGAAGTTCCATTTCTGGAGATCTGAGGAATGTAGAGTACCCATTCATTGCCATTACTCCCAGGTCTACTCTGACACTAAACTGCATCTGCAAGTGAAACTCCATTTCTGGAGATCTGAGGAATGTAGAGTACCCATTCATTGCCATTACTCCCAGGTCTACTCTGACACTAAACTGCATCTGAAAGTGAAACTCCATTTCTGGAGATCTGAGGAATGTAGAGTACCCATTCATTGCCATTACTCCCAGGTCTACTCTGACACTAAACTGCATCTGAAAGTGAAACTCCATTTCTGGAGATCTGAGGAATGTAGAGTACCCATTCATTGCCATTACTCCCAGGTCTACTCTGACACTAAACTGCATCTAATAGTGAAGCTTCATTTCTGGAGATCTGAGGAATGTAGAGTACCCATTCATTGCCATTACTCCCTGGTCTACTCTGACACTAAACTGCATCTAAATGTGAAACTCCATTTCTGGAGACCTGAGGAATGTAGAGTACCAATTCATTGCCATTTCTCCCAGGTCTACTCTGACAATAAACTGCATCCAATAGTGAAGCTTCTGTTCTGGAGATCTGAGGAATGTAGAGTACCCATTCATTGCCATTACTCCAAGGTCTACTCTGACACTAAACTGAATCTGATAGTGAGGCTCCATTTCTAGAGATCTGAGGAATGTAGAGTACCCATTCATTGCCATTACTCCCAGGTCTACTCTGACACTAAACTGCATCTTAAAGTGAAACCCCATTTCTGGAGATCTGAGGAATGTAGAGTACCCATTCATTGCCATTACTCCCAGGTCTACTCTGACACTAAACTGCATCTAATAGTGAAGCTTCATTTCTGGAGATCTGAGGAATGTAGAGTACCCATTCATTGCCATTACTCCCAGGTCTACTCGCAAACTAAACTGCATCTGAAAGTGAAACTCCATTTCTGGAGATCTGAGGAATGTAGAGTACCCATTCTTTGCCATTACTCCCAGGTCTACTCTGACACTAAACTGCATCTGATAGTGAAGCTTCAGTTTTGGAGATTTGAGGAAAGTAGAGTACCCATTCATTGCCATTACTCCCAGGTCTACTCTGACACTAAACTGCATCTGAAAGTGAAACTCCATTCCTGGAGATCTGAGGAATGTTGAGTACCCATTCATTGCCATTACTCCCAGGTCTACTCTGACACTAAACTTCATCTGAAAGGGAAACTCCATTTCTGGAGATCTGAGGAATATAGAGTACCCATTCATTGCCATTACTCCCAGATCTAGTCTGACACTAAACTGCATCTAATAGTGAAGCTTCTGTTCTGAAGATCTGAGGAATGTAGAGTACCCATTCATTGCCATTACTCCCAGGTCTACTCTGACACTAAACTGCATCTAATAGTGAAGCTTCATTTCTGGAGATCTGAGGAATGTAGTGTACCCATTCATTGCCATTACACCCAGGTCTACTCTGACACTAAACTGCTTCTGAAAGTGAAGTTCCATTTCTGGAGATCTGTGGAATGTAGAGTACCCATTCATTGCCATTACTCCCAGGTCTACTCTGACACTAAACTGCATCTAATAGTGAAGCTTCTGTTCTGGAGATCTGAGGAATGTAGAGTACCCATTCATTGCCATTACTCCCAGGTCTACTCTGACACTAAACTGCATCTGAAAGGGAAACTCCATTTCTGGAGATCTGAGGAATATAGAGTACCCATTCATTGCCATTACTCCCAGGTCTACTCTGACACTAAACTGCATCTTAAAGGGAAACTCCATTTCTGGAGATCTGAGGAATATAGAGTACCCATTCATTGCCATTACTCCCAGGTCTACTCTGACACTAAACTGCATCTGAAAGTGAAGCTCCATTTCTGGAGATTTGAAGAATGTAGAGTACCCATTCATTGCCATTACTCCCAGGTCTACTCTGACACTAAACTGCATATGAAAGTGAAACTCAATTTCTGGAGATCTGAGGAATGTAGAGTACCCATTCATTGCCATTACTCCAAGGTCTACTCTGACACTAAACTGCTTCTGAAAGTGAAGTTCCATTTCTGGAGATCTGAGGAATGTAGAGTACCCATTCATTGCCATTACTCCCAGGTCTACTCTGACACGAAACTGCATCTGAAAGTGAAGCTTCTGTTCTGGAGATCTGAGGAATGTAGAGTACCCATTCATTGCCATTACTCCCAGGTCTACTCTGACACTAAACTGCTTCTGAAAGTGAAGTTCCATTTCTGGAGATCTGAGGAATGTAGAGTACCCATTCATTGCCATTACTCCCAGGTCTACTCTGACACTAAACTGCATCTGCAAGTGAAACTCCATTTCTGGAGATCTGAGGAATGTAGAGTACCCATTCATTGCCATTACTCCCAGGTCTACTCTGACACTAAACTGCATCTGAAAGTGAAACTCCATTTCTGGAGATCTGAGGAATGTAGAGTACCCATTCATTGCCATTACTCCCAGGTCTACTCTGACACTAAACTGCATCTGAAAGTGAAACTCCATTTCTGGAGATCTGAGGAATGTAGAGTACCCATTCATTGCCATTACTCCCAGGTCTACTCTGACACTAAACTGCATCTAATAGTGAAGCTTCATTTCTGGAGATCTGAGGAATGTAGAGTACCCATTCATTGCCATTACTCCCTGGTCTACTCTGACACTAAACTGCATCTAAATGTGAAACTCCATTTCTGGAGACCTGAGGAATGTAGAGTACCAATTCATTGCCATTTCTCCCAGGTCTACTCTGACACTAAACTGCATCTAATAGTGAAGCTTCTGTTCTGGAGATCTGAGGAATGTAGAGTACCCATTCATTGCCATTACTCCAAGGTCTACTCTGACACTAAACTGAATCTGATAGTGAGGCTCCATTTCTGGAGATCTGAGGAATGTAGAGTACCCATTCATTGCCATTACTCCCAGGTCTACTCTGACACTAAACTGCATCTTAAAGTGAAACCCCATTTCTGGAGATCTGAGGAATGTAGAGTACCCATTCATTGCCATTACTCCCAGGTCTACTCTGACACTAAACTGCATCTAATAGTGAAGCTTCATTTCTGGAGATCTGAGGAATGTAGAGTACCCATTCATTGCCATTACTCCCAGGTCTACTCGCAAACTAAACTGCATCTGAAAGTGAAACTCCATTTCTGGAGATCTGAGGAATGTAGAGTACCCATTCTTTGCCATTACTCCCAGGTCTACTCTGACACTAAACTGCATCTGATAGTGAAGCTTCAGTTTTGGAGATTTGAGGAAAGTAGAGTACCCATTCATTGCCATTACTCCCAGGTCTACTCTGACACTAAACTGCATCTGAAAGTGAAACTCCATTCCTGGAGATCTGAGGAATGTTGAGTACCCATTCATTGCCATTACTCCCAGGTCTACTCTGACACTAAACTTCATCTGAAAGGGAAACTCCATTTCTGGAGATCTGAGGAATATAGAGTACCCATTCATTGCCATTACTCCCAGATCTAGTCTGACACTAAACTGCATCTAATAGTGAAGCTTCTGTTCTGAAGATCTGAGGAATGTAGAGTACCCATTCATTGCCATTACTCCCAGGTCTACTCTGACACTAAACTGCATCTAATAGTGAAGCTTCATTTCTGGAGATCTGAGGAATGTAGTGTACCCATTCATTGCCATTACACCCAGGTCTACTCTGACACTAAACTGCTTCTGAAAGTGAAGTTCCATTTCTGGAGATCTGTGGAATGTAGAGTACCCATTCATTGCCATTACTCCCAGGTCTACTCTGACACTAAACTGCATCTAATAGTGAAGCTTCTGTTCTGGAGATCTGAGGAATGTAGAGTACCCATTCATTGCCATTACTCCCAGGTCTACTCTGACACTAAACTGCATCTGAAAGGGAAACTCCATTTCTGGAGATCTGAGGAATATAGAGTACCCATTCATTGCCATTACTCCCAGGTCTACTCTGACACTAAACTGCATCTGAAAGGGAAACTCCATTTCTGGAGATCTGAGGAATATAGAGTACCCATTCATTGCCATTACTCCCAGGTCTACTCTGACACTAAACTGCATCTGAAAGTGAAGCTCCATTTCTGGAGATTTGAAGAATGTAGAGTACCCATTCATTGCCATTACTCCCAGGTCTACTCTGACACTAAACTGCATATGAAAGTGAAACTCAATTTCTGGAGATCTGAGGAATGTAGAGTACCCATTCATTGCCATTACTCCAAGGTCTACTCTGACACTAAACTGCTTCTGAAAGTGAAGTTCCATTTCTGGAGATCTGAGGAATGTAGAGTACCCATTCATTGCCATTACTCCCAGGTCTACTCTGACACGAAACTGCATCTGAAAGTGAAGCTTCTGTTCTGGAGATCTGAGGAATGTAGAGTACCCATTCATTGCCATTACTCCCAGGTCTACTCTGACACTAAACTGCTTCTGAAAGTGAAGTTCCATTTCTGGAGATCTGAGGAATGTAGAGTACCCATTCATTGCCATTACTCCCAGGTCTACTCTGACACTAAACTGCATCTGCAAGTGAAACTCCATTTCTGGAGATCTGAGGAATGTAGAGTACCCATTCATTGCCATTACTCCCAGGTCTACTCTGACACTAAACTGCATCTGAAAGTGAAACTCCATTTCTGGAGATCTGAGGAATGTAGAGTACCCATTCATTGCCATTACTCCCAGGTCTACTCTGACACTAAACTGCATCTGAAAGTGAAACTCCACTTCTGGAGATCTGAGGAATGTAGAGTACCCATTCATTGCCATTACTCCCAGGTCTACTCTGACACTAAACTGCATCTAATACTGAAGCTTCATTTCTGGAGATCTGAGGAATGTAGAGTACCCATTCATTGCCATTACTCCCAGGTCTACTCTGACACTAAACTGCATCTAAATGTGAAACTCCATTTCTGGAGACCTGAGGAATGTAGAGTACCAATTCATTGCCATTTCTCCCAGGTCTACTCTGACACTAAACTGCATCTAATAGTGAAGCTTCAGTTCTGGAGATCTGAGGAATGTAGAGTACCCATTCATTGCCATTACTCCCAGGTCTACTCTGACACTAAACTGCATCTAATAGTGAAGCTGCAGTTCTGGAGATCTGAGGAATGTAGAGTACCCATTCATTGCCATTACTCCCAGGTCTACTCTGACACTAAACTGCATCTGAAAGTGAAGCTCCATTTCTGGAGATTTGAAGAATGTAGAGTACCCATTCATTGCCATTACTCCCAGGTCTACTCTGACACTAAACTGCATCTGAAAGTGAAACTCCATTTCTGGAGACCTGAGGAATGTAGACTACCCATTCATTGCCATTTCTCCCAGGTCTACTCTGACACTAAACTGCATCTAATAGTGAAGCTTCAGTTCTGGAGATCTGAGGAATGTAGAGTACCCATTCATTGCCATTACTCCCAGGTCTACTCTGACACTAAACTGCATCTGAAAGTGAAACTCCATTTCTGGAGATCTGAGGAATGTAGAGTACCCATTCATTGCCATTACTCCCAGGTCTACTCTGACACTAAACTGCATCTGAAAGTGAAACTCCATTTCTGGAGATCTGAGGAATGTAGAGTACCCATTCATTGCCATTACTCCCAGGTCTACTCTGACACTAAACTGCATCTAATAGTGAAGCTTCATTTCTGGAGATCTGAGGAATGTAGAGTACCCATTCATTGCCATTACTCCCAGGTCTACTCTGACACTAAACTGCATCTAAATGTGAAACTCCATTTCTGGAGACCTGAGGAATGTAGAGTACCAATTCATTGCCATTTCTCCCAGGTCTACTCTGACACTAAACTGCATCTAATAGTGAAGCTTCAGTTCTGGAGATCTGAGGAATGTAGAGTACCCATTCATTGCCATTACTCCCAGGTCTACTCTGACACTAAACTGCATCTAATAGTGAAGCTTCAGTTCTGGAGATCTGAGGAATGTAGAGTACCCATTCATTGCCATTACTCCCAGGTCTACTCTGACACTAAACTGCATCTGAAAGTGAAGCTCCATTTCTGGAGATTTGAAGAATGTAGAGTACCCATTCATTGCCATTACTCCCAGGTCTACTCTGACACTAAACTGCATCTGAAAGTGAAACTCCATTTCTGGAGACCTGAGGAATGTAGAGTACCCATTCATTGCCATTTCTCCCAGGTCTACTCTGACACTAAACTGCATCTAATAGTGAAGCTTCAGTTCTGGAGATCTGAGGAATGTAGAGTACCCATTCATTGCCATTACTCCCAGGTCTACTCTGACACTAAACTGCATCTAATAGTGAAGCTTCAGTTCTGGAGATCTGAGGAATGTAGAGTACCCATTCATCGCCATTACTCCCAGGTCTACTCTGACACTAAACTGAATCTGAAAATGAAGCTCCATTTCAGGAGATTTGAAGAATGTAGAGTACCCATTCATTGCCATTACTCCCAGGTCTACTCTGACACTAAACTGCATCTAATAGTGAAGCTTCAGTTCTGGAGATCTGAGGAATGTAGAGTACCCATTCATTGCCATTACTCCCAGGTCTACTCTGACACTAAACTGCATCTGAAAGTGAAGCTCCATTTCTGGAGATTTGAAGAATGTAGAGTACCCATTCATTGCCATTACTCCCAGGTCTACTCTGACACTAAACTGCATCTGAAAGAGAAACTCAATTTCTGGAGATCTGAGGAATGTAGAGTACCCATTCATTGCCATTACTCCCAGGTCTACTCTGACACTAAACTGCTTCTGAAAATGAAGCTCCATTTCCTCAGATCTGAGGAATGTAGAGTACCCATTCATTGCCATTACTCCCAGGTCTACTCTGACACTAAACTGCATCTAATAGTGAAGCTTCAGTTCTGGAGATCTGAGGAATGTAGAGTACCCATTCATTGCCATTACTCCCAGGTCTACTCTGACACTAAACTGCATCTGAAAGTGAAGCTCCATTTCTGGAGATTTGAAGAATGTAGAGTACCCATTCATTGCCATTACTCCCAGGTCTACTCTGACACTAAACTGCATCTGAAAGTGAAACTCAATTTCTGGAGATCTGAGGAATGTAGAGTACCCATTCATTGCCATTACTCCCAGGTCTACTCTGACACTAAACGGCTTCTGAAAATGAAGCTCCATTTCCTCAGATCTGAGGAATGTAGAGTACCCATTCATTGCTATTTCTCCCAGGTCTACTCTGACACTAAACTGCATCTAATAGTGAAGCTTCTGTTCTGGAGATCTGAGGAATGTAGAGTACCCATTCATTGCCATTACTCCCAGGTCTACTCTGACACTAAACTGCATATGAAAGTGAAACTCAATTTCTGGAGATCTGAGGAATGTAGAGTACCCATTCATTTCCATTACTCCCAGGTCTACTCTGACACTAAACTGCTTGTGAAAGTGAAGTTCCATTTCTGGAGATCTGAGGAATGTAGAGTACCCATTCATTGCCATTACTCCCAGGTCTACTCTGACACTAAACTGCATCTGAAAGTGAAACTCCATTTCTGGAGACCAAAGGAATGTAGAGTACCCATTCATTGCCATTACTCCAAGGTCTACTCTGACACTAAACTGCATCTAATAGTGAAGCTTCAGTTCTGGAGATCTGAGGAATGTAGAGTACCCATTCATTGCCATTACTCCCAGGTCTACTCAGACACTAAACTGCATCTAATAGTGAAGCTTCAGTTCTGGAGATCTGAGGAATGTAGAGTACCCATTCATTGCCATTACTCCCAGGTCTACTCTGACACTAAACTGCATCTAATAGTGAAGCTTCAGTTCTGGAGATCTGAGGAATGTAGAGTACCCATTCATTGCCATTACTCCCAGGTCTACTCTGACACTAAACTGCATCTGAAAGTGAAGCTCCATTTCTGGAGATTTGAAGAATGTAGAGTACCCATTCATTGCCATTACTCCCAGGTCTACTCTGACACTAAACTGCATCTGAAAGTGAAACTCCATTTCTGGAGACCTGAGGAATGTAGAGTACCCATTCATTGCCATTTCTCCCAGGTCTACTCTGACACTAAACTGCATCTAATAGTGAAGCTTCAGTTCTGGAGATCTGAGGAATGTAGAGTACCCATTCATTGCCATTACTCCCAGGTCTACTCTGACACTAAACTGCATCTAATAGTGAAGCTTCAGTTCTGGAGATCTGAGGAATGTAGAGTACCCATTCATCGCCATTACTCCCAGGTCTACTCTGACACTAAACTGAATCTGAAAATGAAGCTCCATTTCAGGAGATTTGAAGAATGTAGAGTACCCATTCATTGCCATTACTCCCAGGTCTACTCTGACACTAAACTGCATCTAATAGTGAAGCTTCAGTTCTGGAGATCTGAGGAATGTAGAGTACCCATTCATTGCCATTACTCCCAGGTCTACTCTGACACTAAACTGCATCTGAAAGTGAAGCTCCATTTCTGGAGATTTGAAGAATGTAGAGTACCCATTCATTGCCATTACTCCCAGGTCTACTCTGACACTAAACTTTATCTGAAAGTGAAACTCAATTTCTGGAGATCTGAGGAATGTAGAGTACCCATTCATTGCCATTACTCCCAGGTCTACTCTGACACTAAACTGCTTCTGAAAATGAAGCTCTATTTCCTCAGATCTGAGGAATGTAGAGTACCCATTCATTGCCATTACTCCCAGGTCTACTCTGACACTAAACTGCATCTAATAGTGAAGCTTCATTTCTGGAGATCTGAGGAATGTAGAGTACCCATTCATTGCACTTACTCCCAGGTCTACTCTGACACTAAACTGCATCTGAAAGTGAAGCTCCATTTCTGGAAATTTGAAGAATGTAGAGTACCCATTCATTGCCATTACTCCCAGGTCTACTCTGACACTAAACTGCATCTGAAAGTGAAACTCCATTTCTGGAGATCTGAGGAATGTAGAGTACCCATTCATTGCCATTACTCCCAGGTCTACTCTGACACTAAACTGCATCTGAAAGTGAAACTCCATTTCTGGAGACCAAAGGAATGTAGAGTACCCATTCATTGCCATTACTCCCAGGTCTACTCTGACACTAAACTGCATCTAATAGTGAAGCTTCATTTCTGGAGATCTGAGGAATGTAGAGTACCCATTCATTGCCATTACTCCCAGGTCTACTGTGACACTAAACTGCATCTGAAAGTGAAGTTCCATTTCTGGAGATCTGAGGAATGTAGAGTACCCATTCATTGCCATTACTCCCAGGTCTACTCTGACACTAAACTGCATCTAATAGTGAAGCTTCAGTTCTGGAGATCTGAGGAATGTAGAGTACCCATTCATTGCCATTACTCCCAGGTCTACTGTGACACTAAACTGCATCTGAAAGTGAAGTTCCATTTCTGGAGATCTGAGGAATGTAGAGTACCCATTCATTGCCATTACTCCCAGGTCTACTCTGACACTAAACTGCATCTAATAGTGAAGCTTCTGTTCTGGAGATCTGAGGAATGTAGAGTACCCATTCATTGCCATTACTCCCAGGTCTACTCTTACACTAAACGGCATCTGAAAGGGAAACTCCATTTCTGGAGATCTAAGGAATATAGAGTACCCATTCATTGACATTACTCCCAGGTCTACTCTGACACTAAACTGCATCTAATAGTGAAGCTTCAGTTCTGGAGATCTGAGGAATGTAGAGTACCCATTCATTGCCATTACTCCCAGGTCTACTCTGACACTAAACTGCATCTAATAGTGAAGCTTCATTTCTGGAGATCTGAGGAATGTAGAGTACCCATTCATTGCCATTACTCCCAGGTCTACTCTGACACTAAACTGCATCTGAAAGTGAAGCTCCATTTCTGGAGATTTGAAGAATGTAGAGTACCCATTCATTGCCATTACTCCCAGGTCTACTCTGACACTAAACTGCATATGAAAGTGAAACTCAATTTCTGGAGATCTGAGGAATGTAGAGTACCCATTCATTGCCATTACTCCCAGGTCTACTCTGACACTAAACTGCTTCTGAAAGTGAAGTTCCATTTCTGGAGATCTGAGGAATGTAGAGTACCCATTCATTGCCATTACTCCCAGGTCTACTCTGACACTAAACTGCATCTGAAAGTGAAACTCCATTTCTGGAGATCTGAGGAATGTAGAGTACCCATTCATTGCCATTACTCCCAGGTCTACTCTGACACTAAACTGCATCTGAAAGTGAAACTCCATTTCTGGAGACCAAAGGAATGTAGAGTACCCATTCATTGCCATTACTCCCAGGTCTACTCTGACACTAAACTGCATCTAATAGTGAAGCTTCAGTTCTGAAGATCTGAGGAATGTAGAGTACCCATTCATTGCCATTACTCCCAGGTCTACTCTGACACTAAACTGCATCTAATAGTGAAGCTTCAGTTCTGGAGATCTGAGGAATGTAGAGTACCCATTCTTTGCCATTACTCCCAGGTCTACTCTGACACTAAACTGCATCTGAAAGTGAAGTTCCATTTCTGGAGATCTGAGGAATGTAGAGTACCCATTCATTGCCATTACTCGCAGGTCTACTCTGACACTAAACTGCATCTGAAAGTGAAACTCCATTTCTGGAGATCTGAGGAATGTAGAGTACCCATTCATTGCCATTACTCCCAGGTCTACTCTGACACTAAACTGCATCTGAAAGTGAAACTCCATTTCTGGAGATCTGAGGAATGTAGAGTACCCATTCATTGCCATTACTCCCAGGTCTACTCTGACACTAAACTGCATCTAATAGTGAAGCTTCATTTCTGGAGATCTGAGGAATGTAGAGTACCCATTCATTGCCATTACTCCCTGGTCTACTCTGACACTAAACTGCATCTAATAGTGAAGCTTCAGTTCTGGAGATATGAGGAATGTAGAGTACCCATTCATTGCCATTACTCCCAGGTCTACTCTGACACTAAACTGCATCTAATAGTGAAGCTTCAGTTCTGGAGATCTGAGGAATGTAGAGTACCCATTCATTGCCATTACTCCCAGGTCTACTCTGACACTAAACTTCATCTGAAAGTGAAGTTCCATTTCTGGAGATCTGAGGAATTTAGAGTACCCATTCATTGCCATTACTCCCAGGTCTACTCTGACACTAAACTGCATCTAATAGTGAAGCTTCAGTTCTGGAGATCTGAGGAATGTAGAGTACCCATTCATTGCCATTACTCCCTGGTCTACTCTGACACTAAACTTCATCTGAAAGTGAAGTTCCATTTCTGGAGATCTGAGGAATGTAGACTACCCATTCATTGCCATTACTCCCAGGTCTACTCTGACACAAAACTGCATCTAATAGTGAAGCTTCATTTCTGGAGATCTGAGGAATGTAGAGTACCCATTCATTGCCATTACTCCCAGGTCTACTGTGACACTAAACTGCATCTGAAAGTGAAGTTCCATTTCTGGAGATATGAGGAATGTAGAGTACCCATTCATTGCCATTACTCCCAGGTCTACTCTGACACTAAACTGCTTCTAATAGTGAAGCTTCGGTTCTGGAGATCTGAGGAATGTAGAGTACCCATTCATTGCCATTACTCCCAGGTCTACTCTTACACTAAACTGCATCTGAAAGGGAAACTCCATTTCTGGAGATCTGAGGAATATAGAGTACCCATTCATTGCCATTACTCCCAGGTCTACTCTTACACTAAACTGCATCTAATATTGAAACTTTAGTTCTGGAGATCTGAGGAATGTAGAGTACCCATTCATTGCCATTACTCCCAGGTCTACTCTGACACTAAACTGCATCTAATAGTGAAGCTTCATTTCTGGAGATCTGACGAATGTAGAGTACCCATTCATTGCCATTACTCCCAGGTCTACTCTGACACTAAACTGCATCTGAAAGTGAAGCTCCATTTCTGGAGATTTGAAGAATGTAGAGTACCCATTCATTGCCATTACTCCCAGGTCTACTCTGACACTAAACTGCATCTGGAAGTGAAACTCAATTTATGGAGATCTGAGGAATGTAGAGTACCCATTCATTGCCATTACTCCCAGGTCTACTCTGACACTAAACTGCTTCTGAAAATGAAGCTCCATTTCTGGAGATCTGAGGAATGTAGAGTACCCATTCATTGCCATTACTCCCAGGTCTACTCTGACACTAAACTGCATCTGAAAGTGAAACTCCATTTCTGGAGATCTGAGGAATGTAGAGTACCCATTCATTGCCATTACTCCCAGGTCTACTCTGACACTAAACTGCATCTAATAGTGAAGCTTCATTTCTGGAGATCTGAGGAATGTAGAGTACCCATTCATTGCCATTACTCCCAGGTCTACTCTGAAACTAAACTGCATCTGAAAGTGAAACTCCATTTCTGGAGATCTGAGGAATGTAGAGTACCCATTCTTTGCCATTACTCCCAGGTCTACTCTGACACTAAACTGCATCTAATAGTGAAGCTTCAGTTCTGGAGATCTGAGGAATGTAGAGTACCCATTCATTGCCATTACTTCCAGGTCAACTCTGACACTGAACTGCATCTGAAAGTGAAGCTCCATTTCTGCAGATTTGAAGAATGTAGAGTCCCCATACATTGCCATTACTCCCAGGTCTACTCTGACACTAAACTGCATCTGAAAGTGAAACTCAATTTCTGGAGATCTGAGGAATGTAGAGTACCCATTCATTGCCATTACTCCCAGGTCTACTCTGACACTAAACTGCTCCTAATAGTGAAGCTTCAGTTCTGGAGATCTGAGGAATGTAGAGTACCCATTCATTGCCATTACTCCCAGGTCTACTCTGACACTAAACTGCATCTAATAGTGAAGCTTCATTTCTGGAGATCTGAGGAATGTAGAGTACCCATTCATTGCCATTACTCCCAGGTCTACTCCGACACTAAACTGCATCTGAAAGTGAAGCTCCATTTCTGGAGATCTGAGGAATGTAGAGTACCCATTCATTGCCATTACTCCCAGGTCTACTCAGACACTAAACTGCATCTAATCGTGAAGCTTCAGTTCTGGAGATCTGAGGAATGTAGAGTACCCATTCATTGCCATTACTCCCAGGTCTACTCTGACACTAAACTGCATCTAATAGTGAAGCTTCAGTTCTGGAGATCTGAGGAATGTAGAGTACCCATTCATTGCCATTACTCCCAGGTTTACTCTGACACTAAACTGCATCTGAAAGTGAAACTCCATTTCTGGAGATCTGAGGAATGTAGAGTACCCATTCATTGCCATTACTCCCAGGTCTACTCTGACACTAAACTGCATCTAATAGTGAAGCTTCAGTTCTGGAGATCTGAGGAATGTAGAGTACCCATTCATTGCCATTACTCCCAGGTCTACTCTGACACTAAACTGCTTCTGAAAGTGAAACTCCATTTCTGGAGATCTTAGGAATGTAGAGTACCCATTCATTGCCATTACTCCCAGGTCTACTCTGACACTAAACTGCACCTAATAGTGAAGCTTCAGTTCTGGAGATCTGAGGAATGTAGAGTACCCATTCATTGCCATTACTCCCAGGTCTACTCTGACACTAAACTGCATCTAATAGTGAAGCTTCAGTTCTGGAGATCTGAGGAATGTAGAGTACCCATTCATTGCCATTACTCCCAGGTCTACTCTGACACTAAACTGCTCCTAATAGTGAAGCTTCAGTTCTGGAGATCTGAGGAATGTAGAGTACCCATTCATTGCCATTACTCCCAGGTCTACTCTGACACTAAACTGCATCTAATAGTGAAGCTTCAGTTCTGGAGATCTGAGGAATGTAGAGTACCCATTCATTGCCATTACTCCCAGGTCTACTCTGACACTAAACTGCATCTGAAAGTGAAACTCAATTTCTGGAGATCTGAGGAATGTAGAGTACCCATTCATTGCCATTACTCCCAGGTCTACTCTGACACTAAACTGCATCTAATAGTGAAGCTTCAGTTCTGGAGATCTGAGGAATGTAGAGTACCCATTCATTGCCATTACTCCCAGGTTTACTCTGACACTAAACTGCATCTGAAAGTGAAACTCCATTTCTGGAGATCTGAGGAATGTAGAGTACCCATTCATTGCCATTACTCCCAGGTCTACTCAGACACTAAACTGCATCTAATAGTGAAGCTTCAGTTCTGGAGATCTGAGGAATGTAGAGTACCCATTCATTGCCATTACTCCCAGGTCTACTCTGACACTAAACTGCATCTAATAGTGAAGCTTCAGTTCTGGAGATCTGAGGAATGTAGAGTACCCATTCATTGCCATTACTCCCAGGTCTACTCTGACACTAAACTGCATCTAATAGTGAAGCTTCAGTTCTGGAGATCTGAGGAATGTAGAGTACCCATTCATTGCCATTACTCCCAGGTCTACTCTGACACTAAACTGCATCAGAAAGTGAAACTCCATTTCTGGAGATCTGAGGAATGTAGAGTACCCATTCATTGCCATTACTCCCAGGTCTACTCTGACACTAAACTGCTCCTAATAGTGAAGCTTCAGTTCTGGAGATCTGAGGAATGTAGAGTACCCATTCATTGCCATTACTCCCAGGTCTACTCTGACACTAAACTGCATCTGAAATTGAAACTCCATTTCTGGAGATCTGAGGAATGTAGATTACCCATTCATTGCCATTACTCCCAGGTCTACTCTGACACTAAACTGCATCTAATAGTGAAGCTTCTGTTCTGGAGATCTGAGGAATGTAGAGTACCCATTCATTGCCATTACTCCCAGGTCTACTCTGACACTAAACTGCATCTAATAATGAGGCTTTATTTCTGGAGATCTGAGGAATGTAGAGTACCCATTCATTGCCATTACTCCCTGGTCTACTCTGACACTAAACTGCATCTAATAGTGAAGCTTCAGTTCTGGAGATCTGAGGAATGTAGAGTACCCATTCATTGCCATTACTCCCAGGTCTACTCTGACACTAAACTGCATCTAATAGTGAAGCTTCTGTTCTGGAGATCTGAGGAATGTAGAGTACCCATTCATTGCCATTACTCCCAGGTCTACTCCGACACTAAACTGCATCTGAAAGTGTAGCTCCATTTCTGGAGATCTGAGGAATGTAGAGTACCCATTCATTGCCATTACTCCCAGGTCTCCTCTGACACTAAACTGCATCTAATAGTGAAGCTTCAGTTCTGGAGATCTGAGGAATGTAGAGTACCCATTCATTGCCATTACTCCCAGGTCTACTCTGACACTAAACTGCATCTGAAAGTGAAACTCCATTTCTGGAGATCTGAGGAATGTAGAGTACCCATTCATTGCCATTACTCCCAGGTCTACTCTGACACTAAACTGCTCCTAATAGTGAAGCTTCAGTTCTGGAGATCTGAGGAATGTAGAGTACCCATTCATTGCCATTACTCCCAGGTCTACTCTGACACTAAACTGCATCTGAAAGTGAAACTCCATTTCTGGAGATCTGAGGAATGTAGATTACCCATTCATTGCCATTACTCCCAGGTCTACTCTGACACTAAACTGCATCTAATAGTGAAGCTTCTGTTCTGGAGATCTGAGGAATGTAGAGTACCCATTCATTGCCATTACTCCCAGGTCTACTCTGACACTAAACTGCATCTAATAGTGAAGCTTCAGTTCTGGAGATCTGAGGAATGTAGAGTACCCATTCATTGCCATTACTCCCAGGTCTACTCTGACACTAAACTGCATCTAATATTGAAGCTTCTGTTCTGGAGATCTGAGGAATGTAGAGTACCCATTCATTGCCATTACTCCAAGGTCTACTCTGACACTAAACTGAATCTGATAGTGAGGCTCCATTTCTGGAGATCTGAGGAATGTAGAGTACCCATTCATTGCCATTAGTCCCAGGTCTGCTCTGACACTAAACTGCATCTGAAAGTGAAACTCCATTTCTGGAGATCTGAGGAATGTAGAGTACCCATTCATTGCCATTACTCCCAGGTCTACTCTGACACTAAACTGCATCTGAAAGTGAAACTCAATTTCTGGAGATCTGAGGAATGTAGAGTACCCATTCATTGCCATTACTCCCGGGTCTACTCTGACACTAAACTGCTTCTGAAAATGAAGCTCCATTTCTGGAGATCTGAGGAATGTAGAGTACCCATTCATTGCCATTACTCCCAGGTCTACTCTGACACTAAACTGCATCTGAAAGTGAAAGTCCATTTCTGGAGATCTGAGGAATGTAGATTACCCATTCTTTGCCATTACTCCCAGGTCTACTCTGACACTAAACTGCATCTAATAGTGAAGCTTCAGTTCTGGAGATCTGAGGAATGTAGAGTACCCATTCATTGCCATTACTCCCAGGTCTACTCTGACACTAAACTGCATCTAATAATGAGGCTTTATTTCTGGAGATCTGAGGAATGTAGAGTACCCATTCATTGCCATTACTCCCAGGTCTACTCTGACACTAAACTGCATCTAATAGTGAAGCTTCAGTTCTGGAGATCTGAGGAATGTAGAGTACCCATTCATTGCCATTACTCCCAGGTCTACTCTGACACTAAACTGCATCTGAAAGTGAAACTCCATTTCTGGAGATCTGAGGAATGTAGAGTACCCATTCATTGCCATTACTCCCAGGTCTACTCCGACACTAAACTGCATCTAATAGTGAAGCTTCAGTTCTGGAGATCTGAGGAATGTAGAGTACCCATTCATTGCCATTACTCCCAGGTCTACTCTGACACTAAACTGCATCTGAAAGTGAAACTCCATTTCTGGAGATCTGAGGAATGTAGAGTACCCATTCATTGCCATTACTCCCAGGTCTACTCTGACACTAAAGTGCATCTAATAGTGAAGCTTCAGTTCTGGAGATCTGAGGAATGTAGAGTACCCATTCATTGCCATTACTCCCAGGTCTACTCTGACACTAAACTGCATCTAATAGTGAAGCTTCAGTTCTGGAGATCTGAGGAATGTAGAGTACCCATTCATTGCCATTACTCCCAGGTCTACTCTGACACTAAACTGCATCTGATAGTGAAGCTTCAGTTCTGGAGATCTGAGGAATGTAGAGTACCCATTCATTGCCATTACTCCCAGGTCTACTCTGACACTAAACTGCATCTGAAAGTGAAGCTCCATTTCTGGAGATTTGAAGAATGTAGAGTACCCATTCATTGCCATTACTCCCAGGTCTACTCTGACACTAAACTGCATCTGAAAGTGAAACTCAATTTCTGGAGATCTGAGGAATGTAGAGTACACATTCATTGCCATTACTCCCAGGTCTACTCTGACACTAAACTGCTTCTGAAAGTGAAGCTCCATTTCTGGAGATCTTAGGAATGTAGAGTACCCATTCATTGCCATTACTCCCAGGTCTACTCTGACACTAAACTGCATCTAATAGTGAAGCTTCTGTTCTGGAGATCTGAGGAATGTAGAGTACCCATTCATTGCCATTACTCCCAGGTCTACTCTGACACTAAACTGCATCTAATAGTGAAGCTTCAGTTCTGGAGATCTGAGGAATGTAGAGTACCCATTCATTGCCATTACTCCCAGGTCTACTCTGACACTAAACTGCATCTAATAGTGAAGCTTCTGTTCTGGAGATCTGAGGAATGTAGAGTACCCATTCATTGCCATTACTCCAAGGTCTACTCTGACACTAAACTGAATCTGATAGTGAGGCTCCATTTCTGGAGATCTGAGGAATGTAGAGTACCCATTCATTGCCATTAGTCCCAGGTCTGCTCTGACACTAAACTGCATCTGAAAGTGAAACTCCATTTCTGGAGATCTGAGGAATGTAGAGTACCCATTCATTGCCATTACTCCCAGGTCTACTCTGACACTAAACTGCATCTGAAAGTGAAACTCAATTTCTGGAGATCTGAGGAATGTAGAGTACCCATTCATTGCCATTACTCCCGGGTCTACTCTGACACTAAACTGCTTCTGAAAATGAAGCTCCATTTCTGGAGATCTGAGGAATGTAGAGTACCCATTCATTGCCATTACTCCCAGGTCTACTCTGACACTAAACTGCATCTGAAAGTGAAACTCCATTTCTGGAGATCTGAGGAATGTAGATTACCCATTCTTTGCCATTACTCCCAGGTCTACTCTGCCACTAAACTGCATCTAATAGTGAAGCTTCTGTTCTGGAGATCTGAGGAATGTAGAGTACCCATTCATTGCCATTACTCCCAGGTCTACTCTGACACTAAACTGCATCTAATAATGAGGCTTTATTTCTGGAGATCTGAGGAATGTAGAGTACCCATTCATTGCCATTACTCCCAGGTCTACTCTGACACTAAACTGCATCTAATAGTGAAGCTTCAGTTCTGGAGATCTGAGGAATGTAGAGTACCAATTCATTGCCATTACTCCCAGGTCTACTCTGACACTAAACTGCATCTGAAAGTGAAACTCCATTTCTGGAGATCTGAGGAATGTAGAGTACCCATTCATTGCCATTACTCCCAGGTCTACTCCGACACTAAACTGCATCTAATAGTGAAGCTTCTGTTCTGGAGATCTGAGGAATGTAGAGTACCCATTCATTGCCATTACTCCCAGGTCTACTCTGACACTAAACTGCATCTGAAAGTGAAACTCCATTTCTGGAGATCTGAGGAATGTAGAGTACCCATTCATTGCCATTACTCCCAGGTCTACTCTGACACTAAACTGCATCTAATAGTGAAGCTTCAGTTCTGGAGATCTGAGGAATGTAGAGTACCCATTCATTGCCATTACTCCCAGGTCTACTCTGACACTAAACTGCATCTAATAGTGAAGCTTCAGTTCTGGAGATCTGAGGAATGTAGAGTACCCATTCATTGCCATTACTCCCAGGTCTACTCTGACACTAAACTGCATCTGATAGTGAAGCTTCAGTTCTGGAGATCTGAGGAATGTAGAGTACCCATTCATTGCCATTACTCCCAGGTCTACTCTGACACTAAACTGCATCTGAAAGTGAAGCTCCATTTCTGGAGATTTGAAGAATGTAGAGTACCCATTCATTGCCATTACTCCCAGGTCTACTCTGACACTAAACTGCATCTGAAAGTGAAACTCAATTTCAGGAGATCTGAGGAAAGTAGAGTACACATTCATTGCCATTACTCCCAGGTCTACTCTGACACTAAACTGCTTCTGAAAGTGAAGCTCCATTTCTGGAGATCTTAGGAATGTAGAGTACCCATTCATTGCCATTACTCCCAGGTCTACTCTGACACTAAACTGCATCTGAAAGTGAAACTCCATTTCTGGAGATCTGAGGAATGTAGATTACCCATTCATTGCCATTACTCCCAGGTCTACTCTGACACTAAACTGCATCTGAAAGTGAAGTTCCATTTCTGGAGATCTGAGGAATGTAGAGTACCCATTCATTGCCATTACTCCCAGGTCTACTCTGACACTAAACTGCATCTAATAATGAGGCTTCAGTTCTGGAGATCTGAGGAATGTAGAGTACCCATTCATTGCCATTACTCCCAGGTCTACTCTGACACTAAACAGCATCTGAAAGTGAAACTCCATTTCTGGAGATCTGAGGAATGTAGAGTACCCATTCATTGCCATTACTCCCAGGTCTACTCTGACACTAAACTGCATCTAATAATGAAGCTTCAGTTCTGGAGATCTGAGGAATGTAGATTACCCATTCATTGCCATTACTCCCAGGTCTACTCTGACACTAAACTGCATCTAATAGTGAAGCTTCTGTTCTGGAGATCTGAGGAATGTAGAGTACCCATTCATTGCCATTACTTCCAGGTCTACTCTGACACTAAACAGCATCTAATAATGAGGCTCCATCTCTGGAGATCTGAGGAATGTACAGTACCCATTCATTGCCATTACTCCCAGGTCTACTCTGACACTAAACTGCATCTGAAAGTGAAACTCCATTTCTGGAGATCTGAGGAATGTAGAGTACCCCTTCATTGCCATTACTCCCAGGTCTACTCTGACACTAAACTGCATCTAATAGTGAAGCTTCAGTTCTGGAGATCTGAGGAATGTAGAGTACCCATTCATTGCCATTACTCCCAGGTCTACTCTGACACTAAACTGCATCTAATAGTGAAGCTTCAGTTCTGGAGATCTGAGGAATGTAGAGTACCCATTCATTGCCATTACTCCCAGGTCTACTCTGACACTAAACTGCATCTAATAGTGAAGCTTCAGTTCTAGAGATCTGAGGAATGTAGAGTACCCATTCATTGCCATTACTCCCAGGTCTACTCTGACACTAAACTGCATCTGATAGTGAAGCTTCAGTTCTGGAGATCTGAGGAATGTAGAGTACCCATTCATTGCCATTACTCCCAGGTCTACTGTGACACTAAACTGCATCTGAAAGTGAAGTTCCATTTCTGGAGATCTGAGGAATGTAGAGTACCCATTCATTGCCATTACTCCCAGGTCTACTCTGACACTAAACTGCATCTGAAAGTGAAGTTCCATTTCTGGAGATTTGAAGAATGTAGAGTACCCATTCATTGCCATTACTCCCAGGTCTACTCTGACACTAAACTGCATCTGAAAGTGAAACTCAATTTCTGGAGATCTGAGGAATGTAGAGTACCCATTCATTGCCATTACTCCCAGGTCTACTCTGACACTAAACTGCTTCTGAAAGTGAAGCTCCATTTCTGGAGATCTTAGGAATGTAGAGTACCCATTCATTGCCATTACTCCCAGGTCTACTCTGACACTAAACTGCATCTGAAAGTGAAACTCCATTTCTGGAGATCTGAGGAATGTAGATTACCCATTCATTGCCATTACTCCCAGGTCTACTCTGACACTAAACTGCATCTGAAAGTGAAGTTCCATTTCTGGAGATCTGAGGAATGTAGACTACCCATTCATTGCCATTACTCCCAGGTCTACTCTGACACTAAACTGCATCTAATAATGAGGCTCCATTTCTGGATATCTGAGGAATGTAGAGTACCCATTCATTGCCATTACTCCCAGGTCTACTCTGACACTAAACAGCATCTGAAAGTGAAACTCCATTTCTGGAGATCTGAGGAATGTAGAGTACCCATTCATTGCCATTACTCCCAGGTCTACTCTGACACTAAACTGCATCTAATAGTGAAGCTTCAGTTCTGGAGATCTGAGGAATGTAGAATACCCATTCATTGCCATTACTCCCAGGTCTACTCTGACACTAAACTGCATCTAATAGTGAAGCTTCTGTTCTGGAGATCTGAGGAATGTAGAGTACCCATTCATTGCCATTACTCCCAGGTCTACTCTGACACTATACTGCATCTAATAATGAGGCTCCATCTCTGGAGATCTGAGGAATGTACAGTACCCATTCATTGCCATTACTCCCAGGTCTACTCTGACACTAAACTGCATTTGAAAGTGAAACTCCATTTCTGGAGATCTGAGGAATGTAGAGTACCAATTCATTGCCATTACTCCCAGGTCTACTCTGACACTAAACTGCATCTGAAAGTGAAACTCCATTTCTGGAGATCTGAGGAATGTAGAGTACCCATTCATTGCCATTACTCCCAGGTCTACTCTGACACTAAACTGCATCTAATAGTGAAGCTTCAGTTCTGGAGATCTGAGGAATGTAGAGTACCCATTCATTGCCATTACTCTCAGGTCTACTCTGACACTAAACTGCATCTAATAGTGAAGCTTCAGTTCTGGAGATCTTAGGAATGTAGAGTACCCATTCATTGCCATTACTCCCAGGTCTACTCTGACACTAAACTGCATCTGATAGTGAAGCTTCAGTTCTGGAGATCTGAGGAATGTAGAGTACCCATTCATTGCCATTACTCCCAGGTCTACTCTGACACTAAACTGCATCTAATAGTGAAGCTTCAGTTCTGGAGATCTGAGGAATGTAGAGTACCCATTCATTGCCATTACTCTCAGGTCTACTCTGACACTAAACTGCATCTAATAGTGAAGCTTCAGTTCTGGAGATCTTAGGAATGTAGAGTACCCATTCATTGCCATTACTCCCAGGTCTACTCTGACACTAAACTGCATCTAATAGTGAAGCTTCATTTCTGGAGATCTGAGGAATGTAGTGTACCCATTCATTGCCATTACACCCAGGTCTACTCTGACACTAAACTGCTTCTGAAAGTGAAGTTCCATTTCTGGAGATCTGTGGAATGTAGAGTACCCATTCATTGCCATTACTCCCAGGTCTACTCTGACACTAAACTGCATCTAATAGTGATGCTTCTGTTCTGGAGATCTGAGGAATGTAGAGTACCCATTCATTGCCATTACTCCCAGGTCTACTCTGACACTAAACTGCATCTGAAAGGGAAACTCCATTTCTGGAGATCTGAGGAATATAGAGTACCCATTCATTGCCATTACTCCCAGGTCTACTCTGACACTAAACTGCATCTGAAAGGGAAACTCCATTTCTGGAGATCTGAGGAATATAGAGTACCCATTCATTGCCATTACTCCCAGGTCTACTCTGACACTAAACTGCATCTGAAAGTGAAGCTCCATTTCTGGAGATTTGAAGAATGTAGAGTACCCATTCATTGCCATTACTCCCAGGTCTACTCTGACACTAAACTGCATATGAAAGTGAAACTCAATTTCTGGAGATCTGAGGAATGTAGAGTACCCATTCATTGCCATTACTCCAAGGTCTACTCTGACACTAAACTGCTTCTGAAAGTGAAGTTCCATTTCTGGAGATCTGAGGAATGTAGAGTACCCATTCATTGCCATTACTCCCAGGTCTACTCTGACACGAAACTGCATCTGAAAGTGAAGCTTCTGTTCTGGAGATCTGAGGAATGTAGAGTACCCATTCATTGCCATTACTCCCAGGTCTACTCTGACACTAAACTGCTTCTGAAAGTGAAGTTCCATTTCTGGAGATCTGAGGAATGTAGAGTACCCATTCATTGCCATTACTCCCAGGTCTACTCTGACACTAAACTGCATCTGCAAGTGAAACTCCATTTCTGGAGATCTGAGGAATGTAGAGTACCCATTCATTGCCATTACTCCCAGGTCTACTCTGACACTAAACTGCATCTGAAAGTGAAACTCCATTTCTGGAGATCTGAGGAATGTAGAGTACCCATTCATTGCCATTACTCCCAGGTCTACTCTGACACTAAACTGCATCTGAAAGTGAAACTCCACTTCTGGAGATCTGAGGAATGTAGAGTACCCATTCATTGCCATTACTCCCAGGTCTACTCTGACACTAAACTGCATCTAATACTGAAGCTTCATTTCTGGAGATCTGAGGAATGTAGAGTACCCATTCATTGCCATTACTCCCAGGTCTACTCTGACACTAAACTGCATCTAAATGTGAAACTCCATTTCTGGAGACCTGAGGAATGTAGAGTACCAATTCATTGCCATTTCTCCCAGGTCTACTCTGACACTAAACTGCATCTAATAGTGAAGCTTCAGTTCTGGAGATCTGAGGAATGTAGAGTACCCATTCATTGCCATTACTCCCAGGTCTACTCTGACACTAAACTGCATCTAATAGTGAAGCTTCAGTTCTGGAGATCTGAGGAATGTAGAGTACCCATTCATTGCCATTACTCCCAGGTCTACTCTGACACTAAACTGCATCTGAAAGTGAAGCTCCATTTCTGGAGATTTGAAGAATGTAGAGTACCCATTCATTGCCATTACTCCCAGGTCTACTCTGACACTAAACTGCATCTGAAAGTGAAACTCCATTTCTGGAGACCTGAGGAATGTAGACTACCCATTCATTGCCATTTCTCCCAGGTCTACTCTGACACTAAACTGCATCTAATAGTGAAGCTTCAGTTCTGGAGATCTGAGGAATGTAGAGTACCCATTCATTGCCATTACTCCCAGGTCTACTCTGACACTAAACTGCATCTGAAAGTGAAACTCCATTTCTGGAGATCTGAGGAATGTAGAGTACCCATTCATTGCCATTACTCCCAGGTCTACTCTGACACTAAACTGCATCTGAAAGTGAAACTCCATTTCTGGAGATCTGAGGAATGTAGAGTACCCATTCATTGCCATTACTCCCAGGTCTACTCTGACACTAAACTGCATCTAATAGTGAAGCTTCATTTCTGGAGATCTGAGGAATGTAGAGTACCCATTCATTGCCATTACTCCCAGGTCTACTCTGACACTAAACTGCATCTAAATGTGAAACTCCATTTCTGGAGACCTGAGGAATGTAGAGTACCAATTCATTGCCATTTCTCCCAGGTCTACTCTGACACTAAACTGCATCTAATAGTGAAGCTTCAGTTCTGGAGATCTGAGGAATGTAGAGTACCCATTCATTGCCATTACTCCCAGGTCTACTCTGACACTAAACTGCATCTAATAGTGAAGCTTCAGTACTGGAGATCTGAGGAATGTAGAGTACCCATTCATTGCCATTACTCCCAGGTCTACTCTGACACTAAACTGCATCTGAAAGTGAAGCTCCATTTCTGGAGATTTGAAGAATGTAGAGTACCCATTCATTGCCATTACTCCCAGGTCTACTCTGACACTAAACTGCATCTGAAAGTGAAACTCCATTTCTGGAGACCTGAGGAATGTAGAGTACCCATTCATTGCCATTTCTCCCAGGTCTACTCTGACACTAAACTGCATCTAATAGTGAAGCTTCAGTTCTGGAGATCTGAGGAATGTAGAGTACCCATTCATTGCCATTACTCCCAGGTCTACTCTGACACTAAACTGCATCTAATAGTGAAGCTTCAGTTCTGGAGATCTGAGGAATGTAGAGTACCCATTCATCGCCATTACTCCCAGGTCTACTCTGACACTAAACTGAATCTGAAAATGAAGCTCCATTTCAGGAGATTTGAAGAATGTAGAGTACCCATTCATTGCCATTACTCCCAGGTCTACTCTGACACTAAACTGCATCTAATAGTGAAGCTTCAGTTCTGGAGATCTGAGGAATGTAGAGTACCCATTGATTGCCATTACTCCCAGGTCTACTCTGACACTAAACTGCATCTGAAAGTGAAGCTCCATTTCTGGAGATTTGAAGAATGTAGAGTACCCATTCATTGCCATTACTCCCAGGTCTACTCTGACACTAAACTGCATCTGAAAGAGAAACTCAATTTCTGGAGATCTGAGGAATGTAGAGTACCCATTCATTGCCATTACTCCCAGGTCTACTCTGACACTAAACTGCTTCTGAAAATGAAGCTCCATTTCCTCAGATCTGAGGAATGTAGAGTACCCATTCATTGCCATTACTCCCAGGTCTACTCTGACACTAAACTGCATCTAATAGTGAAGCTTCAGTTCTGGAGATCTGAGGAATGTAGAGTACCCATTCATTGCCATTACTCCCAGGTCTACTCTGACACTAAACTGCATCTGAAAGTGAAGCTCCATTTCTGGAGATTTGAAGAATGTAGAGTACCCATTCATTGCCATTACTCCCAGGTCTACTCTGACACTAAACTGCATCTGAAAGTGAAACTCAATTTCTGGAGATCTGAGGAATGTAGAGTACCCATTCATTGCCATTACTCCCAGGTCTACTCTGACACTAAACGGCTTCTGAAAATGAAGCTCCATTTCCTCAGATCTGAGGAATGTAGAGTACCCATTCATTGCTATTTCTCCCAGGTCTACTCTGACACTAAACTGCATCTAATAGTGAAGCTTCTGTTCTGGAGATCTGAGGAATGTAGAGTACCCATTCATTGCCATTACTCCCAGGTCTACTCTGACACTAAACTGCATATGAAAGTGAAACTCAATTTCTGGAGATCTGAGGAATGTAGAGTACCCATTCATTTCCATTACTCCCAGGTCTACTCTGACACTAAACTGCTTCTGAAAGTGAAGTTCCATTTCTGGAGATCTGAGGAATGTAGAGTACCCATTCATTGCCATTACTCCCAGGTCTACTCTGACACTAAACTGCATCTGAAAGTGAAACTCCATTTCTGGAGACCAAAGGAATGTAGAGTACCCATTCATTGCCATTACTCCAAGGTCTACTCTGACACTAAACTGCATCTAATAGTGAAGCTTCAGTTCTGGAGATCTGAGGAATGTAGAGTACCCATTCATTGCCATTACTCCCAGGTCTACTCTGACACTAAACTGCATCTAATAGTGAAGCTTCAGTTCTGGAGATCTGAGGAATGTAGAGTACCCATTCATTGCCATTACTCCCAGGTCTACTCTGACACTAAACTGCTTCTGAAAATGAAGCTCCATTTCCTCAGATCTGAGGAATGTAGAGTACCCATTCATTGCCATTACTCCCAGGTCTACTCTGACACTAAACTGCATCTAATAGTGAAGCTTCTGTTCTGGAGATCTGAGGAATGTAGAGTACCCATTCATTGCCATTACTCCCAGGTCTACTCTGACACTAAACTGCATCTAATAGTGAAGCTTCAGTTCTGGAGATCTGAGGAATGTAGAGTACCCATTCATTGCCATTACTCCCAGGTCTACTGTGACACTAAACTGCATCTGAAAGTGAAGTTCCATTTCTGGAGATCTGAGGAATGTAGAGTACCCATTCATTGCCATTACTCCCAGGTCTACTCTGACACTAAACTGCATCTAATAGTGAAGCTTCAGTTCTGGAGATCTGAGGAATGTAGAGTACCCATTCATTGCCATTACTCCCAGGTCTACTGTGACACTAAACTGCATCTGAAAGTGAAGTTCCATTTCTGGAGATCTGAGGAATGTAGAGTACCCATTCATTGCCATTACTCCCAGGTCTACTCTGACACTAAACTGCATCTAATAGTGAAGCTTCTGTTCTGGAGATCTGAGGAATGTAGAGTACCCATTCATTGCCATTACTCCCAGGTCTACTCTTACACTAAACGGCATCTGAAAGGGAAACTCCATTTCTGGAGATCTAAGGAATATAGAGTACCCATTCATTGACATTACTCCCAGGTCTACTCTGACACTAAACTGCATCTAATAGTGAAGCTTCAGTTCTGGAGATCTGAGGAATGTAGAGTACCCATTCATTGCCATTACTCCCAGGTCTACTCTGACACTAAACTGCATCTAATAGTGAAGCTTCATTTCTGGAGATCTGAGGAATGTAGAGTACCCATTCATTGCCATTACTCCCAGGTCTACTCTGACACTAAACTGCATCTGAAAGTGAAGCTCCATTTCTGGAGATTTGAAGAATGTAGAGTACCCATTCATTGCCATTACTCCCAGGTCTACTCTGACACTAAACTGCATATGAAAGTGAAACTCAATTTCTGGAGATCTGAGGAATGTAGAGTACCCATTCATTGCCATTACTCCCAGGTCTACTCTGACACTAAACTGCTTCTGAAAGTGAAGTTCCATTTCTGGAGATCTGAGGAATGTAGAGTACCCATTCATTGCCATTACTCCCAGGTCTACTCTGACACTAAACTGCATCTGAAAGTGAAACTCCATTTCTGGAGATCTGAGGAATGTAGAGTACCCATTCATTGCCATTACTCCCAGGTCTACTCTGACACTAAACTGCATCTGAAAGTGAAACTCCATTTCTGGAGACCAAAGGAATGTAGAGTACCCATTCATTGCCATTACTCCCAGGTCTACTCTGACACTAAACTGCATCTAATAGTGAAGCTTCAGTTCTGAAGATCTGAGGAATGTAGAGTACCCATTCATTGCCATTACTCCCAGGTCTACTCTGACACTAAACTGCATCTAATAGTGAAGCTTCAGTTCTGGAGATCTGAGGAATGTAGAGTACCCATTCTTTGCCATTACTCCCAGGTCTACTCTGACACTAAACTGCTTCTGAAAGGGAAGTTCCATTTCTGGAGATCTGAGGAATGTAGAGTACCCATTCATTGCCATTACTCGCAGGTCTACTCTGACACTAAACTGCATCTGAAAGTGAAACTCCATTTCTGGAGATCTGAGGAATGTAGAGTACCCATTCATTGCCATTACTCCCAGGTCTACTCTGACACTAAACTGCATCTGAAAGTGAAACTCCATTTCTGGAGATCTGAGGAATGTAGAGTACCCATTCATTGCCATTACTCCCAGGTCTACTCTGACACTAAACTGCATCTAATAGTGAAGCTTCATTTCTGGAGATCTGAGGAATGTAGAGTACCCATTCATTGCCATTACTCCCTGGTCTACTCTGACACTAAACTGCATCTAATAGTGAAGCTTCAGTTCTGGAGATATGAGGAATGTAGAGTACCCATTCATTGCCATTACTCCCAGGTCTACTCTGACACTAAACTGCATCTAATAGTGAAGCTTCAGTTCTGGAGATCTGAGGAATGTAGAGTACCCATTCATTGCCATTACTCCCAGGTCTACTCTGACACTAAACTTCATCTGAAAGTGAAGTTCCATTTCTGGAGATCTGAGGAATTTAGAGTACCCATTCATTGCCATTACTCCCAGGTCTACTCTGACACTAAACTGCATCTAATAGTGAAGCTTCAGTTCTGGAGATCTGAGGAATGTAGAGTACCCATTCATTGCCATTACTCCCTGGTCTACTCTGACACTAAACTTCATCTGAAAGTGAAGTTCCATTTCTGGAGATCTGAGGAATGTAGAGTACCCATTCATTGCCATTACTCCCAGGTCTACTCTGACACAAAACTGCATCTAATAGTGAAGCTTCATTTCTGGAGATCTGAGGAATGTAGAGTACCCATTCATTGCCATTACTCCCAGGTCTACTGTGACACTAAACTGCATCTGAAAGTGAAGTTCCATTTCTGGAGATCTGAGGAATGTAGAGTACCCATTCATTGCCATTACTCCCAGGTCTACTCTGACACTAAACTGCATCTAATAGTGAAGCTTCGGTTCTGGAGATCTGAGGAATGTAGAGTACCCATTCATTGCCATTACTCCCAGGTCTACTCTTACACTAAACTGCATCTGAAAGGGAAACTCCATTTCTGGAGATCTGAGGAATATAGAGTACCCATTCATTGCCATTACTCCCAGGTCTACTCTTACACTAAACTGCATCTAATATTGAAACTTTAGTTCTGGAGATCTGAGGAATGTAGAGTACCCATTCATTGCCATTACTCCCAGGTCTACTCTGACACTAAACTGCATCTAATAGTGAAGCTTCATTTCTGGAGATCTGACGAATGTAGAGTACCCATTCATTGCCATTACTCCCAGGTCTACTCTGACACTAAACTGCATCTGAAAGTGAAGCTCCATTTCTGGAGATTTGAAGAATGTAGAGTACCCATTCATTGCCATTACTCCCAGGTCTACTCTGACACTAAACTGCATCTGGAAGTGAAACTCAATTTCTGGAGATCTGAGGAATGTAGAGTACCCATTCATTGCCATTACTCCCAGGTCTACTCTGACACTAAACTGCTTCTGAAAATGAAGCTCCATTTCTGGAGATCTGAGGAATGTAGAGTACCCATTCATTGCCATTACTCCCAGGTCTACTCTGACACTAAACTGCATCTGAAAGTGAAACTCCATTTCTGGAGATCTGAGGAATGTAGAGTACCCATTCATTGCCATTACTCCCAGGTCTACTCTGACACTAAACTGCATCTAATAGTGAAGCTTCATTTCTGGAGATCTGAGGAATGTAGAGTACCCATTCATTGCCATTACTCCCAGGTCTACTCTGAAACTAAACTGCATCTGAAAGTGAAACTCCATTTCTGGAGATCTGAGGAATGTAGAGTACCCATTCTTTGCCATTACTCCCAGGTCTACTCTGACACTAAACTGCATCTAATAGTGAAGCTTCAGTTCTGGAGATCTGAGGAATGTAGAGTACCCATTCATTGCCATTACTTCCAGGTCAACTCTGACACTGAACTGCATCTGAAAGTGAAGCTCCATTTCTGGAGATTTGAAGAATGTAGAGTCCCCATTCATTGCCATTACTCCCAGGTCTACTCTGACACTAAACTGCATCTGAAAGTGAAACTCAATTTATGGAGATCTGAGGAATGTAGAGTACCCATTCATTGCCATTACTCCCAGGTCTACTCTGACACTAAACTGCTCCTAATAGTGAAGCTTCAGTTCTGGAGATCTGAGGAATGTAGAGTACCCATTCATTGCCATTACTCCCAGGTCTACTCTGACACTAAACTGCATCTAATAGTGAAGCTTCATTTCTGGAGATCTGAGGAATGTAGAGTACCCATTCATTGCCATTACTCCCAGGTCTACTCCGACACTAAACTGCATCTGAAAGTGAAGCTCCATTTCTGGAGATCTGAGGAATGTAGAGTACCCATTCATTGCCATTACTCCCAGGTCTACTCAGACACTAAACTGCATCTAATCGTGAAGCTTCAGTTCTGGAGATCTGAGGAATGTAGAGTACCCATTCATTGCCATTACTCCCAGGTCTACTCTGACACTAAACTGCATCTGAAAGTGAAACTCCATTTCTGGAGATCTGAGGAATGTAGAGTACCCATTCATTGCCATTACTCCCAGGTCTACTCTGACACTAAACTGCATCTAATAGTGAAGCTTCAGTTCTGGAGATCTGAGGAATGTAGAGTACCCATTCATTGCCATTACTCCCAGGTTTACTCTGACACTAAACTGCATCTGAAAGTGAAACTCCATTTCTGGAGATCTGAGGAATGTAGAGTACCCATTCATTGCCATTACTCCCAGGTCTACTCTGACACTAAACTGCATCTAATAGTGAAGCTTCAGTTCTGGAGATCTGAGGAATGTAGAGTACCCATTCATTGCCATTACTCCCAGGTCTACTCTGACACTAAACTGCTTCTGAAAGTGAAACTCCATTTCTGGAGATCTTAGGAATGTAGAGTACCCATTCATTGCCATTACTCCCAGGTCTACTCTGACACTAAACTGCACCTAATAGTGAAGCTTCAGTTCTGGAGATCTGAGGAATGTAGAGTACCCATTCATTGCCATTACTCCCAGGTCTACTCTGACACTAAACTGCATCTAATAGTGAAGCTTCAGTTCTGGAGATCTGAGGAATGTAGAGTACCCATTCATTGCCATTACTCCCAGGTCTACTCTGACACTAAACTGCTCCTAATAGTGAAGCTTCAGTTCTGGAGATCTGAGGAATGTAGAGTACCCATTCATTGCCATTACTCCCAGGTCTACTCTGACACTAAACTGCATCTAATAGTGAAGCTTCAGTTCTGGAGATCTGAGGAATGTAGAGTACCCATTCATTGCCATTACTCCCAGGTCTACTCTGACACTAAACTGCATCTGAAAGTGAAACTCCATTTCTGGAGATCTGAGGAATGTAGAGTACCCATTCATTGCCATTACTCCCAGGTCTACTCTGACACTAAACTGCATCTAATAGTGAAGCTTCAGTTCTGGAGATCTGAGGAATGTAGAGTACCCATTCATTGCCATTACTCCCAGGTTTACTCTGACACTAAACTGCATCTGAAAGTGAAACTCCATTTCTGGAGATCTGAGGAATGTAGAGTACCCATTCATTGCCATTACTCCCAGGTCTACTCAGACACTAAACTGCATCTAATAGTGAAGCTTCAGTTCTGGAGATCTGAGGAATGTAGAGTACCCATTCATTGCCATTACTCCCAGGTCTACTCTGACACTAAACTGCATCTAATAGTGAAGCTTCAGTTCTGGAGATCTGAGGAATGTAGAGTACCCATTCATTGCCATTACTCCCAGGTCTACTCTGACACTAAACTGCATCTAATAGTGAAGCTTCAGTTCTGGAGATCTGAGGAATGTAGAGTACCCATTCATTGCCATTACTCCCAGGTCTACTCTGACACTAAACTGCATCAGAAAGTGAAAATCCATTTCTGGAGATCTGAGGAATGTAGAGTACCCATTCATTGCCATTACTCCCAGGTCTACTCTGACACTAAACTGCTCCTAATAGTGAAGCTTCAGTTCTGGAGATCTGAGGAATGTAGAGTACCCATTCATTGCCATTACTCCCAGGTCTACTCTGACACTAAACTGCATCTGAAATTGAAACTCCATTTCTGGAGATCTGAGGAATGTAGATTACCCATTCATTGCCATTACTCCCAGGTCTACTCTGACACTAAACTGCATCTAATAGTGAAGCTTCTGTTCTGGAGATCTGAGGAATGTAGAGTACCCATTCATTGCCATTACTCCCAGGTCTACTCTGACACTAAACTGCATCTAATAATGAGGCTTTATTTCTGGAGATCTGAGGAATGTAGAGTACCCATTCATTGCCATTACTCCCAGGTCTACTCTGACACTAAACTGCATCTAATAGTGAAGCTTCAGTTCTGGAGATCTGAGGAATGTAGAGTACCCATTCATTGCCATTACTCCCAGGTCTACTCTGACACTAAACTGCATCTAATAGTGAAGCTTCTGTTCTGGAGATCTGAGGAATGTAGAGTACCCATTCATTGCCATTACTCCCAGGTCTACTCCGACACTAAACTGCATCTGAAAGTGTAGCTCCATTTCTGGAGATCTGAGGAATGTAGAGTACCCATTCATTGCCATTACTCCCAGGTCTCCTCTGACACTAAACTGCATCTAATAGTGAAGCTTCAGTTCTGGAGATCTGAGGAATGTAGAGTACCCATTCATTGCCATTACTCCCAGGTCTACTCTGACACTAAACTGCATCTGAAAGTGAAACTCCATTTCTGGAGATCTGAGGAATGTAGAGTACCCATTCATTGCCATTACTCCCAGGTCTACTCTGACACTAAACTGCTCCTAATAGTGAAGCTTCAGTTCTGGAGATCTGAGGAATGTAGAGTACCCATTCATTGCCATTACTCCCAGGTCTACTCTGACACTAAACTGCATCTGAAAGTGAAACTCCATTTCTGGAGATCTGAGGAATGTAGATTACCCATTCATTGCCATTACTCCCAGGTCTACTCTGACACTAAACTGCATCTAATAGTGAAGCTTCTGTTCTGGAGATCTGAGGAATGTAGAGTACCCATTCATTGCCATTACTCCCAGGTCTACTCTGACACTAAACTGCATCTAATAGTGAAGCTTCAGTTCTGGAGATCTGAGGAATGTAGAGTACCCATTCATTGCCATTACTCCCAGGTCTACTCTGACACTAAACTGCATCTAATATTGAAGCTTCTGTTCTGGAGATCTGAGGAATGTAGAGTACCCATTCATTGCCATTACTCCAAGGTCTACTCTGACACTAAACTGAATCTGATAGTGAGGCTCCATTTCTGGAGATCTGAGGAATGTAGAGTACCCATTCATTGCCATTAGTCCCAGGTCTGCTCTGACACTAAACTGCATCTGAAAGTGAAACTCCATTTCTGGAGATCTGAGGAATGTAGAGTACCCATTCATTGCCATTACTCCCAGGTCTACTCTGACACTAAACTGCATCTGAAAGTGAAACTCAATTTCTGGAGATCTGAGGAATGTAGAGTACCCATTCATTGCCATTACTCCCGGGTCTACTCTGACACTAAACTGCTTCTGAAAATGAAGCTCCATTTCTGGAGATCTGAGGAATGTAGAGTACCCATTCATTGCCATTACTCCCAGGTCTACTCTGACACTAAACTGCATCTGAAAGTGAAAGTCCATTTCTGGAGATCTGAGGAATGTAGATTACCCATTCTTTGCCATTACTCCCAGGTCTACTCTGACACTAAACTGCATCTAATAGTGAAGCTTCAGTTCTGGAGATCTGAGGAATGTAGAGTACCCATTCATTGCCATTACTCCCAGGTCTACTCTGACACTAAACTGCATCTAATAATGAGGCTTTATTTCTGGAGATCTGAGGAATGTAGAGTACCCATTCATTGCCATTACTCCCAGGTCTACTCTGACACTAAACTGCATCTAATAGTGAAGCTTCAGTTCTGGAGATCTGAGGAATGTAGAGTACCCATTCATTGCCATTACTCCCAGGTCTACTCTGACACTAAACTGCATCTGAAAGTGAAACTCCATTTCTGGAGATCTGAGGAATGTAGAGTACCCATTCATTGCCATTACTCCCAGGTCTACTCCGACACTAAACTGCATCTAATAGTGAAGCTTCAGTTCTGGAGATCTGAGGAATGTAGAGTACCCATTCATTGCCATTACTCCCAGGTCTACTCTGACACTAAACTGCATCTGAAAGTGAAACTCCATTTCTGGAGATCTGAGGAATGTAGAGTACCCATTCATTGCCATTACTCCCAGGTCTACTCTGACACTAAAGTGCATCTAATAGTGAAGCTTCAGTTCTGGAGATCTGAGGAATGTAGAGTACCCATTCATTGCCATTACTCCCAGGTCTACTCTGACACTAAACTGCATCTAATAGTGAAGCTTCAGTTCTGGAGATCTGAGGAATGTAGAGTACCCATTCATTGCCATTACTCCCAGGTCTACTCTGACACTAAACTGCATCTGATAGTGAAGCTTCAGTTCTGGAGATCTGAGGAATGTAGAGTACCCATTCATTGCCATTACTCCCAGGTCTACTCTGACACTAAACTGCATCTGAAAGTGAAGCTCCATTTCTGGAGATTTGAAGAATGTAGAGTACCCATTCATTGCCATTACTCCCAGGTCTACTCTGACACTAAACTGCATCTGAAAGTGAAACTCAATTTCTGGAGATCTGAGGAATGTAGAGTACACATTCATTGCCATTACTCCCAGGTCTACTCTGACACTAAACTGCTTCTGAAAGTGAAGCTCCATTTCTGGAGATCTTAGGAATGTAGAGTACCCATTCATTGCCATTACTCCCAGGTCTACTCTGACACTAAACTGCATCTAATAGTGAAGCTTCTGTTCTGGAGATCTGAGGAATGTAGAGTACCCATTCATTGCCATTACTCCCAGGTCTACTCTGACACTAAACTGCATCTAATAGTGAAGCTTCAGTTCTGGAGATCTGAGGAATGTAGAGTACCCATTCATTGCCATTACTCCCAGGTCTACTCTGACACTAAACTGCATCTAATAGTGAAGCTTCTGTTCTGGAGATCTGAGGAATGTAGAGTACCCATTCATTGCCATTACTCCAAGGTCTACTCTGACACTAAACTGAATCTGATAGTGAGGCTCCATTTCTGGAGATCTGAGGAATGTAGAGTACCCATTCATTGCCATTAGTCCCAGGTCTGCTCTGACACTAAACTGCATCTGAAAGTGAAACTCCATTTCTGGAGATCTGAGGAATGTAGAGTACCCATTCATTGCCATTACTCCCAGGTCTACTCTGACACTAAACTGCATCTGAAAGTGAAACTCAATTTCTGGAGATCTGAGGAATGTAGAGTACCCATTCATTGCCATTACTCCCGGGTCTACTCTGACACTAAACTGCTTCTGAAAATGAAGCTCCATTTCTGGAGATCTGAGGAATGTAGAGTACCCATTCATTGCCATTACTCCCAGGTCTACTCTGACACTAAACTGCATCTAATAGTGAAGCTTCAGTTCTGGAGATCTGAGGAATGTAGAGTACCCATTCATTGCCATTACTCCCAGGTCTACTCTGACACTAAACTGCATCTGATAGTGAAGCTTCAGTTCTGGAGATCTGAGGAATGTAGAGTACCCATTCATTGCCATTACTCCCAGGTCTACTCTGACACTAAACTGCATCTGAAAGTGAAGCTCCATTTCTGGAGATTTGAAGAATGTAGAGTACCCATTCATTGCCATTACTCCCAGGTCTACTCTGACACTAAACTGCATCTGAAAGTGAAACTCAATTTCAGGAGATCTGAGGAATGTAGAGTACACATTCATTGCCATTACTCCCAGGTCTACTCTGACACTAAAGTGCTTCTGAAAGTGAAGCTCCATTTCTGGAGATCTTAGGAATGTAGAGTACCCATTCATTGCCATTACTCCCAGGTCTACTCTGACACTAAACTGCATCTGAAAGTGAAACTCCATTTCTGGAGATCTGAGGAATGTAGATTACCCATTCATTGCCATTACTCCCAGGTCTACTCTGACACTAAACTGCATCTGAAAGTGAAGTTCCATTTCTGGAGATCTGAGGAATGTAGAGTACCCATTCATTGCCATTACTCCCAGGTCTACTCTGACACTAAACTGCATCTAATAATGAGGCTTCAGTTCTGGAGATCTGAGGAATGTAGAGTACCCATTCATTGCCATTACTCCCAGGTCTACTCTGACACTAAACAGCATCTGAAAGTGAAACTCCATTTCTGGAGATCTGAGGAATGTAGAGTACCCATTCATTGCCATTACTCCCAGGTCTACTCTGACACTAAACTGCATCTAATAATGAAGCTTCAGTTCTGGAGATCTGAGGAATGTAGATTACCCATTCATTGCCATTACTCCCAGGTCTACTCTGACACTAAACTGCATCTAATAGTGAAGCTTCTGTTCTGGAGATCTGAGGAATGTAGAGTACCCATTCATTGCCATTACTTCCAGGTCTACTCTGACACTAAACAGCATCTAATAATGAGGCTCCATCTCTGGAGATCTGAGGAATGTACAGTACACATTCATTGCCATTACTCCCAGGTCTACTCTGACACTAAACTGCATCTGAAAGTGAAACTCCATTTCTGGAGATCTGAGGAATGTAGAGTACCCATTCATTGCCATTACTCCCAGGTCTACTCTGACACTAAACTGCATCTGAAAGTGAAACTCAATTTCTGGAGATCTGAGGAATGTAGAGTACCCATTCATTGCCATTACTCCCAGGTCTACTCTGACACTAAACTGCTTCTGAAAGTGAAGCTCCATTTCTGGAGATCTGAGGAATGTAGAGTACCCATTCATTGCCATTACTCCCAGGTCTACTCTGACACTAAACTGCATCTGAAAGTGAAACTCCATTTCTGGAGATCTGAGGAATGTAGATTACCCATTCATTGCCATTACTCCCAGGTCTACTCTGACACTAAACTGCATCTGAAAGTGAAGTTCCATTTCTGGAGATCTGAGGAATGTAGACTACCCATTCATTGCCATTACTCCCAGGTCTACTCTGACACTAAACTGCATCTAATAATGAGGCTCCATTTCTGGATATCTGAGGAATGTAGAGTACCCATTCATTGCCATTACTCCCAGGTCTACTCTGACACTAAACAGCATCTGAAAGTGAAACTCCATTTCTGGAGATCTGAGGAATGTAGAGTACCCATTCATTGCCATTACTCCCAGGTCTACTCTGACACTAAACTGCATCTAATAGTGAAGCTTCAGTTCTGGAGATCTGAGGAATGTAGAATACCCATTCATTGCCATTACTCCCAGGTCTACTCTGACACTAAACTGCATCTAATAGTGAAGCTTCTGTTCTGGAGATCTGAGGAATGTAGAGTACCCATTCATTGCCATTACTCCCAGGTCTACTCTGACACTATACTGCATCTAATAATGAGGCTCCATCTCTGGAGATCTGAGGAATGTAGAGTACCCATTCATTGCCATTACTCCCAGGTCTACTCTGACACTAAACTGCATCTGAAAGTGAAACTCCATTTCTGGAGATCTGAGGAATGTAGAGTACCAATTCATTGCCATTACTCCCAGGTCTACTCTGACACTAAACTGCATCTGAAAGTGAAACTCCATTTCTGGAGATCTGAGGAATGTAGAGTACCCATTCATTGCCATTACTCCCAGGTCTACTCTGACACTAAACTGCATCTAATAGTGAAGCTTCAGTTCTGGAGATCTGAGGAATGTAGAGTACCCATTCATTGCCATTACTCTCAGGTCTACTCTGACACTAAACTGCATCTAATAGTGAAGCTTCAGTTCTGGAGATCTTAGGAATGTAGAGTACCCATTCATTGCCATTACTCCCAGGTCTACTCTGACACTAAACTGCATCTGATAGTGAAGCTTCAGTTCTGGAGATCTGAGGAATGTAGAGTACCCATTCATTGCCATTACTCCCAGGTCTACTCTGACACTAAACTGCATCTAATAGTGAAGCTTCAGTTCTGGAGATCTGAGGAATGTAGAGTACCCATTCATTGCCATTACTCTCAGGTCTACTCTGACACTAAACTGCATCTAATAGTGAAGCTTCAGTTCTGGAGATCTTAGGAATGTAGAGTACCCATTCATTGCCATTACTCCCAGGTCTACTCTGACACTAAACTGCATCTGATAGTGAAGCTTCGGTTCTGGAGATCTGAGGAATGTAGAGTACCCATTCATTGCCATTACTCCCAGGTCTACTCTGACACTAAACTGCATCTGATAGTGAAGCTTCAGTTCTGGAGATCTGAGGAATGTAGAGTACCCATTCATTGCCATTACTCCCAGGTCTACTCTGACACTAAACTGCATCTGATAGTGAAGCTTCAGTTCTGGAGATCTGAGGAATGTAGAGTACCCATTCATTGCCATTACTCCCAGGTCTACTCTGACACTAAACTGCATCTGAAAGTGAAGTTCCATTTCTGGAGATCTGAGGAATGTAGAGTACCCATTCATTGCCATTACTCCCAGGTCTACTCTGACACTAAACATCATCTGAAAGTGAAACTCCATTTCTGGAGATCTGAGGAATTTAGAGTACCCATTCATTGCCATTACTCCCAGGTCTACTCTGACACTAAACTGCATCTAATAGTGAAGCTTCAATTCTGGAAATCTGAGGAATGTAGAGTACCCATTCATTGCCATTACTCCCAGGTCTACTCTGACACTAAACTGCATCTGATAGTGAAGCTCCATTTCTGGAGATCTGAGGAATGTAGAGTACCCATTCATTGCCATTACTCCCAGGTCTACTCTGACACTAAACTGCATCTAATAGTGAAGCTTCAGTTCTGGAGATCTGAGGAATGTAGAGTACCCATTCATTGCCATTACTCCCAGGTCTACTCTGACACTAAACTGCATCTAATAGTGAAGCTTCAGTTCTGGAGATCTGAGGAATGTAGAGTACCCATTCATTGCCATTACTCCCAGGTCTACTCTGACACTAAACTGCATCTAATAGTGAAGCTTCATTTCTGAAGATCTGAGGAATGTAGAGTACCCATTCATTGCCATTACTCCCAGGTCTACTCTGACACTAAACTGCATCTGATAGTGAAGCTCCAGTTCTGGAGATCTGAGGAGTATTGAGTACCTCTTTATTGCTATTACTCCCAGGTCTACTATGACTCATTGTTTGACTACCAGTTAGGGTTCCACTTATGGGTCAAATATATCTGTATAAAAATTATCATATTTATTTGGACATGTGAAAAAACCCTCTTAAGAAGCTAAACAAAAAATGTAAATATGAATATACAATGAATATATTTCCCTAACTTCTTTGCAGAAAATAACATAGACAGGCTGATATGCCATTAAACTCAATCAATCAATCATAGATTACTGATAAAGAAAGTAAGGAAGAGCCATAATCATCTGAGTCTTGAAAGACCATTTCACTTTTCATTTAATTTCAGATGAATACCAAGAAATAACAAAAAAGATTTTGAGAATCACTAAATACTAAGGTGAGTGAAAAGTTTTGCAATATTTTACTATATGTTAGTTTGTGGCATGTATATCCTATGATCAAAGGGACCTGTCTTGATTAGTAGTTGGTGCACTAACACATTGTTTATTGTTTCACTCTGTGTTTAATTTGAAATCCACTCAGATAAATTTGCAGCAAAGCCTAATTTGGGAAATTTTGCTTTATGAGATCAAACTGGGTCATAGTGCTGTCAAAGCAGTGAAAACCCCAAGTAGTCCAAAAGGTGAACGAGCAGTTGATCACTGTACAATAAACCAATGGCTCAAGAATTTTTACTCAGGTTACAAAAACCTTGACAATTAGGCAAGGTCAGGTAAGCATAGATGCCTAGATAATAAGGTTTAGCTCCAGGCTATAAAGGCAAATCCAGCAAGTCGCACTCAGGGAGTATCAGGGGAGCTCTGTATCTCACAGTCCAGTATTGTTTATCACCTTCATGACCTTGGCAAAATTATCCAGACTGTGCCTCATATTATCAAAATATTGTAAAACTTTTGACTCCCCCAAGTAGAATATATAGAAAGAGAAAAGAGAAGGAATTAAAAAAAAAGGATAAAAATGAAAGTATATGATGAAAAAGTTTGAGGGAAAAGAGTGATTTAAAGTGTTAAAAGTTATGTAACATAAAGAGGAAAGAATAAAATAAAAGAGCCAACATCAAAGAGAGCTCTATATAAATAATTGATAAGACTCTGTCAATTCTTTTTAATCAGTCAACTAGTTTGATGTAAAGCAACCAAATTTGGTATGTATACTTATTGAACCCAGGGGAAGATAATGAATGAAATATTGTAAGGACTAATGAGAAATATAAAGAAAGAGAGAAATTGATGTACAGTTTGTCTGAAAGAGAAAGAGAAAAATATTATGAAGCAGAAATGGAGTCAATAAAAAGCAAAACGACAAAAACATCATAAAAAGAAAAGAGAAAAAGGATTTATTTAAAAAAGACAGGAAAAAATAAAGAAATTGAAAATAAATAAAACAAGGAAAAAAGTCATGCAAAGACTAAGACAATAAATATATATATATATATATATATATATATATATATATATATATATATATATATATAGGAGGTATCATACAATAACTGATGTTTGTACAACAGCATTGCTTCTAACAAAGCCTTCATCAGATGATGACTCTGGGTTCAGGCATGGTTTTGGGGCCGAAGCATCATTACCACTAGCCCAGAGTGCCCCATCAGTATCTCATGACAACACCAGACTTTGTCAGATTGTTGTCACTCTCTCTCTATATATATATATATGTACATATATATATATATATATATATATAGAAAGAGAGAGAGAGAGAGCGAGAGAGAGAGACACACACACACATACACATGCATACATGCATACCCATGTGTGTGTGTGTGTGTGTGTGTGTGTGTGTGTGTGTGTGTGTGTGTTTCCATAAATTAGTAAAAATGGCACATTGTAGAGTGATTCTTGTTAGCATACTACTGTGAAAAATACTGTTTAAAAATCTTTGTTATTTAGTAAAGCAATTTGCTATTCAAAATTCAACCTCATAATAATTAATAATGATCTCATTTCTGTATGTTTGAATATCTGACAAAAAGAGATAACTCCAATAATAAATTTCTTTTTAGTTTGAAATTTCGATTTCAGTGGGAGCATGTTCAAAAAGTTTTAGTAGTTTGCAACCTAAATAATCTTATTGCTTTGAAGATATTCTAAGTAAAGAGGTAAATAATCTTATAATTGAAATTTGAAAAGAAAATCATATCAATACTGAGAAAAGAAAAAAAAAGATTACTAATTGCTTCATAAAAATATAATACCTTCATTTTAACAGTATCCTTATTTAATAAGACTATCCAATGCTGATTGCAGAGTTGTTTCCCTTGTTTATTTGTTGGCAAATCATTATAAATTCTCTTGAGAATGACTTTATAATCAGTTTAACGGCTGGCATTCATGGCCATTAAGTGAGTGGATATGAAATGAAAGAAAAAGTGAAATTAAAATGAGAGGAAATCAGAGAGAGAGAGAGAGAGAGAGAGAGAGAGAGAGAGAGAGAGAGTGGATAACAAAAGAGAAATGGGAAATTAGGAAGAGTGGTAGCCACAAATTTAAAGACAGAGACAGAGACAGACAGAGACAGAGAGGGACAAAAAGAGAATTGAAATTAAAATTTAAAACAGCCTGAAATAGAGACAGTGACAAAGAAAGAAAGAAAGAAAGAAAGAAAGAAAGAAAGAAAGAAAGTTGAAATTAGGAAGAGAAGTAAACAAATCATAAAGAGAGACAGAGAGAGTGGACATTAAAAGAGAAATGTGAAATTAGAGAGAGAGGTAACCACAAATTTAAAGAAAGTGTTTGAAAAAGAAGGAGAGATAGCAGACAGACAGACAGACAGACAGAGAATTGAAATTAAATTTCAAGGCAGTCAGAAACAGTGACAGAGATAGAGAAATAAATAAATAAATAATGGTAGTTAAAAAGAAGAAAAAAAGATAGAAAAAGAGAGAGTGAAAAATAAAATAGAAATATGAAATAAGGATGAGAGGGAGCCAAAAAGAGAGAGAGAGAGAGAGAGAGAGAGAGAGAGAGAGAGAGAGAGAGAGAATTGAAAATGATGAAGTAAGACAAGAAGAAAAAATTGAACAAAGTAAAAAACCAAAGCCATGTGTATAATGATGTGGAACAACAATAAATGTTTTATTTTGTTCAAAAAATGAGTTATAAATATAATCAGATTTTGATGAAAAAATTATTACATAAATGATTTTTTTAGATTGAATATTTGTAAAAAAACATATTCTTTATTGATTCAGTCTTTTTATGACTAATGATTTTCATTTTGTTGTTGATTATCAATTCAAAGAGACTCTTGAAGGTTGCGTTTTCACTGGATAAGCATCTAAAACTTTTATCAATCTGGAATATAAAGCAGAAACAATCTTTTGTTGATTTTTATTATTTGTAAATGGAGAAACCTGTATAACGAAAGATACTAAAATGCTGGAGAGGTTGTGCAGGCCCCACCATCAGCCATGATCACTACTTGCATAGATGAATTCTATTAGTATGAAAAGTCAGAGATGATCTGCACAATTTGTAGCATCTTGTCACACTCCCATCACTCATCACACTCAACTTTCTTTTTGTCTTACCTGATTTTTTTCCTTACTTAAAGAAAAGTTGCTGAGAAAATACATTTTATTGTATTAAGGGAAATATTAGTTGTCAAAATTTCTGAGACGAAGCTTGATGATTTTTATCATTAAGGGTTTTCGGACTATTGTCTTCATCTTTATTGTTATTTCCACAACGTTTTGGCCGATATGTCCTCTGGCCTTCTTCAGGTGTTTGTTGAACTCGGGAACCTTCATGGAACTTCTAACTACGTCCTTTATTGAATCCAGGGGGGGTTGCCTGTTCTGAATCCATTAGCCATAACCAGGTACAAGTGTTAAGTATTCCTGTATTCTTACTCGCCTGCAGTGAGGATTGAACCTGCAACCTCCAGATGATTGTCTCCTTAGAAGCTTAGGGAACCAATGCCTATAACAGTTATGCTATGTGTCCTACTGGACAATTCAGAGTGAATTTTGGGGACTTATAAACTTAATGTTCTTACTTGACTAGGATTACTACTATTATGCATGATTTTTTTTACCTGTACTCATATTCAGATTTTTTTTTTTTCATCTAGCCTTTTTAATTATCGGTTCCCATATTGTATTCAACTCTATACTTGGTCTACTCAGCAGGTCATTATAGCCCAACATATATGCTGATTCCTTAAGGTGTTTAATCCTCCAATGTTCAGTTCTATCAATTATTTCAACTTTATCCCATAAGGGCTGATGGTTTCCCTTTTTTTTCCATATATGATCTGCCATACCAAACTTTTTAATCTCACCTCGTACTACTGCCTTCTGATGTTCTTCTAGCCTTACTTTTAGTGGTGGCCTGTCTCACCTTTGTATATTTTACCGCAACTGCAAGGGATGGAGTAAACACAGTTCTTGATCATGTTGAATTCCGTTGGTGGCTTGACCCGGTAGAGATATCTCTGGAGAGTTGAACCAATTGTGAATACTATCCTGATGTCATATGGACTACATATCTTTTGGATCCTTTCGGCTAGTCCTTTGACATAGGGCAGACATACTGTAGTGAGTTTTGGGGTATTGTCCTCTATCCTCCTGTCTAGGTTTCTTGGAGCCGATGTTATGCATTCTGGGTAGTTGTTACAATGGATGTTGTGTCTCAGACTAATAATTTCTTCTTGATATGCATCAGTATCGCTACTAATGGTTCTTGTTCAATGTTGTAAGCAACGGACTATTCCTTTCTTTACTGTATATGGATGATGGGAGTTGAAATTGAGGTAGTGTCTGGTGAAGGTGAGCTTACAGTACACAGATGACCCGAATCTTTGCTCTGTGCGTGTTACTAATACATCAAGGATGGGTAATTTGTTATCTTGCTCTTTCTCCATAGCAAACTGTATAGATAGTCAGATTGAGTTCACATGTTGGTATAGATAGTCAGATTGAGTTCACATGATCAAGTAATATCTGAACATCTTCCTGATGAGGCCAGAGAATGAATGTGTCATCTACGTATCTAAGCCACATAGATGGCTTTAGTGATGTAGATCCTGATGCCATTTCTTCGAAGTATTCCATGTATATGTTAGCCAACACTGGTGACAATGGTGAAACCATAACCAAGGAAATATTGTTAAATAAATATTCACTGAGTGATACCAAACAGTTTTTCAAGGTTGTTATCTTTGATTTTCTGTCTTATGCAAGTGAACAAATTATGTGTAAAGCAGCATGGTAAAGTTTAAAGATTCCAACTCTTGGATTAGTATTCCGAATTATCCTTCTCTTTAACTGATCTGCCATCCAGGATTAGAAAGCTTAATCTTCTCTACTATCTTATCCATAACTGGGAGAAAGGGTAAATACATTTATACCTTTCTCAAAGGAATTAGTGTGAAGATAACGTACAGAATGCTGGAAAAAATCAAACTCGTCTAACCTTTTCCATTTAATGCTCCAATGACCTTGTCAGTACTTCTTAAAGATTTTGATTGATTGATTGGTGGATTGATTTCAATGGTATGTCACCCTGTCTAGGATTATGCTGATAGGAAATCAGATTCATTGTATGTTTATATTTACATTCTTTAGAAGTCTTTTTTGCTCATAATTACGTCATATCAAGTATTCCTATCTAATATAAATAATTTGCACACAATTATATGATGTCAATTATTCCTATCAAATATTAATAATTATATGGTTTTAAATAGCTAATAATAATAACAATCCATGGTAAACAATTATAGCTTCAAGGAACTATTCTTAAGACAAATAATTTACGGTTCTATGGCATCAAGTATTCCTAATACTAATAATTTTCAAACAGTTCTACTTGACCCATCGATGAGATGCTAACAGAGTGATGTCTGAAAGGTTTTGTGACAGCAAAGAAATCTTGGAAATCATCTAACGATGTTGGTTTTTTTGTGAGAAAGGATTCTTTAATTGATCAAACAGATAATCCAGTTAATTTATAAGTCAATAAAGAATAACTTCATCATTCACCACATTCGGGTCATTTCTCATAAAATGATACATCTCATGTTTACAAGTTAGTAATTATTTATATAACACTAACTGACAGTCCATGTTGTCTTATTCAAGTTAGTTAGTTATAATGATACTAAAAAGATTTCTTATCATAAGTTGAGAAACTATTGCATAAAACAAAATATTAACAAAAGAACAAACATGTAAAATGATATAAATATAAAAAAATGATGAAAACAAAAATAATCAAAATAAAAGATATCAATGAATGTGAGTAAAATGAAAATCAATTTACCTATTTATTGATCATTCTATCTATATATCCAACTTCTTATTTATATTTTATTTTTTTATCCAACCTCTTATTTTATGTTTTATCTATAAATCCAACTTCTGCATTGGTTGCTTAGTTGGTGAGTTTTACAGTAGGTCAATCCTTGAAGTTTGTCGATATTTGCAATTATAGGGTTTCAAGTAACTATTTGTATTTGATAATAATAATAATAATTAAGCAAACATGATGGTGATGGTAATACCAATTGTAGTTAGTGCACTTGGATTGATTCCCAAAGGCTAGGAAAAGAATTTGGAGGAATCAGAAATCAGAGGAAAAAATGAGATCATGCAGACTACTGCATTGATTGGTTAAAATACTTATCAGAGTTGTGGAGATCTAAAGAGACTTGCTGTCACTCAGACTTCAATGAAAGACAGCTGGTTAAAACAAGTGCAAAAAACTGTCAAGGAGTGGAATAATAATAATAATAATAATATTAATAATAAAGCAAAAATTGATAATATGCAGAAGAATAGCAAGTGTAGTTTATGTGGTGACAGAGATGAAAGGGTTAATCACATAATAAGTGAATGTGACAAACTGGAATAAAAAATACAAAATGACTGGGTGGGGAAGGTGATCCATTGGGAATTGTGCAAGAGATTAAAATTTGACCATACTACCTAATGGTATGTGTATAAACTAGAATCTCTCTTAGAATATAAAACTCCAAGAATTCTCTCAGACTTTGAGATAAAAACAGATCACCCAATCCTGACTAGAAGATCAGACTTAGTGTTAATTAACAAAAATAGAAGAACTTGTCATTCTGAGAATTTTGCCATTCCAACAGAACACAGAATGAAAATGAAAGAAAGTGAAAAGAGAAATAAATATTTGCATCTTGCAACTGAAAAAGCTGCAGAACGTGTGACAATGATACCAATTGTATTTGGAGCACTTGGAATAGTCCCCAAAAGCCTGGAAATGAAACTGGAAGAATTGAAGATCAATGGAAGACCATTCAGACTGCAGCACTGTTAAAATCAGTTAAAATTCTGCGAAGATTTCTGGGGACCTGTGAAGACTTTTAGTCACACAAAATTCAGTAAAAAACTGCTACTTAAAATTGTTGTAAAAAATTTGTAAGGAATGAAATAATAATTTGTACAGTTTTATGGTTTTAATTATTTTTATATAATACAAATAGTTTTCAAACAGATCCACTTGACACATAGACAGGATTCTTACAGATACAATCATGCTGGGTCAGAGGGAACTTGGGAGTCATGGCAACCAAGGAGAAACCCATACTCCCGAAAACTCCAAAAGTGGAACCTCAAAACTAGATGCATTTTAAGGTCACACCCAAGACACACCTACAAGAAAGAAATCATGAATTTAAAAAAATAAGTACTATATTTTGGATTATTACAATTAGATGAAAACCTTTCCCTAAAGTTATTACTAAGGCCTTTGTAAAATAAGCTGTATCCAGAGTTTAACATTTATTGCCACCAGGTGGCTATTGTTTGTTCCATAACTGTTGACAAAACATACTTTTTTTCAAGTCTTGATTTTCTGGCAATATTATGAATTAGCTGTTTGTAAAAAAAAAAACAGAAGGGAGAGATATTATTGCTGGTGTTGATATTGATGAGTATATCTTTGTTTTCTTTGAGTGTGTTTCATCTTATCTGTTATTTTTATCTTTTTGATACATCATAGAAAATATAGAAACACTTATGGTGCATTGGTTATCATCATAGAAAATAAATACAGTTCAAATCCTCAATAAAGCTGTTTGCAATTTGCATAGTGCTGGAGAAAGGTATGAATCCAACTATTCTCCCTCAGCCAGGGTTATATAATAGGACAGACTGGGTTCTTTAACCTTGGTATGGAAACCAGTCTAGGGGAAGGCAAAATTTGAATTCAAACTTATTAAACTCCACTAAAAAACTGAGCTTGTATTACATCCTGTTTGTAGCAGGAGGGGTTGGTAAATACATCTTAAAAAATATACAAAGATGTAACAAATAAAAGGCAAATGTATATTTAACAGAAGACAGCATGCTAAAAAAAGAATGCATATAAAAGTTTTCAATTTGTTCATTATGGAAAAATATGAAAATAGATTAAGTTGTTAGTACTGACTTACAATTTGCAAAGACTCAAAATAAAGATGTTATAAGCATGATTTATTGTTGAAATTTTAGTAATATAGGAGAAATGAAATTACAATAATGATTTATCCAAATGGTTAGATTTCTCTGTGTAATGTTGTCAGAACATGTAGGTTTTATTTTTGGTTTATTCTTGGACTTGAAATTTAATGTACATGGTCAGCATTCCTATTTAAAGCCTATAAACATGTGTTTTTTCATTGTCACAACTATTGGTGAAAAATGCAAAAATTACATGTATGTAGGTATATATCAGGGAGAAATTTCATTCATGTTTGTGTAGACAAGGGATATAAATAATTATGATTTACAAGACAACATTAAGAAATCAGCTAGCAATATGACAAAAGAAAGTATACTAATCTCACAAGAAAACCTCCGAATATACAGGGTTGGAGCCACCCTGTCAGCAGGGCTTAGAATACACTGAAAGTAAGGGTAAGATTCCTTCCTATGAAAAAGGGTGTTCTGGGCATGACACAAGACTTCATCTGAAGGTGAAGCTCTAGTTCTGGAGATTTGAGGAGTGTGAAGTACCCCCCTTCATTGCCATTACTCCCAAGCCCACTTATAGTGGTACTACTCTATGAGTCAAATAGATCTGTATAAAAATTGACTATATTCAATGGGAATAATTGATATCATATAACTTTAAATTATTTGTACAAAGAATAATTACTGGAAGTAATAATTGTTTCCTGCGAATTATTATTAGTTACTTGAAACTATGTAACTATGAGCAAACAAAAAACTATTATTACATAGAAAAAATTACTTGGAATCATATAATTATTAGTATTAGATAGGAATCCTTGAAAGTCTATAAATGTAGGCAAATAATTTGTATTAGACAAGAATATGATCATAAATTCGTCTAACAGTCAAGAAAAAGTACACGAAAAATGTGAATGTAAATGTACAATGAATGCAATTCCCTAACCTCTAGGCATAAAATAACCAATCAATCAATCAATCAATTAATAGGGTAGGAGGCACCATTCAACTATAACTTGTCAATCAATGGTTAAGAGTTATCATTTTGATGCTTTTTATAAGAGTCACATGAAAATAATAGTGAGCAAAGTCCTATTTGCCAAATTTGTACCAGTGGTTCTAAATTTTGTTTCTTAGATTGAAAAAAAAATCATAAAAGTTTATTGGATATTTTCTTTTAAAAAATCTTTTTGAGTAAACATCTTTGTATTTGATTAATAAATGATGCACAGGTTTCATTGTTCGACACAAGAAAATGTATAAAATGTTATTTGTTATTTTCAAGCAACATGAAAGTTATATGACTGTTACATTTGAGTCACCATAAAATATCAAAAATACAAAATTAGAGTTTTGTGCTTATATTAAGTGACAAGAATTTAATTCTGAGAATCTTATATGAAAAGAAAAAAAAGGAAAAGAAAGAGAATCTGGAAAAAAGATAGAATGTCAATTCAAGCATGAAATTCCCAGAGAAAAGACAAAAATAGAATCTGCTGCTATTTTGCAGTTCAACTTTCCAAGTGATTTTCTCACTCTCCTCACAATGTTTCAAATATCAAATTGGCATGTGAAATGACAAGATCATAATGATTCAAAAATAGGTTGTTTCTTCTTCTTCTTCTTCTTCTTCTTCTTCTTCTTCTTCTTCTTCTTCTTCTTCTTCTTCTTCTTCTTATTATTGTTTTTGTTCTTTTGTTTGTGTTGTTATTTCTCAAAATTTTCCTTTTTGAATTCTTTCATTTTTTTTTACTTTGTTTTTTCCTTTTACTTTATTGTTTTCACTTTTTTTGTTTTTATAATTTTGACACTTTTTTGAGTCTAACTTTTTTGTCTTCTTTTTTTTCCATCAGATTTTTAAAAATGTTATGATGAATACATGAATTCTAATTCTGGGTTCATGAATTTGAAACATGTTGTTATACCAAACATCTTTTCTGTTAAGAGGTGACATATCTGAGAATAAAGAAATAATGAGATATGAGACATGTGACTTGAACTTTAATTCTTGTTGCATTCAGGATCAATATGAAAGAGAAAAGTCTTTCATTTACTTTCTTTTTAAATTTTTTCTCACACAGATACCAAGATGCCAACTGACAGGAATTTACAGACCAAATTCAGGAAAACCAAACAAATACAAATTATTATGAATTAATCACTTGCACTTGATACCTGTAAACAGTTGATAAAATGCTTGCAAAAATACTTATGTATTTGGGGGAGTGAAAAGATTTACAATATTTTGGTAACATGAGGCACAATTCAGCAGCTCCTTTTGCTGAGGTTGTCAAGGTGATGAACTGTACTCGCTTGATACTCTCCAAGTGCAACTCTCAGGAGTTTCCATAATGGTTTAGAGCACAATCTCAGAATCCACAGTTTTAGGCCTATCTGACTTTGCCTGATCTTTGAGATTCTTGCAACATAAGCAAAAATTCTTGAACCATCTGGTTACTATTTAGTAATCAACTGCACCTTCGCCTTTTGCATAACAAATGTTTTTGGTTGTTTCTGTGTTGTAATGGCTGAGTTTTAACTCATAAACCATAAGTTCACAAATTAGACTATGTTGCATATTCATCTGTGCAGCTTTCAAATCACACTCAAAGTGAGGCAATGTACAATATGTCATTGTACCAACTTACATATATACCAACCACAACACGTACCCACCATGGCTTAAACTGCTTTGGTCACATGATATATATATATATATATATATATATATATATGCATATTCATACATGCTGTATAAGTGCATATTAAGTGACACATCATATATACATGAAGTCTTTGGAAATCTGCTTTGTATACTGTCCAATTTTTGGTGCCATACATAAGGGTTGAGAGAATTATGAGGTGATACACTGCACATTTAGCTTTTATGGAGGGGTCTTTGTTCTCCAAAGTCCTTGGAAACATTTGATGTTCATATATCTAATTTCCCATCTAGTTTGTTATTGTTGGTGACTGTGGAGCCTAGATTTTTTAATTTGTTTACTTGGATTAGTACCTGGTCTTCCATCTGGATGTCTTGGCCAATGTCATGAGATCCCAGAGATGGTTGGTATATAACCTTGGTTTTCTTGAGGTTAATTTTTAGCTTAAATGACTTTTCAGATCTCAAGAAACAGGTGATTATTTCCTGTGCAGCTTGGTGGTTGTGAGCAGTGTCATCAGCAAACATGAACTTGTGTACCAGAACATTTCTGGTCTTTCTTGCAGAGAAATTGACTGACATTGAACAGGTTTCCCCCTGGTCTACTTTGTATCTATATTCCTTGGATGGCATTAATGAAAGCATCAGACAAGACCATAGAAAGAAAAATGGAGAATGGTGTGGGAACAAGAACACAGCCCTGTTTCACTCTGTTCTCAACTACAAATCGTTTTGAGAGTTCTTTTCTTAAATTGACTGATGCCTTCATTCCGGTATGCAAGGCAGACAAAGTGGTCAGGGTACTCTAGTTTCTGTGGGATGTTTCATACTGCTTCCCTTTTCACTGGGTCAAAGGCTTTTGTTAAGTCAACAAACATGTACAGGTGTATATTCTGTTCAATGCATTTTCCTGTATTTTTCACAAGAAGAAAATAATGTTTGTAATTCCTTGGTTTGCACGGAACTCATACTGTTCCTCAGGAAGGTTATCCCCCACTTGGATCAATATTCTGTGGTTGAACAGTATGTGGTGAACACTTTCCCTGGTATTGAGAGAAGCGAGATCTCTTGATAGTTGCCTCAATCTTATCTGTTTCCCTTCTTGAAGGTGGTGACTAGTTGGGCGTCCTTCCAGTCTGCAAGGACCTCCAGATTTTCCAAAGCCTCTTTTATGATGGTGTAGAGTATCTCAGCAAGTCTCCTACCTCCTCTCTTAATAACTTTTGGATGCAGTGCATCTGTGCCAGGAGACTTCCCATCACAGAGCATTGAGATAACCTTACTTTATCCAGGTCTGAGTATTTACACATCCAGTTTGGAGTTGCCTTTGTTCAATGTTGTCAACCATGTTATTCAACTGTTGATGATTCATTGACAGATTGGTCCTTCTACCTGGCAAGAAGGTTGTGCTTCTCTCTGATCATTGTTTTGTTGTTGAGAGCTAGCATTTGTTCTGGGTTGCTCTCTGTTGGCCCCAACACAGATTTCATGCTTTGGTAAAAACCTTTGGAGTCATTAGAGTCTGCAAGTATCTGGAATTCAGACGCTTTTGTTAGCCACAAGTTCACTGCATCTCTCTTAGGGAAGTTTAGAGCATGTTCTATATCTGACCTTAGCAGACTTGATGTTCTTGCTGAGCATGTTATTCCTATAAATAAGCTCTTCCAGATCCATGCTGTTTCTGTTATATAGGTCATTGTGCTTCAGTAAAGAGTTTCTCTTTGGATACCTTGCACACAATTGATTTGAAAGCGTTCCACTTTTCTTCTACGATATCTGCAGGAATTTTAGCTAGCTTATCATTTAATGAAGCCGGCAGGTAATCCTGGAGTCTGTTAATGTTGATCATGTTGGTTGCAAGTTACCTGATTGGCAGTTTGTCTTTCCTTATTCTCCACCTCCCTTGTAGTTTGGTAGTGGACTCTATTATAACATGATCAGTATTGCAGTTAGCTCATCTCAGTTGATGCTGTCAGTGAGATGCCAGTGTTTAGAGTTCTTGTGGATTTAGTTGCATTTGAAGAAGGTTTTGGTAATGATTAACTGGTGTTTTGGGCATATGAATAGCAATAGATTGACATTGGTATTATCCGTCTCCATTTCAAACTTTCCAAGAACCTTTGGTCAGGTATAATGTGACTGGCCAACTCCAAGAAGAACAATTTTGTCTGCTTCAAAATAGCATGAAGTATCTGGTTGAGCTGGTCATAGAAATTGCTTATGTTTTCTGATATGTTGGTCATAGACAAGGCATAAGCAGTGATCAGGGTACAATATTTACTATTGATGAATGAAAACCTCAGCAAGATAAATCTGTCATTTACTGGTTTGGGATCCTCTGACATTCTTGGCAGAAGACCATTCCTGAGTGCAAAAGCCACACCAGATTCATTTCTGTCTGTTGAAGTTTTCCCACTCCAGTAGAAAATAAAGCCCATCTTTTCTTTGATGGTGTCACTTTCAGTAAATCAGGCCCCACTCAGAGATACAATGTCAATGTTGTATTGTTTGGAGCTTCTTAGATATTATGTTCCTCCTCCTTTCAAGTCTGTGTTTGGTTTGTCCAGCATTGTTCTTATATTCTATGTTGTAAGTTGAGGTATGTTTGTTAGACCTTTTTATCCTGGATGACATCTTGCCAGTATGGATATTTTTCTTTGTTGGAGTAAATGTTTTGCAGCAAAAGCTGACAAGGATGCAAAAGGGTTTGCCAGTTGCTTATATACTCCTCTCTTCCTCTAAGAAGGTGCTCAGTTTGCAAGGATAGTCTAAGATGAGATCAGCATCTTAGTGGTTGCAGTGACTAGCTGGAAATACATGCTTTAGCATATCTATCCCCCCCCTCAAAGATTGTCACACATCTAGCATTTTGTCAAGGTTTGTTTTTCCTTAATATTTCTATTTGATTCATAGATAGGACTGTAACAGTTTGATTGACAGCAAGTCTCCTCAAGTCTCCAGGACTCTTCTCAGTATTCTGGCCGTTCCCAATAATGTTGTAGTTTGAATGGTCTCCATTCGTCCTCCTACCTCCAAGTCCACCAGTCACTTTAATAATCTTTTGGTGACTGTATCAAAAGCACCAATCATGATTGGTATAATTGTCACCTTCATGTTCCATAGTTTTTTCAATTCCCTAGCAAAGTCCAGGTACTTATCCTTCTTTTCAGTTTCTTCCAGTTTTACTCTGTGGTCAACCAGGACAGCAAAGTCCTCAATTTTGCAACTTCTCTTTTTTTGTGTTGATTATTATAAGGTCTGGTCTTCTTGCTGAGATTAGGTGATCCGTTTGTATGTCAAAGTCCCATAGGAGTTTATGTGGATCATTTTCCAGGACAGGTACTGGGTTGCGCTTATACCATTTATTCATATGGTCAAATTTAAATTTCTTGTATATCTCTCAGTGAATTACCTTGTCCACCCGGTCGTGTCTGGTCTTATACCCCTTCTGTGCTAATTTGCTGCATTCACTTATTATGTGATTATAAGGTTTCCTTGCTATTATCACATAACCAACATTTGTTGTTTTGTTGCATCTTATGTAATCCTGCTTTGATGTGATTGGTTCTTATAGCATTGTTTTGTGCCGCTATTAGGAGAGATTCAGTTTCTCTCTCAAGGTTCCCTTTCTTAGCTACGTCCTGGTTTTCTCATGTAAGATGTTGGTTATTATTTGTTTAAAATGCCCATAGAGTAGTTTTTCTTCCCATTTTTGCTTTCTGTTATTGTCATTCTGTTGGTCTTTGTGTTGTCAGTATTGTTTCTGGTGGCTGTAATCAGTCCTCCTTCATGTTTTTCTATGTAATCCTCGAGTCATTGTATCGATGTGTCAACACTGTCTTCAATGCTGGCAAGTCCTCTTCCCCCCTCCTTTCTGTCAATGTCATCTTTGGGATCTAATGGTTATTAGTTTTCTTGTTCTTTGGAATATTTGCTTAAGTTCTTCCCTGGTCCACATCAAAAATGCTCCTGAATATCTAACTGGGGGTACAACCCAGGTATTTATTCCTTTGATAAGGTTTCTGCTTCATAGTTTTGTCTCAAGTAGCTTTCTGGTTCTCCTGAGATATTCTTTCTTAATTTTTTCTTTCATCTCCATTTGTTTGATGGTGTCAGCTTCCAAGATGCCTAAGTATTTGTAGGTTTCATTTTCTCCAAGCATTCTAGTCTTGTCTTGATTTGGCAGTTCCATTCTGTCCATCAGGTGTCGTTTGCCACTTTTCATTACTAGCATGACACATTTTTTTTATGCCAAATTCCATTCCTATGTCCTGACTGTATATTCTCACTGTGTGCATTAGAGTTTCCAGTTCCTTTTCATATTTTGCAAACAGTTTGATGTCATCCATGTACATTAGGTGATTGATCTTTTCCTGCAATTTACTAAGTTTGTATTCAGCTGTGCATTTTCTGAATATGTGGTTAGTGGTGATAGTGCATCTCCTTGAAATATACCTCTTTGGACTTTCACTTCAGCTAAGCTTCTCCCCCCCCTGCTGTCAATTCCACTTGCCAGGTTTTCAAGATTTTCTCAATAATGTTTATGACTTCATCTGATATTTTGTACATTTTGAGGCAGTTTATTATCCAGCTTTGTGGGACCATCTCATATGCCTTTTTGAAGTCAATCCAGGCTATGGCTAGATTTTTCTGCCTGGTCTTGATATCGTTGAGTATATGCTGATTTATGTAAAGTAACTCTCCTGTGCTTCTGGATCCTTTGTGGCATCCTTTCGGTTCTTCAGGGAATAATCCATGGCTTGTTAGAGAGAAGTAAATCTCTTCCCTTACTTGTTCTGTTAATATTTTCCTCATCATCAGTTGGCAGGTTATGGTTCTGTAGTTGTTTGGGTGTGGTTCCTCTGAAGGCGTCCGTCTGGATCAATTTGGTCTTTCCTTTGGTCATCCATTCGGGTACGTGTGCTTCTTGCAGACATCTGTTTATTTCTAGTACTAGTCTGTCATAAATGGTGGTGAACTTCTTGAATCAGAATCCATGTATTCCATCATGGTCTGGCATTTTCCAAAGTGATATCTTTTTTAGTGCTGTTTTGATGTGTATTTTCACTTTTGGACCTTCTTTAAATTTAACCTACATTTTTCTTTATCTTTTTAATTTCAAGTTTTTCTTCTTTAAAAATAAAAATGAAGGAAAATACTTGTTGCTGACAAATCTTCACGTCAGAAGTAAAAATGAATAAAATATTAAGAACATTTAGAGTCTGAGATTAAAAAAGTGTTTCTTTTTCATAGCTGAAAACCTTCTCTAATGTAAACTGACAATGAATTTATCAGCTTCTCTTTTTATTTCAGTAATAAAAAAATGCATAATACCTAGCAATGTTTTTTGTGAGGATTTATAAGTTTATAAGTTGATATGAACTTTTGGTGATGATTTTTTTTTATACAAACAATCTTGATTTTCCAGTGACAAAAAGTCATCAGAAAAAAGTAATAGAAAAAAATTTTGACTTTGGTTTCTACTTGGGTGAATCAAAAGTTTTACAATATTTTTGTTTGTGGCATGTATATCAAATGACTGCAGTAGTTCAAGTTGTGGTAGGTACCCACTGTAGTTCATAGCGTTGTGGTAGTTAGTGCAATGACATGTTATTCATTGTTTTACTCTGTGTTTGATCTGAAAGTGACTCAGATGAACATCCAACATTGTTCTAATTTGCAAACTTATGCTTTATAAGTTCAAACTCAGCCACTGAAGTAACCAAAAACATTTGTTGTAAAAAGATGAATGTGTAATTGATCACTGTACAATAATCAGAAAGTTTTCTCGGGTTGGCAAGAACCTTAATGGTCAGACAAGGTCAGATTCTGAGGTCATGCTTCAAATCATGAAGCAAATCTGCTGAGTAATACTTGGAGATTATCAGGTGAATTCAGCATTTTCCTGTCCAGTGTTGCTTGTCACCTTCATGAGCTCAGAAAAAGCATACACAGCTGCTGAATTGTACTTCACATACTACCAGAATATTGCAAAATTTCTGACTCATCCTAATAGCTAAGATAATTTTGGCCCCCAGCATCTATTTTATTTGATCAAACAAGAAGATAAAAATACAGTTTAGATAATTTAATAGACACAAAGTTTAGATCTTGTTAAGGGATATATTTACATCATAATTTGAACTACATGCTAAAAAATTTTATGTTTTGGAACTTTTGAGACCTTCTATGTTAGAGCATGCTCTGGGATCTCTGTGGTAATGGTAGAAAGTGGACAAAGCTTTAGTTGTCCTTGGGTTATGACCGATGGACAAAAAGACATTCCATAAATTAAGATATTTGGGTAAGGAGTGGCTTTTTTTGCCATGACCTACATGGAAAGAAATTTATAATGTAAGAGTCAATATTATTGGTTGACTATTTTGTCTTAACATGTGTTCAGTTGATTGATTTTATTTGCCCATTTACTCTTATTATTAATACAGCAAAGAGAACTGATATCTTTATACAAATAATGCAATATAAATAAACTGCCAAACTCCAAAGAAAATATCTATAAACATGAGGATAAGATTCTTGGACTTAAAAACTATAACATAAAACATTGACATTCTTTATACTGTTGAGTGAACAATTTACTTTTTGTGTGTGAGGAAAGAGTTAGGGTTTACTCATCAAAATAGGACAATAAATTTTAATGAAAGAAACTCTTTTTGAAAGCTGATAAAACAAAGTAATAATTAAAAAAATTCAGATATTTTGATTGATACAAGGTGCAACCCAAAAGTTTTTGCTATGAAAAAGAATTACCTTAAGTCTTTGAAATCAAAACCCCTTGGCTTTCATATACCTGTATATGAATTAATAAAATTAATTTAAAAAATTGGGTGCAAAGTATATTAAAACTTTGCTTCATAGCAGAGTTGCTATCTCAGCATTCCATTAAAAAAATGAAACAATGAATGCTATATCAAGTTTTTTTTATCATCAATATGATTTTCCTAAGCATAATTACACTTTAAATCACAGCCCAGTTGGATGGGACTGTAGAATACACCAACTGCATCTCTGAAAAGAAGTAAGACTTCTCTGTGTGTCCTGGATATGACACTAAACTATCTGATAGTAAGATTCCAGTAATCCTGGAGCTTTGGGGAATGCGGTGTTAACTAACCTACTAAGGTTGATATGCCATAAAAACCAACCAACCAACCAACAAACCAACCTTAAATCAAATCTCATTATGATTCAGAACCATTTTTATCATTGTTAAAAATAGAACACTCAGTGGTGCTGTATGGAATCATCAACTGCCTTGTGTGCAGAAGTGATGGAGAACAAGTCATGTAACCTTATTTTGGCCAGTTGGGAGAACCATTGACTGATACAACCAGTGCTTCTAAAAAAAATGCATGAATATGCCAAATTCTTTAATTTTAACCTCTTTTTGCCAGGTTTCACAAGCATATATGGTAGGTCCTCGATGTTGACATAATAACCTTTTTCTTCCAGCCTTATATAAATATATGCTAGACTTACAGCCTTGCCTCATATATTACCTCTCTCTCTCTCTCTCTCTCTCTCTCTCTCTCTCTCAGAGTAACTTACCAATACATATGGCTAATTTTCTCATTTTCACACTAACACAGAGAAGCTTCATTTTTACATCTACTAATGGTTCTATCCATGTCCATCCAGATGTTGTATGAAAACCTTACTAACAACTCAATCAATGTCTACAGTAACCCCATAAAAAACTCATCAACCAATCACAGACAACATTTTTTCACATATCCCTTTATACATATTAACGCAACTCCTCTGCCTCAGGCAGGAAGTGATATGAGAACAATTTTTAAGTTGACTTCACCTAGTTTGAATTTAGAGTTTCCTTTCTTCTTGATAGGTTGCTTAACCAAAGCTAAAGCCCCCAGTTTGCCCTACTAGTCACACATATCTGGGGGAGAGGGAGAAGTTGTGTTCATGCCTTATCCCAGGATTTAAATGCAAAATGAAATACAAACAATCTAATCCAGCATTTGAACGCAGATCATCAATTACATTCTGTATAATGTTAACTTCATACACTATGTATGCCTCTAATGTACCTCTATGCAACTGCACTTCATACACTATGTATGCCTCTAATGTACCTCTATGCAACTGCACTTCATACACTATGTATGCCTGTATTGTACCTCTATGCAACTGCACTTCATACACTATGTATGCCTCTAATGTACCTTTATGCAACTGCACTTCACACACTATGTATGCCTCTAATGAACCTCTATGAAACTGAACTTCACACACCATGTATGCCTCAAATGCACCTCTATGCAACTGCACTTCATAAACTATGTATGCCTCTAATATACCTCTATGCAACTACACTTCATACACTATGTATGCCTCTAATGCACCTCTATGCAACTACACTTTACACACTATGTATGCCTCTAATGTACCTCTATGCAACTGCACTTCATAAACTATGTATGCCTCTAATGCACCTCTATGCAACTGCACTTCATACACTATATATGCCTCTAATGCACCTCTATGCAACTACACTTCATACACTATGTATGCCTCTAATGTACCTCTATGCAACTGCACTTCATACACTATGTATGCCTCTAATGCACCTCGATGAAACTACACTTCATACACTATGTATGCCTCTAATGTACCTCTATGCAACTGCGCTTCATACACCATGTATGCCTCTAATGCACCTCTATGCAACTGCACTTCATAAACTATGTATGCCTCTAATGTACCTCTATGCAACTGCACTTCATACACTATGTATGCCTCTAATGCACCTCGATGAAACTACACTTCATACACAATGTATGCCTCTAATGCACCTTTATGCAACTACACTTCATAAACTATGTATGACTGTATAGTACCTCTATGCTACTGCACTTCATACATTATGTATGCCTCTAATGCACCTCTATGCAACTGCACTTCATACACCATGTATGCCTGTGTTGTACCTCTATGCAACTGCACTTCATACACTATGTATGCCTCTAATGTACCTCTATGCAACTGCACTTCATACACTATGTATACGTCTAATTAACCTCTATGCAACTACACTTCACACACTATGTATGCCTCTAATGCACATCTCTGCAACTACACTTCATACACTATGTATGCCTCTAATGCACCTCTATGCAACTGCACTTCATACACTGTGTATGCCTCTAATGTACCTCTATGCAACTGCACTTCACACACTATGTATACCTCTTATGAACCTCTATGCAACTGCACTTCATACACTATGTATACCTCTAATGCACCTGTATGCAACTGCACTTCATACACGATGTATACCTCTAATTCACATCTATGCAACTACATTTCATACACTATGTATGCCTCTAATGCACATCTATGTAAACGCACTCCATACACTATGTATGCCTCTAATGCACCTCTATGCAACTGCACTTCATACACTATGTATGCCTCTAATGTACCACTATGCAACTACGCTTGATACACTATGTATGCCTCTAATGTACCTCTATGCAACTGCACTTCACACACTATGTATGCATCTAATAAACCTCTATGCAACTGCACTGCATACACTATGTATACCTCTAATTCACATCTATGCAACTACAGTTCATACACCATGTATGCCCCTTATGCACCTCTATGCAACTGCACTCCACACACTATGTATGCCTCTAATGTACCTCTATGCAACTGCACTTCATACACTATGTATGCCTCTAATGCACCTCTATGCAACTGCACTTCATACACTATGTATACCTCTATTGCACCTCTATGCAACTGCACTTCATACACTATGTATGCCTCTAATGCATCTTTATGCAACTGCACTTCATACACTATGTATGCTTCTAATGCACCTCTATGTTACTGCACTTCATACACTATGTATGCCTCTAATGCACCTCTATGTAAACGCACTCCATACACTATGTATACCTCTAATGCACCTCTATGCAACTGCACTTCATACACTATGTATGCCTCTAATGCATCTCTATGCAACTGCACTTCATACACTATGTATGCCTCTAATGCACCTCTATGCAACTGCACTTCATACACTATGTATACCTCTTATGCACCTCTATGCATCTGCACTTCATACACTATGTATGCCTCTAATGCACCTCTATGCAACTACACTTCATACACTATGTATACCTCTAATTCACATCTATGCAACTGCACTTCATACACTATGTATGCCTCTAATGCATCTCTATGCAACTGCACTTCATACACTATGTATACCTCTAATGTACCTCTATGCAACTGCACTTAATACACTATGTATACCTCTAATGCACCTCTACGCAACTGCACTTCATACACTATGTATGCCTCTAATGCACCTCTATGCAACTGCATTTCATACACTATCTCTGCCTCTAATGCACTTCTATGCAACTGCACTTCATACACTATGTATGCCTCTAATGCACCTCTATGCAACTGCACTTCATACACTATGTATGCCTCTAATGCAACTGCACTTCACACACTATGTATGCCTCTAATGCACATCACTGCAACTACACTTCATACACCATGTATGCCTCTAATGTACCTCTATGCAACTGCACTTTACACACTATGTATGCCTCTAATGCACCTCTATGCAACTGCACTTCATACACTGTGTATGCCTCTAATACACCTCTATGCAACTGCACTTCACATTCACACAAACAACTGCAACATATATTTACAAGTTAGTCTATTCTTTGAATGCAAGACCTTCTCTATCCACAAATGATGGTTTTTACCTCTTAGGATTACAAAGACACGCCTGACGCACACCCAAGCAACAGGTCAATGTACAGACTACAACTAAACGTTGATTCCTTGAATTGTGAAAAAGAAAACAGAGATTGTTTGTGTCAAATTGTTTTATGTAAAATCAACCCTTTCTCATGAAAACTGTTACTGTTTCTTTTATAACAAACTGTAACTCTCTCTTTTCACTTCCATATTTTGTATAACCACACATGAATATATAAAATAGTGTGAAATATTTAAACCAATGGAATAATTTGTTCATTTCTGATTCTTATAAATTGAAACTGTTTTACATTTAAGACACTAAGCTTTTATATTGATCTCAAAAAGAATTCTTAAAAGCTATTTAAATGATTGTGTATGTCATCAGAAGTAAATATTTGGAGTAAATCCATTAAATACTATTGGGCTTTGAAATGAAGAAGCTACAAAAAGGGCCAGAGAAAATGATAAACACATTTTTAACCAAATCCATTTACTTTTGTAAGGGAATCAGGTTTCTCCAAAGATTTTGGGTGTGGCAAATAAATTCCTTCTTACAATTTAATATACATTTGCAAATACTAGGGTGAGTCAAAGGTTTTGTGATATTTTGGTAACATGAAGCACAATTCATCAGCTCCAGATATTTTTGCCAAGGTCATGAAGGGGACAAACAACACTAGACTGTAGTGAGATGCCAAGCTCGCCTGATAATCTCTGAGTGTTACTAACCAGATTTACCTCTCTGGCTTGGACCATGGTTTCAGAATCCATGCTTTTAGACCTACCTGAACTTGCCTAATTTTCAAATTTTTTGCAATCTGAGTGAAATTCTTGAACAATCTTGTTACTGTATTGTGATCAACAGCACATTTTTCCTTTTCACATTTAAACTAATGTTTTTGATAGATTTCATCGCATCATCATCATCCAGTTTGAATTGATAAAGCTTAAGTTCACTAGACTTTTAAAAAAATTCATCTGTGAGTTTTTCAAATCATATGCAGTGTAATGTAATGCCCATGTCAGCACACCAACTATCACAATACTACCAAAAATAATGAGAACTTACCATAGCTTGAACTCCTTTGATCATGATATGCAAACTAGAATATGTCAAAATATGGTCAAACTTTTGACTCACCAAAGTTGTTTTCCAAAAATGAGTCGACTTTCTGAAGAACTTTTAAGCTATTTAACACAACCTGCTTTATAGTCTGTGTTTAGTCATACACCTGATATTAGTCATACACCTGATAATATTAGTCATACACCTGATATTAATCATACACCTTATATTAGTCATACACCTGATAATATTAGTCATACACCTTATATTAGTCATACACCTGATAATATTAGTCATTCACCTGATATTAGTCATACACCTTATATTAGTCATACACCTGATAATATTAGTCATACACCTGATATTAGTCATACACCTGATAATATTAGTCATATGCCTGATATTAGTCATACACCTGATAATATTAGTCTTGAAAATTATTTTCATTACTTATGGTAATGCTACACACACACATGCATACAAATAAAGTAAATTTATATATTAGATTTCTATATTGATAATTAGGATAATAAATTTTTCTGTCCTTTACAGATAATGAAATATTTGGATATAGAGCTTGTGAATTTATGAGAGAGATTTAATATAAAAAAGATTTTCTTTCTTCTGAAGAAAGTGGGGTGGTGGTCATATGGAAAGGAGACTCGGTAACATTAAATAATAATTAGTTGAAAGTCATGTTGCAGCAAAACAAAACTAATCATTTTGAATTTAAACATCCAAATTTGAGAGAAAAAATTAAATTCTTTGTCTTAGCAAATGGATTATTTACATTTAATTGAACATTCATGTAGTTCTTCAAACTGGAGATGTAAAATGATTCCATCAAATCATCACTTTGTATTCTAGAGAATATATTTTAGTGTTATTTATTATTATATAAATATAATGTTTCTCTCCAAAACTGAAATTTTTCATATACTAAAATATCAACTTCATACAATTAAAAGAAAAACATAATGAGTAAATCTCTTTTCTGGGATTTGCATTTACAATTACAATTTTTAATTATTGAACACATGTTTTTAATTGACAACAAAAGTTTGTAAGAGGGAGCCTCCATGGCTTTGTGCCTAAAGTGCTGGACTGTGGCCTTAAAGTAAGTGAGTTTGAGCTCCAATCACACTATTACATTTATTTTCGGACAATTACCCTTGAGAAAGGCATGAACCCCTTTATCCTATTTACCAAACCGTCCGCTCAGGCAGGATATAACACAAGTTCAATTTTTAAGCAGAGTTTAACAGGTTTGAATTCAAAGTTTTCCTTCTCCTAGACTAGTTGCCTCACCAGGAGCTGAAGAAACCAGTCTGTCCTACTATTTACCCATAGCTGGAGGGAGAATAATTGGATTCATACCTTTCCCAAGGGTATTAGTGCTATGTGAAATGCAATCATTCTCGTCCCGGATTTAACTCGAGTCACCATGTCCATTTTCTACAACGATAACCCCTTTATCCTCTGAGAGAGTCTCCATGGCATAAAGGCTAAAGTGCTGGACTGTGGCGTTAAAGGAAATGAGTTTGAACTCCAATTGTAGCGTAATTGAATGGCTGATAGAAAACTGAGACTGAATAAATAAATAAATAAAGCTGACAGTCTCCAAAAATCCTGGTGAAAGCACTTATGGTAATTAAAAATAACTAGAGAAAAAATCTGGGAGTTCAAAACTTTCTACGCATGTGTGAAACCACCAGCAATGGATATGTTTCTACTCTCAACACAACTGGTGAAAGTGAGGGGACAACGTGTCCTTTAGACAGTAAACAGCAATATGTGACAGGGTAAAGATGTACGGTTGAACACAAACCACAAAGATGTGAAGAGGCGAAAGTTTCTGAGCCCCATTTTTGGGGGGTGCGCTCTAAAGGGGGCCTTAGACAAGATGTGACCCAATAGACAATCATGTTAGAAATACAACAGAAAATCAAGAAGGAAATTCAAGGTCTGTGTCTACTCTCTTTTTTCTCATCAGGATATGTTGCTTCTCTTTGTTTAGCTGACATGGTCATCTCAGTTTCCATACTTTCTTTCTTCCAGCAACTACATGCAATTTGTTGTAGTAAATAAACCTTTGGGTTGTTAAACAGAGTTACTTGCATTCCTCAACTTTTACCACGGCAAGGTCTAAATTCTCTTTGGTACTGCAATGGTACATTATATCACTATTATATTCACTTTTGGACAAATACCCTTGGGAAAGGCATGAACCCCCTTATCCTCTGAGGGAGCTCCCATTGCTTAAAGGCTAATGTGCTGAACTTAAAGAAACCAATTTTCAACTCCAATCATGCTATCATATCCACTTTTGGACTAATACACTTATGAAAGGCATGAATCTTCTTATCCCACCAAAAATGGTTTTCTAGAAGGATGGCATAAGAATTAAATAACCCACAAAGGTTGATAGGCCATTAAACAAAAAACTGAACCAAGCCAAAAGTTTGTACAATAGACATTATGGGTACTTCAGCAAATTAAACATCAACATCTAAGCCTATCAAAGGCACAAATTCCCTTGACTTTTTCTCACCATCCATCCCTATCAGTCATCATTCTTGACAGTTCATCTAATAAGCTGATAAATGTAAATTTTTATAGTCAGCCAACACTGGTGTGTCACTATGTAGGAGTTCATAGAAGAATATAGCTTATGTGTTTCTTCTTACTCCTCCAGTAGTACTCAGCATATCTTGAACATCTTACTTTGATGCTTTGTGAGATGGGAGGTAAGTGGCCATACTGTTGCTGATGTTTTGTAGGGTGCTGCTACCAGAATTTTTTCAAAATAGCATGCAGCATCTTTGTGTAGCTTCCATAGAAAATATAAATATTAGAATTTTGCATTGTATCCGTAAGTATTTCTAAAAGAATATGACAAATAATATTTATTAAATTCAAATAATTTTTTAAAAGTTAGATTTCATATTGAAGACTTTTTTCGTTTTAATGGAAATGAGTTCATAATTGTGAGAAAGAAAAAAAGATTTGTTGCCCTCTGATGATTCATTATTTGAATTTCTTTTTAGACAGAATTTGTTTTTAACCTTGATCTGATTTAGTAGAAAATTTTCCGTTTTTATGCTTCATATTTTATTTTCCGCAGTTGAAAAATCTATTCATAAATTTATTTAATCATTTCTTCTTATGATCAAGTACAAGGTCATGTACAATGTTATATACAGAAATCCCTTCTGATTAACGAATACATTCCAAACTAACTCGCAATAAATAAATTGACAAATAAAAACACCACAAACGTACATTTCAAAAGCCGGGATGTTGTCTAGATAATGGCCGAAACCAAAATGAATAAAACACGTCGCTGCACAAGTAGGCTATGCGCATCTATCCGGTTGAAATGTAACTGTAGGAAACGAATAAATAAATTTAAAAAATTTTAATTGAATTTAAAAAAAAAGAAGAGGAAAACTTAAATTTGCAGAAACTCCCAGAGGTCCCTGACGGGAAAAAGGGATGACGCATGCGAAAAGAAAAAAGGCATCCTCTTGACAAAAGGAAACAGGCTATCTTTCTTTTTCAGGCAGTGACCAGCGATTTGACAACACCCTTTTGCTGTCTGGTGTTTGGCCACCACGCATAAGTCTTTGGACATGGCGTTGGTTAGTCCCTTTCACCTAGTAGCAGTTCTCTCTCGGTCTGCATTATGCTGAAAAATAAAAGACCCACAAATGAACTACAAACTAACCCTTACCGGACTTTGACAAACTTCCAAAAGAAAGCTAACCCTTATGGAAGCCCGAAATACCAAATGAGGACAAACATATGCGATGAAACGATTAACGTATTTTTGACACCTTAACTGGGGGATTCAACATTTCAGTGTATTCAGGAAAAACTTCCTCGTCCATGGAATGGTTGCTGAATCCAGTAAATAAAGGAAAGTATAAAAGAAACGTCTTCGTCTCTTATCTGTTACTGTCTTTTCTTTTGTATAATTCTTTTGGGACTTTCTTGGGCAAGGCGTTACACCGACTAGCCAACGTGAGGGTAAAATAAAATAACCAAAATATGGAGTCAGATATCAAACGGCAACACAGCCTTGCCCTTTGCCCGTGACCTTCAGCCTAATACCCCACATAACTTTATATTTACAATTTAAAAGATTTTTTTCCACCCAATCAGCAACCTTCCCCTTCAAAGTATTTTGGAGCCGATTCAACCCAAACATGACTATAAAATGTTCAACGAAATTTTATAAGTCAGTCGACTCCAAGACCTCGAGAGAGAACATCGACCACGACGCCTGCAACATTCAACATCACATAAATTCATTTTAACCTTCTTACTGCAGCCTTTGATGAAAGTCGCATGACCGAGACTCACCACCTCATCTACATTCCACTTTTTCAACACCGACGTTTCTCCTTCCCTATCAACATCAACTTTGGTTGAATGTGTAAGTTTGTGACTCACCCCTACCAACACAAATATTGGATCATTTTATTTCTTGATTTTCACTACCATTCAACACACATAAAACTTCCTAAAATTAACTCATTCCTATCAATACAATTACAAACATTTTCTTCTCAATTTCACTGACATTCTTATATTCACCAACACAATTGCTTGAACCTTTTGTTTCTTGTTAATATAATTGTTAAACTTTTCACTTGTCTTCTTGTTTGATTTGCAACTCTGTATTTTGTCCTTTTCTTGTAACCAGACGCTTGATATAGCAGTAAAAATGAATATTTCTAGTTTTTTAATTATGAGAATCTAGGATGATGAGGAGAAAATTATTAAGTATATAATAAGATATAGATTAGGTATCTATTGTGACGCTGCATAAATAAGTATCTCAGGACGAGAATTTATTTTATGCGCATGTGATGTCGAGGGCAGTCTGGTACTTGACCCTCCGCAAAATAAGTCCTAGTCAAGACTCCGTTTTCGGGCATATGGTAACTGGCAAATAATGTAGGGGGAGGGGTAATTTGGGGCTATACTGATCTCCGACGCAGGCGAGGGGGTTTCCAGTTCACTTTCACGTACCCCACCAAGTCCTTCGTTTCCTACCCCCTCGGATAACGGAAAGCATGAACTTCAAGGTTAAAAGAAATATTAACTGTTGTCAAATTTACAAAAATTCCATTATAACGTTTTAAGGTGAATAAGACATTTAGCGAGAATTAATGAAAGCGATACGAAGCTGAAACAGGTATGTGCAAAAGAAGACGACTCGATAGATAAATAACACAACCAATAGATTTCAACACAAGGATACATTCAAAATATAACAAAGTTTTGATAGGCGACGACCAAACAAATAATGATAAGATTTAAGAAACAAATTCCTTTTTCTTTTCTTTTTTCTTTTTAAAGTACCGGCTATATTAAGCTAGCAGGCAGTGTCAAACACAAATGTCTCTCAACAGTCCTTTTCTTCTTTCTCCTTTTTTCTTTCTTTCATTTTTTTCTCTTTTACTTGAGAAAATGCTCAAGTCGCCGGGCTGAACGATGTAACAAAGTTCATCCCCTAATTTACTGTTAATGAAACAGAATCCTTTCTGTTTCTCTCTTCTTTTTTTTTAATACATATAATTCCAATATTTAGGAAGAGTAGAAGGAAAAACAGTTTAAGTTGTACTTATCTTTTACAAGGCTAGTTCTCAGGTTCCTTTCTTTTAGGGCGAGTGGTATCTCCAGAATCTGGCTGAATGTTAGCCCTTTCTGCTGACTTCCGTCCAAAGATTCTGTTCTAATCTTTTTACAGGGGATTCTTCCCGGAGCTTGGCTGGATTGGCGTCTATCTCTTGCCAATGTCTGTCCAGAACTCAAGTTTCTTCTTGTGGGCGAGGGGACCTCCAGGAGTTTTGGCAATAAGTTAGCATATCTTTCCACGCTGACTTCTGTCCTCAAACTAAAGATTCTTTTCCAAATTTCCTCTGGCATACCACGTCACAATATGATATTATTAAGTATATATACCAATTAATATATAAAATATATTAGGAGAAAATTTAAAAAAGGAATTAGATGTAAATCTATATTGTTGAAATAAGTATTGAATTAATTCTAAAATAAAAGTTAAAATATTGTTTTGATATTTACATATATAAATTGAAAAAGATTAGAAAATAAAAAAATCATAGAGAAAAATATTCATCATCATCATCATGTCGTGCCACTAGCACGGATATTCCTGACCCTCTCTCGCCACACCTCCCTATCGTTCATCGCTTCTGGCAGGTCCTCAGGACTACGTCCCGTATCCTCACAGAGCTGCTGTATGTATATTCGAGCTGGTCGTCCTGCTTTTGTTCCGCCATATGATAGGGTCCATCGGAGAACATCACTTATGAGCTCATCCCTGCTTCTCCAGCAATGTCCTGCGTGTCTGTTTCATCTAACTTTTATAGTTTTCGTAATGGGAGGTAGGTGGCTGTACAATTGGGGCTTTGTGGGGTGTTGCCTCCAGGACTTGTTCAATATTGCTCGCAGCATTCTTGTGTAGTTGTCATCAAACTTTTTCTCCATCCGTTTAGTTAGTGCATCCATATAGTAGTATCGACACGACCGCTGCTTGGAAGAAACTGCGTATCATTTTATCTGTCAGCTCTGATTTCCATATGACCGATAGTTTATTGATAGCTGTCCAAGCCTTTGTTAGCCGCGTTTCGATGTCTGCCTCGGTTGATGAGACACTGCTTCCTAGGTAGGTGAACTTGTCTACAAATTTTAGAGAGCTACTGCCTTGTATGGAAATGTCGCCTGTTTGATTAAAGCACATTTATTCTGTTTTGTGTTCATTGACATGGAGGCCAATGCCTGCGGTAGCTCAAAATATCAAAATACCAAGATTTTAAAAATAAGGCAATGTATTTTAATGTATGGCTGGGTCTGCAATTGGCTGATTGTATCATATGCAGTAGGATAAGATCCCCTGCCAAAAAAAAGCAATGTCCTGGGTATGACACTAAAATGTATCTGAGTTGTGTGGAGTATCTCTTCATTGCCATTACTTCCAAGTTCACTCTAGTGCTAAGTGGTTGTACTTGTTAAGGTCCCTTCAATGAGTCAAATCTGTTTTTAAGATATTTGAAGTTGAAAGAAATACATGACATCATATAACTGTATGAAAAAAACTCTTTAGTAACTACACAAGAAAATATAAATGTACAATGTACATAATTCCCTAACCTCTTAGCATGAAATAACCCTACACACTTTGACATACCATTAAAATTAATCAACCACTCAAAGTAAATTATCGGAAATGAATATTTACAGCTCATTTATACTAATCTATGATAATAATTAGAAACTATTTATTTGTCAGCCCTCTGTAGACAGTCAAAATATTTGAGCTACCTAATTTGGATGTGCAATAAACAATAATTATTTGGAAGTCATCTTGTTGCATCACATGACTTATAATCATCATCATCATCATCAAGTCGTGCTAACAGCACAGATTTTCCTGACTCTCTCTCTCTCCATCTGTCCCTATCATTATTGATTCCTGGTAGGTTCTCCAAAACTACATCCAGTATATGCATAGAGCTGATGTATGTAAGTCCCAGTCAGCCAGTAATAGTACAATCATGTACAGAAGTCTATAAGAGAATGTCACTTATGAGTTTGTCCTTAATTTTCCAGCTGTACCCAGCGTGCCTTGTTTATCTTACTCAGATGTTTTGAGAGATGGGGGGTAGGTGGTCATACAGCTGCTTGCCCAGTCATCTGGGGCTGTAGAATACACCGACTGCATCTCTGCAGAGGGGTAAGACCCCCCCCAACGAGCGTCCTGGAATTCACACTAAACACTCTGATGGTACTATTTACCAACCCCTCCGCTCGGGCAGGATATGACACAAGGTCAATTTTTAAGCGGAGTTTAACAGGTTTGAATTCAGAGTTTTCCTTCTCCTAGACTAGTTGCCTCACCAAGGCTGAAGAACCTAGTCCGTCCTACTATTTACCCATAGCTGGAGGGAGAATAAGGGGGTTCATACCTTTCCCAAGGGTATTTGCCCGAAAGTGAACATAATAGCGCGACTGGAGTACGAACTCGCGTACTACGATTCCGCAGTTCATCGCTTTAACCATTACACCACGAGGTGAGGTCCCAGTAATGCTGGGGGTTTGGTAATACAGAGCACCCCTTCATTGTCATCACTCCCAGGTCCACTCTAGCCCAGAGTGGTAGCACATGATAAAACCCTATCTATGGATTAAATAGAACTAATCTACATACTTACGCTAAACTGAATTGTTTGAAATAGAAATGTTTTTGACATTGAAACTGTACTGACATTAAACTGAATTGTTTGAATTAGAACAGTTTGGCTAAACTGAATAGCTTGAAAAGGAAATGTTTTTGACTATTTAACTGTGGACTTACATTTAAACGTTGTACTCATGCTAAACTGAATTGTTTGAATTCCTAGATTATTTGACTTACTTAAACAATTGTTTACATTTAGTTAGACATTACTAATTAGGTTCATACAGTTCTGGTCATTGTTATTGACACCCATGAAATTTCAGTGCAAAAAAAAAAAAAACGAATCTTGTGAAACAGTTTTGGTCAATTGATAAATCTTGGTTGATAAAGAACAGCAAATGATAAAAGAAGTTTATATAAATTTAGTTATTTTCTGTTTATTTTTGAAGATATAACAAAAAACTGAAATGGTGACCAAGACTGTAAGTACTTCAAGCTGAAAATATTAAATGATTCAATATCATTATTGAATATATTAAAAATACGTTATTTGAAGCTTCTTTCAAGCTTTCTACCATGATTTTTCCTAGAACTTCTGAAACTTTTCAAGACAAAATATTTCTAGCAGTTCATATGATTTCAAACAACATTTATTACCTAATCATCAGCATCATTAAAACGTCATTTCTTATGATTTTTCCAAATATTTGTTTTAAGTCTGTAGTTCAATATCCTCTTTTTGCATCTCAGTTTGAAAATAATAATTGGCTTCTTTGATGGCATATCAACCTTCATGGGTTATCTTCTAGAAGAAAAGCAATGATGTTATGTAACCCATAGATGGGGAGGAGATAAGGAGGTTTTAATAACTTTCCTAAGAGTTTAGTCTAAAAGTGAATGTAATCACATGACTGAAGTACAAACTTGCTTACTTGAAAGGTGCAGTTCAACACTTTTAGCCATGGAGACTCCTCGGCAAATTGTTAGTATCAAAAAGGAATATTTGAAATCATATAGATGTAAATTGTTTCTATTAAGAATAGTTACTTGAAACTATAATTGTTTACTAAGGATTATTAGGATTAGTTACTTGAAACTATAATTGTTTACTAAGGATTATTAGGATTAGTTACTTGAAACTATAATTGTTTACTAAGGATTATTAGGATTAGTTACTTGAAACTATAATTGTTTACTAAGGATTATTAGGATTAGTTACTTGAAACTATAATTGTTTACTAAGGATTAGTTACTTTTATGGATTCCAACAGATGGATATGACAGTGTCAGCCAACCAGCAAAAACTTACATTCATCAGCCCTGTGCTGACACTGGATGCTGTCTAGAGGAGTTATCAAGATCAATGACTGATAAGGATGGATGGAGAGAGAGAGAGAGAGAGAGAGAGAGAGAGAGAGTCAAGGAAATCCATGCTGTAAACATGCCTTGACGATGATGATGAAACTTTAAAATTGTAATAAATTGATTTTGTGACCTGTTTGTTTTCATTGACTGTTAGTTTTGAATGTTTTAAAGTGTCTTTTTTTATTGTTTCTTTATCATAATTTAATGTATATCATATTTTAAGTATGAGTAATATTTGCATTGTTGTATAGAACTTAATTTAGAACAAATCTAACCTTATTCATTTCTTTAAATTGATTAATTATGCTATTCTCTGGCAACAAAGAAAAATATGTCACTGCATTCTGTACATTCCAAATGCAAAAAAGGAAGTTTAACTGCTAATAACCAGGAATTGAGATACTCAAATAATTGGGAAATGGATGACTTGCAGGAATTAAAAATAGAAAGAGTTGAAAAAGTTATTGGCATAGTCTCATTCAGTATTCCAAGCAGTCTTGCATATAAAAGCAGCTATCAAATACATTAATTACTTTGTTTTGTTTCAGACTGTTTCACATCAAAGTATTGTGTATATTTGCTTTTATTTAATGTTCAGTGACTAATAATGCAGATAAAAAAATATTGTACAAATAATGGAGAGGAGAGTAGACTAATAAAAAAATTTAGTATACTAGCTGAAGTACTTAACTATACTGGGTAAGACAAAGAAGCACTCTTAGTGCAACAGGATTCATCATAAGAAATGGACACAGTGATAATTCCTGTGTGAAGCTGTTTGCATTTCACAGAATACTAATACTCTTGGGAAAGGTAAGAATTCAACTGTTCTCCCTTCAGTTATGAGTAAATAGTAGGGCAGACTGAGCTCTTTAATCTTGGTAGGGTTTGAACTCACTTACTACAACATTGCAATCCAGAACATTATCCATTACACCGTGGGGCCTTCCTCTGCTAATCGTTATCTTTAAAGAGGAATCCACAGAACAGAAAACAGATTTACTAATCATACTTTTTATCTTATGATCCTATTTTTTGGGAAAAAGATTTTATGGAACTTTTTCGTCTAGATTATTAGTCTTAAGCAATAAGGATATGTATATATTTTACATCTCAAGCTCAAGAACTATCAATAAACCTAATCTATAAACCTAATCAGTAATATTTAATTAATTGTGAACAACTATTTTATTAAAACAAATAATGAGTCATCTTTCCCTTTGAAGATTGAAAATTTTAAATCAGTATGATTACTTCCATTTTGCATCAATAGAACTTCACTGATTTTTGTTAGAGATCATTCCTTGAACACCAAATATTTTTTATATTTAAACCTTCCCTTGTGTCCAATATGTACACATACTAAACTTTGTAGATCAAAGGGCACCTCTGGTGGTGTAATGGTTAGCAAGTTAGACTAGCAAACCTACACGAGTGAGTTCGAGTCTCATTGGGTGCCACATTCATTTGGCTTTGTGCTAAATCGAAGTAAAGATCTTCGTAAATTACTACTAAACTTTGTAGATCTATATCAAACCATTTAGGAATATTTAAAGGAGAGACAACCAAAATCTTTCCAATCATATATATATATATATATATATATATATTGTTGTTGTTGTTGGTCCAATGGTAGAAAAGTAAATATTTTGAAATGATTTCAAATTTGGCATTTATTTTTCTTTTATTATTGTTCAATATACTTGTGCCACACATATTTCAGTCTTCATCGGGCATTTGAATTTTGGCTGAATGTTAAGTTTCTTTTATAGTAAAGATTTTTTTGATTTTGAAGTACATTTTCTTTTTTAAGTTGAGGATCCATATTGTACATTGAATTACCCTGACCAGAAAATCCAGCAAACACATACAGAGCCACTGCACAGCTGTTTCAACTTTATTAGGTCTCATCAGCAGTGTATACCATGGTTTCCCCTGCTGGATATCAAACCAGTGACCACAAAATGCAGAACCGAAACTCAACTACTGAGCCACACACATCACACGCAAGGAATGCTAAATTGACTAGTTATGGCAACTGTGCAGCGAATTAACCTGAATGTATCTGGTAAGTTACATCCATACTCTTTACTGAGGACTCAGTCACCTCCAGGGTCACGTCTTCTATCCTCTGTCAAGAGTACGGATGTAACTTACAAGATACATTCAGGTTAATTATAAAATAGAACACAATTTTTATTTATAAGTTTATAACAAAAATATGTGATTATTTTAGGGAAAATTTTACTTAGAAAAAATTGATTCAGAGTCAACCATTTTTAAGCAAAATTTGTTTAAACATAAAAACGCACCAAATATTAATTCTTATCACATATTTTGCAATGATAACATTTTTAACCATTTAAGAAATAATCAGTTCATTTATCTAACAGTAATTCAAAAATCATTAGTTTTGTTTCCTGCTAAAAAGGAAAATACGAAGTCTGAGAGTTTATTGAATTATTGTACTCTTGATTTTCAAAGTGCAAATTAATATTAAAACATATGGGGATTTTTATAAGCCCCGAAAAGCCCAGTTTATTCCTACGTTTTGTAAAAGAATAAACTGTACTTCAACAGCAGTAGGGAATTGGTGACAGCTTTTGAAGAAAGGAAGACGAACGACTTTTAGTGCAACAAAATTTATATACAACAATAAACAGGGTTTTACACCAAATGGAACAAACAACGAATATGTAAGAGTTCACAAAAGAGTTCAAGATTCCGATAGATGGTAGGGTTTTGTAAGGTTTCGTTGTAAGGTTGTTATAAGGTAAAGGTGTAAGATAAAGTAAGGTTAGGTTTGTTATGTGAAGGTTGTAAGGTTTTGTGAAGGTTTGCAGTTAAAATGCCTGCTGGAACTTAACTATCTATGTGTCCTGTTCCTTTTAACTCAGCACGTGCGTTCATCGCTCTTGGCTCCTGGCTGGTGGAAGAAGGTACCAAATACATTGCCGTCAAGGGCTGCTACGAATGGACCTGTTGCTAACAGCGGTGGGAGTGGAAAATAGAGGAAGAATCTCCAGTGGAGCTCTTTTTTATAATGAACGCCATGTGACCCCAAGGGGCTGCTGCTGTTCGGTGAAACAGGATCACCAGTTCCTTAACAAAATTTCTATAAACAATATAAACCAATACAAGATATATGTCAGTATCTAATTCAGTATCTTTAAAAGTTATTGTTTGATTATTTAAGGTATACTTATGAATATAACTAAATAGTTTGATTTTTCTTTCATTTCAGAAATATTTAATACCAAATTGAATATTTCTAAATTTTTTGTTTTGCATAAGAATTAACGAAGATGATACATTGTTTTACAAATTCAAAATCATCAACTTGAGAATATTAGAGGAATATATACACTGTCTATTGAACAAAAAACTTATGTGGAATGAAATATCAGCAATTGTTTATTCAGCCTTATTTAGGGAATTTTGTTTTAAAAATACCCCATGTTTTGGACTTTCATAAATAATGAAACCCTCCGTATTATAATTGAAAAAAACCTAAAAAAATTGCAAGAGAAATGACACAACAATTGAATACAAAAACTATGTATAAAAGTAAAATAATTCATTGCTATGAAATTAGCAAAGTGTCAAAATCAATGAGTTTCACATGATCTGGTTAATTCTCAATTGAATCAAAGTCAACAGCTGTTTGCCATTAAGAATAAGACATGCAAAAAAATCATTTCTGGAAAAGGTTGTCACTAGTGATAAAAAGTGAATCCTTCATAATCATATTGAATGTAAAAGACAATTGTCATGACCCAAGGAAAGGGGTGTACCAAAACTAGGATAACACTTTGAGAAGATAATTCTTTGTGTTCGGTAGGATATCAGTGTTTTTGTGCAATTCTTAACAAAGGATTACAGAAAAGGGCTCGCTGATGCCACAAAACCTATATATATATATATATATATGACTTTGTCCAGCATGTCTTGCTTGCCTTTCTTGAATGGTTTATGAGATAGAAAGTAAGTGGCCACATAACTGCTGTTTTGTAGGGTGTTCCTTCCAGGATTTGTTCAAAACTGCATGCAGCATTCTTGTGTAATTCCTATTTAGCTTTTATTGCATGCATTTCATTGGAGTTTAAGTGGTGCAACCATGCAGTAGTACTGACATGGTCACAGCTTGGAAGAATTCCCATTTTTAATAAGAGAGCTCAGATTTCCATATGGTTGATAACCTGTAAATAGCAGTCCACACTTTACCTATATGTTTGTTGACATCACTTTCAGTAGATGAGATATTGCCACTGAAACATATGAACAGATCAACTGGAACTATTTGAATATCTAGTTGAGAAAAATATCCTTTTCATGGTTTAGACAAAGTAGTTTTCTTTGTGTTGAGGAAAGGGATTTTAAGCGTAGGTCTTCAGTTCTCTTTTACTATCAGATAAGATGAATAGAATTCATCAGATTTATTTTGCTTATCTCCCAAAAGATCAGAAGATCAATTGAACAAAACAAAGAAGATTTAGAAAAATAATGGTTGAATATTGTTTCCTCCTACAGAATAAATTCAAGAACAATACACAATGGATTAACAACAACATATTTTATTACCAGAGAAAATTTAATAGAAAGAATATAATAATGAGATGAGATACAAAAAGAGTACATAAAGAGTGTGTATGAAAAATGTCTTTAGTTTTGGTTGTAGAGTCCTAACAATACATACATGAAAGAGAAATAGAAGTTTGAGGTAAATATTTACAGCTGTAAGAAGTGTATTGTTCTATGGTATTACGTTCAATGTGATGTAAGGTTTGTGGAAGACAAAATGTCCCCTGTCTTGGAGGACCAAAGTCAATTTTGTTCAATGCATGCTGCAATGAAGAAGAGGCTTTGACTTTTACATACCCTTCTTATATTTAGGTTTAACAACAACACCTAGTGGCTATCAGCAGAACTCTTTAGCAGACAAGGGAGGTAATGACCTTTTGTCTTTTATATCTTCTGGATGCTACTGCTATTATGTATGCATCGAAACATTACAGTTTCATGTAAGTAAACATGCATGAACATCCATTGCCAGACAAATTAACAGAAGTTTATTAATTTTTTTCCTTCATCTTTCATATATATTGATTGTTAAACAGTATATAGAAGCTTTAACAATCATTATTTCTAAAGATGTTAGCAATTTTCTTTTTCAGCAGATGATAAAAGAGATGATTGCAAACGTGTTAGAAAAGGAAGCAGGTAAGGGTGAAATACTGGGATCAAAATGACATTCTATAATTCTTGAATATAAATGGTTCAGTAATCTTTTTGTGTTTCCCCAAATTCTGGAATGTTCCTATAAAATGTCTGATTTCTTTTGATAATTGATTTTTGGTATTCATATTGTGAAAAGGGAAAATACTCAAATTTTGGGTTAATTTGACATATTTAATGATGTTGAGAACTAAAAAGGATATTTTAAAAAAATACTTTAAAATATTTGAAATAAAAGGAAATCATTTAAAGGGAATTTAATTTTTTCTTTTCATTCCACTCAAATTTTTAAACAATTTTTCTTCTTTAATAAATCAAAAATGAATTCATCAGAGGATTTAATTGATTAATTAAAACATTTAATTTCAACTAAAAAATTAGATTCTTTATCAAAAATGGTTTAAACTTATGCAAATAAAATCATAGATCATTTTTCTGATAAAGTCAAGTTTTTTGAAACTGTTAGATTTTACAAGTCTAAAGTGAAAATGTCTTCATTTTGATATGTATTAGATAATATACTTTGGTGAATAAAAGATTTTGTAGTATTTGGGTAATGTAAGGCACAATTTAGCAACTCCAGATGAGATGCCAAGTTCGCCTGATACTCTCCAAATTCTACTTGCTGGATGTGCCTCTATAGCATGCCTTTGAAATGCCTGATCATCAAGGTTCTTGAAAAATTTTTTTGAACCATCTGGTTATTTTACTCTGATCAACTGCACCCTTATCTTTTGCCCAATAAATGTTTTTGGTTGCTTCCGCAGCATTATGACCCAAATTAAATTTAAACACAATGAATAAATTTTGACACGAGGAGAGATATAAAATATAACAAGGTTTTTAATACATGCGGACACACATATTTAACATGTTGGCTATATTATCAGCAGATAATATCAAAATACAAATGTCTTTCTTCCTTATTCTTTTCTTTCTTCCTTCTTTAAATTGAGAGAGAGAGTATGTAATTGCAATACTTAGGAAGGGTGGAGGGAGAAAACAGTCTTACGGTTTACTTAGCTTTTTGACGGGGTTCCTTCTGAGAACTGCTGTCCTGAAATCCGGCTCTGCTTCTTCACTCGGAGTTTGGCATGAGATTCGCCCATCCGTTCACAGCGACCTCCATCCTCAAAACTAAATTCTTTTTTTCCTATTTCCGCTGACGAACAGGGTGCTACTTCCATTTTTAGGGTTCTGGTCAATTCGGCCTCTTTCTTCTTCCTTCACCCTGTCAGGCGATTCATTCGGACTACTATCTCTATCCAGTATATCCCCTTCTTTATTCATCCGGTCACAGAGTGCAAACATCTGTTGGCTTTGATTCTGACCCGGATTTGTTACTTCAGCTGCGAGGAATTGACCTACATTCCTTATTCCTCTTTCAATGGTCAGTCTTTGGTGGCCTAGGGGTAATTTCTTATTTCTCTCCTCTCAGTGGTAGACCATGTAACAAAAGGCAAACATTGGTATGTTATGACCCTTGAGAGACTTTTTTTTAAACACAGAATGGTCTTTGATATTGTGTAAAGAAATGTAACAACCATTTCTTGGGTGGATCATGGTTGGTTCTTTCTTTAAAACAACATATCTAATAAAATTTCTTTTTAAAAAAGATTTCTTTTAAATAAGTGTCTCAATTCAAACTTTATACAAAATAGCCTTAAGTTCAATTTCTGCAAATAACATCTACCTCCAAATTTATCTAATTTCATGTTTAAAATGTAAATTGAATGTAATTTAAAAAAAAAACTTAAAGAAATAACAATAGGTCAGATTAAGGACTTGTTCTTGCTTTTAGTACCATGCAACTCAGTTCAACCTGATGCATGTTATTTTGATGGAAATATGCACCACCAAGAATCTCTCATTACTCTAAGAGATGCCATAAAAAGGGAAATACTGGCACCCAGATGACCTAAAAGTTTATAGGACAGAAAATAGGTATTGGTAAATAACCCCCATTATCCAGAGAGATGCCATTAAGAGGCATTGATAGGCATGGAACCCTGATGACTTTATTAGTTACATGAGAGGAGATGGGCATTGCCAAGTAACCCCCATTGTAAAAAAATGCAATGAAAGTAAAATCCTCAACATGGCACCCAGATGACCTAAAAGGTTATAGGAAAGGAGATGGGCATTGCCAAGTAACCCCCATTGTAAAAAAATGCAATGAAAGTAAAATCCTCAACATGGCACCCAGATGACCTAAAAGGTTATAGGAAAGGAGATGGGCATTGCCAAGTAACCTCCATTAACCTGAGAGATGCCACGAAGAAGAATTACTAAACATAGCAGTCTGATTATTTGGTAACTTATGAAGAAGTATTCATCAATAAAATTTATTTGAGTACAAGTGAAGTATATGATTATTAATCAAAGAAAAGTTTGAGAAGAATAGATATAAAAAAAAATCCTCATCACAACAGAAATTTTCTGATTTCCCACTGATACAACATGGAATCTTACATACACATCAATCAGAAATCTTTATTGAGGCAGTTAATCTAAGTACATGTTTACAGCTTAGTTTATCACAAGACTAGAAGTATAAGGCACTCAGTGAGGATCAATAGTCTACTAGACTAACTTGTTACCTTTTATGCTTCAAGAGGTACCCAAAACATTAATAAGTAAACATATGTTTATAAAATAAACATAATGATACTTTCTCATTTTTGGTAACTATTTTTATTCATTCATTAATTTTTTTATTTTTATCTCTCATTCTTCTTCCATTCTCTTTCACTCATATGCTGTTAGTCATTCACGTATTACCTTTTTTATTCCCTTTCTTACCAAACTCCTCTCTTTATTTATTAGTGCCTCAGTTTCCCTCTTTTGGCCCACTCAATCATTTTTATTTTTATTGAGTCATTCACTTATTCTCTTTTCCATTTATTCTCTTCTTATTATATATATTTACCCAACCCCTTTCACATGAACTGGATGTGACACAAGCAAAATTTTAAAGAGGATTTTAACAGGTTTGAATTCAGAGTTTTCCTTCTCCTAGGCTGATTGCCATATCAAGGCCAAAGAGCCCAATCTGCCCCACTTTTTATACATAGTTGGAGGGAGAATAGATGCATATTGTTCACAAGGATATTTGCATAAAGTGAAATGCAAACTACTTCGTCCAGGAATTGAACTCAGGTCACAATGTGCATTTCCTATGATTATAACCCTTACACTACAAGTACTTTGATGTGCCATTAAAACAAACCAAATGTTTCATCAAATTTAAAAATAGAAAAAGACCCACATTTATCCTGATTTTCAGAAATATTTTTTTTCTTATTTTACCATAAAAAAACTCATAGGTCTAACTATTCCCTTCTTATTGAGTAGCAGTTCAGTAGTTGAAAAAGACAGACATTAGATGCTACAGGCTGAACCAAATATTTTATGACAATAATCAAGTGTCAACTGCAAAGGAATACAGGACTGACACACAAGTAAGCAATAAAAAAAAACTACTCAAAACATTTATGTACACATACAAAATTTAATACTTTTATAAAAACAGATTTTGTAAATTATTGCTTATTGCTAAAATAATACATAAAAAGATGTCTGTTCAACTCAACTGCCTGTTATTTGTTTTGTTATTGGCTGGTTTCATTTATGATTCATTTCAACATTAACCTTTTATCATTTTACTAACAGAGAAGTTACATTTTGTTATGAATGTGTTATGTATAACTTGCCAAATTCGTGCTACCCTCAGAATGAATAATTCAAGAACCATAGCAACTATAAAAACCAAATTTTTTGAGCTTATTAATGGCATGCCAGAATGTTTATTTAAAATATCAGTTTTTGAAAATCCCCAAACATTTTTAAGTTTTTAAAGTAAAAACTGGACTCTTATTTTGGATCCATCTAAATTTCCTAAAAATTTGGGTACTTGAAATCTTTGTAAAATCTCTCTCCCCTCTGGATATTTAAATTCAATATAATCCAAGATAGTTTTCTAATGGTTTCACAATGTTTTATTTTCAAACGCCTCATTTAGGCCTTCCATAGAAACTAGTTGAAAATCATGCCAATGGGGAGTGGGCTTCTGACAAATTTCATAATTATGGTCTCAAAGTAACTATAAAACTTAGTATCTTGAATAAATATTACAAGAAATTATAAAAAACAAAATTCAGCCTGACTTCAAAAATAAATAATTGTCTTATTTCATATTTTTAAAACTAGTTTTCATCTTTGTTTATTTTAACATAGTGCAGTGGTAAGGAACCTCTTCATATTTAAAGACCTTTTCATGTTTAAAGACCTTTTCATGTTTACAACAAGCAATTGCCAATTGAATATTGCTTGCTGTAGATAACTATGCAATACTGTATCCTGGTCAAGGAGCAACAACATATTTACTAAACATAAATGTTTTAACCACAATGCTAATGACACATGCATAAAAGAAATAAAACAAGAAATAAAATTTACCAAGGACTTATGTGAAATGTATTATATCTATAATACATTTTTCATAAGTCCTGCATCAAAAGCAGCATATCAAAGCAGGTCACATATGGTACTATAAAACTTTAAGATGAGATATTTATAAAGAACAGGAACACTTTTTCAGCTAGCGAGCTACTTTTAAAATGCCCTGATCAAAATGATTTACCTGTGTTAATGCTTAATATAAGTACTGAGTATACTTTATATATACAATCTATGTTCACATACCTTGCTTCACTGTATGAACCCTTATGGCAGAATATAATTGAATATATCTATGGTCACCACCTCACTCTGATAACTTGCACCGAATGGGGTCTGCTAGAGTTGCATAGTCTTGATGGTAACTGTCAGTAACGAGCCTTGACCAGACATCTAAATGATCATCAGTTGTGGTCAACGGTACCTAGTCTTAATAATCTTCACATGGGAAGCTCGTTGTAGATTTGCAGTTGCTTACACATTCTCTACATGGTGAATGAACAATGTTTTAAGTAACAGCAGACTCGCCACCCTGTATGTCAATCAAGTGGCACTTTTTTGAATAGCCTATGAGCTACCCACACTACCTTTGTGACCTAATGGTCTGTTGCAATCAGTGTATTGGACATTCCTTTTGTAGAACCACTGTGTAACTTCAATTGTTACTCAATAAGGACATGAATGAAGGAAATTAAAACATCCTGTCATGCAGAAATGATTAATTCTACTTCATCCAATGGACAAAAGTGGATTGGTATGGCTCCACTAGTCCTATGGACTAAGTGGGTGATGGGCTGTGTGCCTTACCTTATTTATACCAAAAGTGTTGAACTAAGAGTAAAAACTTCTGGTCTAACATCTGGTTTATGAATTTTTGCCTGTTGGCTCAGTAATATGTATTTCTTTATTTTTTTAGCTTGTATAAGCCAAACATATATAACTCTACATTTTTTATTTTGATTGTGCAAATCTCATTGTGTACTAAATTTGGACACTGGCCAGATTGGTTGGTTGGTTGTTTAAGTTTTATGGCATATCAACCTTTGTAGATTATATAATGGCAAATCCATTTTTATACAAATAATCAGTTTGTTTTCAAACAATTCAGTTTAGCATAAGTACACAGTTTAAATGTAAGTACACAGTTTAATTGTCAAAAACATTCCTATTTCAAGCTATTCAGTTTAGTCAAACAGTTCTAATTCAAACAATCCAGTTAAACATATGTACACAGTTTAAATATCAAAACAGTTCTATTTCAATTTTTTTTCAATCTAAAATGGCTTTTTCACCAACTTTTGCCTTTTTCTCTTTTTCTTTCTCATTTTCCCATTTTCTTCCAGCAGTTTTTAATTTTCTTTCTGTTTTCACTTTTTTTCAGTACTTATACTCCCTTCATTCTTCTGTATTATTTCATAATTTAATTTATTTGGGCTTTTTTTGTTTTTTCGTTTTTAGTTTAATTCATTTCCATTTTTTTTTTTTTTTGTCTACACTCGTTTGATTCCCTCATTTTTCTCTCTGTTTGTGAAGAGATGTGAATGTTATTTTTTCCAGCTTCATGGAATCAGTAACAAAGTTTAAATTTCAGCGAAGACAATTTGTGTCCCCTTTATGCTGATGCCTTTAGAAAAGGCATGAATCCACTTTATTCAGCAATGGATGAATAATAGAATGCATGGATTCCTTTAGCCTTGGAAAATCAATCTTGCTGTTGGTGCCATATAACATTTGTCACGTGATGGCTCACGGAGACGAGGAGGTGGGAATGATACTCCCCCCCCCCCGTTGAACTAACATTATCTAGGAGTCAAAAAGTGACCGTTAGGAGAGAATGTGGGTCACGCAGATGTTCGCACCTAAGTGACCTTGGGTCGCCGGACATCAGAAGGGGAAAGAGAAAATGAAGCCAAATGATTGGCGGGGACCCCAAACGGAAGTGGGGTTCCCTTCCCCTCAGCGGAAGTAAATACAAAAAATGGGAGTTTTTGAGCAACGCTCGTGGCAGACGGACGATAGCCATTTTACTCCGGGCTAAAGACAAAAAGACTAACTGAGACACGAAGGACCCCAAGTCCTCCAAGCCAGTATACTAAAAACAGAACAAAGTCTATTAGCCCGTGAAAGAAGAAAAATTCTCCAGTGGAACCCCGTCAAAAAAATAAGATAAGTAACTTTGGGACATTTTTCCTTTACACCCAAATTTTGTTTACCACTCTCTCTCTCTCAATTTGAAAAAGGATAAAAGCCAGGAAAAGACATTTATATTCATGGACTATCCTATTATATATTTTTGACACTTTGAACGTATATATATATATATATAACTGTAGTAAAGAACCTATGTATTTTCTTTTTACCATGTGGTCTATGATATTATTTCATGCTTTCCTTTCAGCTTCTATTCGCCTTACATTATCTTGCTTAGAACTGTCCTATTAATTCCTAAAGTATCACACGGGAAAACGGAGTTGCCGACTACTACAACAACATTAATATTATTACAACTAAGACCTATAGGCCCGTATTCTTCTATTATCTAAGGGAAAGAAGTTTAGCGGCCTGGTGGGTGTGTGATAGTGTGAAATTTTGGACCCCTTTGCCAGCGGTGGTCAGTCTGGCCCTAAATTATTCCCTCACGTAATATGCCAGTTCTTATCTACCTGAGAAAAGAACTCTGAACAGGACTTATTTCGGTAGGGGATCAAGTGCCAACCTGCCCCGTCTTCACACGTGCGAAAATAAAGTCCCGTTTAGGGATATTTGTCAATTTGCCATCACACATTTTATAACTTGTCACACGTTACATGAAGAGGAGATGGACACAGTTAAGTAATACAAATTGCTGTGTGATATACTATTAAGAAAAATACTTAGCATAGCATCCCTGTGACCTTACAGATTATAAGAAACAACTGTCCATCTTTTCATATTATTTGCCCATTCTTTTTTTTCTTTCTTTATTCATAATGATTTTCTTTTGACTTTTACTCATTCTTTGACCTTTTCACCTGCACTTCTTGGCTTTTTCATTTTCTATACACTTTTGCAGCATCCTTAAGTCAGCAGTCCAATCTTTCCACCAATCCCATAAATATACTCCCATTCTGCACTCAAAAAGCAATCAACAAACAAAAACTTTGCCATTGTCAGAAATTAATTTCAAATTAAAAGAGGTATAAAGATTTTAACACTCAGTGAATTCAATAAGCAGTAGATATAATGTCAGCCATCTTTAATGGAAGCCATTTTTAAATGAATTTTCTGAATTTATTGAATAACTCGGATATTTATATATTTGGTGAAGATTTCAAAGTAAAGACTTAGATTCTCTTAGCAGCAATTATCAAAAAGAGTCTTAATGATTTGCTTACATCTTTTTACAGGTAGGAATGTTTTCTGGTCTTTTAGCAAATGCTCAAATACACACACACACACACACACACACACACACACACACACACACACACACACACACACACACACTTTTTGGCAACCTGGTTTTTCAATTAAGTAAATTCTGTTTGTACGACAATATATTTTTAAAAAATGTTAATCGTATGATGATCAATCTAAGTTCAAATTTGAAAAATTTTATGATTGATTAATTAATTTTAACGGTATGTTGACCTGTTTTTTTATTTCTAGTGGTTAGAGAATTGTTTATATTAGTAAAGTTGGCTACCATAGTTGAGGATGACTCGAAAGCTCCCTTTTCAATAGTTACTACACGGAGGTGTAGAGGAGGACGCTACTGCTTTCCTTGGATTGCTCCACTTTACCCTTGATCCGTACTTAATATATATATATATATATATATATATATATATATATATATATAACTTGTTTTAGTTCAAAACTGAGGAATATTATCTAATGTGATCCTGAAATTTAAACTTTTCTAGATACTTTATGATTAAATTTTTTACTATTTGGAACATTAACTCTTTTGTAGGCAGATAAATGTTGCTCTGCCTGCAAAAGAGTTAAGGATTGAACTGAAAATTTTGAAATTTGAAATTTTGTACTTGTTTAATCATTAAAGTACACTTGCTATGAAGATCAGGAATAAAATCATTTGATTTCTGTCATCAATAAAGTATTTTCTCATTTAGCAGATTATTCCAGATATTAACATTAAATTGATATAAAGCGATATTAAATTTTTCAAAGAATTAAGGCACTGTTTAAGATATTGGTAGTGCCCAGTTTTAATTTTCACTCGTTCATGCATGAATATTTAGTAGTACAATACAATTAATTATTATCTCCCTTAGAATATTTGCATTTCTTGTAGGGGCTCCATAATGCATCACATAACAGTCTATCATTAGCCTCTTTTTACATATATCCTTTGACCAATAGAAATGTTGTTACTGACCCTGCCAAGGAACAATAAAGGTACATCTTACAACATTTAAGTGTGTAAATCAATAATTAGTGTGTAAATCAATAATAACAAATATGTTACTGATCAATTAAAGACAGGTGTATTTGGTTAGTTTTATAGGTATTATTTGGACTTCTGTAATACCATCCAATCTTCTTGTAGTTGAGTTGGTGAAATATTTATTGTATAGAACCAGGTTTCTCTGAGGCAGAAAGGGATGTAAGTCTCATCAGGAAGTTATTTTTCTTTTCAATGGACAACGTTCTTCACTATCATAAAATTGATGACTGAAATGAATTGCAATTAAAAACAACCAGATTTATGAATTAATAATGATGTTTCTATGTTTTTCCTTTCTACTGTGTGAAACTTGAAGTGTACTAAATCATGGCTATTTGTGTATGGGTCATATTTCTGGAAAAATTGCTCATCACTTTTCCTTTTTTTTACTGAAATTTTACTCATCACTTTTGATCTTTTTGACTTTCATGCAATTTGCAAAAAACAAAAAACAAAACATAAACTTAAATCTCATCACTTTTAATAAAATTATCTTATATCACTATAGGAAAACAATAAATAATTATCTCCCAAAGAGAATGGGTATGTCCATTAGGGAGCACCATAGGGTATCACATTACAGTCAGAAAAATCCATTCTTGACTTCTTTTGCTTCTGTATTTTGAACTGGAGAAACATTTTCTCTGATTTTGCCACAGAACAATAAAGTCACATAGCTATTTTGAACTGGAGAAACATTTTCCCTGATTTTGCCACAGAACAATAAAGTCACATTGCTATTTTACTTTACCTCAACAACAAAGTCCTTTCCGAATTTTTGTACAACTTCCACATTCTGCTTATTCATGGAACAATATGTGTATTTTTCTCACTGTTGAGATATGTTTCTACATTGTTTTCCTTACTACCATATTATGTTAAAAAAAAAAATTGAAATGTTTGTTTTTTTTAAATGATTTTATCTTATCTTGTTTTAAATGAGTTTATCTTGTCTTCCATTGTGTTCAGCGTTAGTATATCTCTGATATACTAAGATTAATATTGGTCCTTGGTGAGGGAGGATTCAACAAAATATATATACACCTACCAAGCTTACCAGTACGATTATTGAATGCTTTATTGTTAATTTTTATTTCACATACAAAATACCACAATTTATGTTTGTGAAAAATATTAATAGATATTAATACAGATTTTACAAGAATCATAATGTACTGGGTTTAGACTTATGAACCTTGTATAACTCTTACTCTTGTTAGCTTATGGCTCATATATCACATGACCAAAATAATTGAAGTCATAAAAGCTACCCACTATGGTTGGTAATATTGTGGTATTTGGTGTACTGACATGTTGTACATTGTGGCGATTTAGGAATTACCAAAGAACTCCCAACCGGATGTTGACTCATCGGCTGCCTGATACAAAATGTATAAATGCGTCGCCACGCATAAGGCTCCACGCATCCATCCGGTTAAAATCAGAAAACAGAAAAATAATAAAATGTAAAGTAGCCAATGAGAAGTGGTCGCGCCAACATTAGAAGGATTTTGGCGTGGCGAATTTGGAGCCGGTGAAAAGAGATAAATACTCAGGTTTTCTGTGAACCTACCTCTTTTCGGGTAGTGACGTCGAACCGACAACACCGTTTTTACTATCTGGTGTTTGGGCACCACGCTGTGTCTTGGGACATAGCGTTGGTTAGTCCATTCACCAGGTAAATAAAGGAAAGTCTGAAAGAAAAGTTTTCGTCTCCTGTCTGTTCCTATCTTCTCTTTTTTTTTATATTTCTTATGGACCTTCTTTGGGCAAGGCATTGCACAGGCCAAGTCAACGTGGGGTAAAGCAAAATAACCAAAATATGGAGTCAGATATCTTACGGCAACACAGTCTTGCCCTTAGCCACTGACCTTCATAAAACCTTTAAACCCCACATTGGTAACCTCGACGCTAAAAACCTTTAAACCCCACAACATCACTTCACTCCATGTATGATTTGAAAACTGCACGGATGAACATGTAATGTTATCTAATTTAGGAACTTTACAAGTTCAAATTGGACAATAATGCTGTGGAAGCAACGAAAAAATATTTGTTGTGCAAAAGATGAAACCACAGTTAATCATAGTACAGTAACCAGATTGTTCAAGAAGTTTTCCTTCATTTTTTTATGATCAGGTAAATCAGGATAGGCCTAAAACTAGATTCAAAGGCTGTGCTGCTAGTCATTACAACAAATCTGGAGAGTTGCACTTGGAGAGTATCAGGCAAGGTTAGCATCTCACAACCCAGTTCATCACCTTCATGACCTTAGCAAAAGCATTTGAAACTGTCAAATTGTGCTTTACATCACCAAATTTTGCAAAACTTTTGATTCACCCTAGTTATGCAACTTTTGATTCACCCTAGTTGTGCAACTTTTGACTCACCCTATTTGTGCAACTTTTGACTTACCCTAGTTATGCAACTTTTGACTCACCCCAGTTATGCAACTTTTGATTCACCCTAGTTGTGCAACTTTTGATTCACCCTAGTTGTGCAACTTTTGATTCACCCTAGTTGTGCAACTTTTGACTCACCCTAGTGAAACTACATGAATTGCACTTTGAATTGCTTTCGCACCCACCCTATTCTCCAGATCTGGCCCCCACAGACTACTGGCTGTTTGCAGACCTCAAAAGAATGCTCCAAGAAAAAAGATTTGGCTCCAATGAAGAAGTGATATCAGAAACCGAGGCATATTTTGAGGTCAAAGACAAATTGTTCTACAAAAAAAAAGGTATCGAATTGTTAGAGAAGTGTTGGAATCAGTGTTATTATCCTAGAAGGAGACTAGGTTGATGAATAAAGTCAAATTTTGCCTAAAAGTTGTTGTTTTATTAGTTAGATCTCGGACTTAATGTTATATATACAGAATAGAGGAGATGGCTTTTTTCTATAAAGAAGTGGTAGTCATTAAATATATATATATATATATATATATATATATATATATATATATATATATATATATATATATATATAGGATAGAAGAGGTGAAGTTTTAATGGTGAACACTTTTAAATGTTTTTATTTGGATTTTGATATGATTCTAATTTTTTGACAGAGCACTGTCTATTATGTTTTTAGAGACTATAACAATATATGTATATATGAATTATACAGATATATGCTTTGATATATCAATAAATAAAACTGCTTAATATTGGTTTGAAAGTTTGAATAGTATAGACACAGAAACATAGACACTTGATGACCATCAATTTCTTGTTTATGCCATCATCAGACTGAGAAACTGGTTGTCATCAAACAGTGCTGACTTTTTACACAATTCAAACTTTATATATATATATATTACATATATATATATATATATATATATATATATATATATATATATATATGAGCAAACCTTGACTTTAATGTTACTATAAAGTCAAGGTTTGTGAAGAAATAATCTGTAAAATAAACTTCACTGTAAAAGCTGGAACCAAAGATGATCCTACACATTACTAGTCTCCTGAAGAGAACTACAAAGTCTGAAACATGTGAAGTGTAATTAAATCTAAAAGTTTATAGTATCACATTCAAATTAATTTGTAGACTTATTCATTTTAAAATACAGAGATGTACGAGGTGCCTTCAATAAGTTTCCAGACTTTTTTTGTATGGGCACTTTTATTGATAGTACACATATGAAACTCTAGTCCCCTTCGAAGTAATACCCTCCGGCTGCAATGCACTTGTTGTACCATTCCAACAATTTCTGGAAGGCCCATAGAAGTCCTCTTGTGTGCATGTCAATGACCTTCGTCACAGCTTCTTTCATCTCCTCAATTGTCTCATAACGACAGCCTCTAAGTTTTTCCTTGAGCTTAGGGAATAACCAAAAGTCACAGGGAGCAAGGTCTGGACTATAGGGAGGGTGACGAACTGTCTTGATGCCCATCTTGGTCAAATAGTCTGTGAGAATAGATAGAGTTGGACTGGTGCATTGTCCTCGTGGAAATGCCACTGACCTGATTTGAAGAGTGCTGGCCTCTTCCGATGGAATCTCTTCCTGAACTCCCTTAAAACCTCAACATAGTATTCCTTATTGACTGTCTGTCCAGCGGTAACCCAGTGCATGTAGATCATGCCAGTGCTGTCAAAAAAAGGGATCATGAAAAGTTTGTGAGTGGATTTGCTCTGTCTGGCCTTCTTGGGTCTGGGAGAGGCACCATGCTTCCACTAAGAACTCTGTCTCTTGGTCTCTGGGTCATAGCAGTAGATCTAGCTTTCATCGCAGGTTACCAGAGCATCAAGAACTGTGGGATCTGAATTGATCAGCTCGACCATCTCCCTGCTGTCATGACAACGTCTTTCTTTCTGATCTTCTCTGAGTACCCTTGGGACAAACTTCTTCAGTTCCTCACGAATAATTGTGTGTACAGTTCCCACACTGACATCAAACTGTGCACTTATTGTCTCTATAGACACATGACAGTCCTTATCCATGAAATTCTTTATTTGGCCAATCAACTCTGGTGTTCTGACTTCCTTACTCCTCCCACACCTCTCATCATTCCCCACAGACTCCCTGCCTTCCTTGAATCTCTTATACTGCTCAAAAACTGATGCTTGATTCATGCAAGATGGTTCAAAAGCAGTATGAAGCATTCCATACTTTTCTGTGACATTTTTTCCAAGTTTAAAACAGAATTTTATTGCATATTGTTCTTCTAAAGTCTCCTCACGTCCAGATTGCATTTTTGAAATTCACCAGCTGTGACAATCAGGCTTTAGTAGGGTGTATTCCATTTGCTGCTGTAGCTGTTCATTTGAACGTGAAATCATAAAAATTGATCAGTCATCTCATAAGATGTATAGCAATAATATACTGAATTTTCAAGAGTCTACGACAATTTTAAATGCCTGTACAAAAAAAGTCTGGAAACTTATTGAAGACACCTCATATATATATACATGAATATATATAAATTGATTACAAGAATAATCCCATGTAATATAATGATGAAAATTTATTGACATGTTTTGGACCTCTAGTAAATATCAAACTCCCTACTTTGTAAATTTGCTAATCATTACATCTCATCATGTTTATCTGCGTTTATTCTTGTAACTGGTGCATTCAAAGGAAGTAACTCAGTATTTATTTCTTAAGTTAAAACATTGATTTGGAATATTAGAGACAAAAAATAACTATACAAATACTGGAAAAATCTGATGATTGATTATGATGTTCCTGAAGAATTGATCTTCCTAAGTTCAAAATGAGAAGAATTTTATGAATTGGGTGTCTATCAATGATTGGAAGATGTTGAAAAAGAAAAAAAGAAAATACTGATGATTGAATTAACTTTCACAACTAATATCTTCTTCAGTTTCTGGTTAAGTGTTGAAAGTCAAACAGAACTTTTTTATATTCATAAATATAAATATATCTGTATCTGTGTGTGTGTGTGTGTGTGTGTTTGTGAGTGTATGTATGTGTGTGTGTGTATGTAACACTATTTTCCAATTATACTGACACTATAGAAATATGTGTCACTCTTTTTCACAATAATTTATTATCTCTTCCAGTTCTTAGTAAAGTCAATCAACATTCCTGTAAATGTTTTTCACAATAATTTATTATCTCTTCCAGTTCTTAGTAAAGTCAATCAACATTCCTGTAAATTCCAACGCAGGGTTGGTGTTGGGAAATGTGTTGCTTTTGTTTTTCTTTTTGTTTGCATCACATAAATTGATATATATATATATATATATATATATATGTGTGTGTGTGTGTGTGTGTGTGTGTGTGTGTGTGTGTGTGTGTGGAATGTTTTTTTTGTTTATTAATGGATACATTAGTGTCAATGATTAAATTTGATTATATTGCAAAATGTCATTGTTTTTTTCAAAATAATTTCACTCAAAACTGGACTAAAAATTTATTTCATCCATTCATTGTGAATGCCTAACTATAAAATTGAATGACAATATTTTCTAAAGAGGCAAATTACAAAAGTTTACTTTAGATTACATTGATGATAACTTAGAATAAAAAATAATTGCAAATAATTGACTGCAAAATATTTTCAAGGAGGCTTTGATAAAATATAGTTATATTAACTTAAGACAATAAATAAAAGTCAGTATTATTTCTATATAGATAGCTACTTCTGGTTGTCTGTAGCATCAGTCATATTAGTGAGTTAATACAAGAGGATTAGTTGTGAAAACAAAAGAAAATAAAAGTTGTTAAGAAAGAGAAATTGAAAAAGAGAGAGAGAGAGAGAGAGAGAGAGAGAGAGAGAGAGAGTACAAAGTGACTCATTAAAGAAAAAAACTAGAATGTAGAAATTTACATTGAAAAAGGAAAAAAAAAAGAAAGTGAAGAAGGAGAGGAGATAGGAGATATAACATAATGTAGTCTACCTAATTGTTATCCATGAAAAAATCATGGATATATTTGAATTTTTAAAATGCCCCAAGCTACCATTACAAAAGAATTTGTCATCACTCAGCAGTAAGACTAGAAATGGTCACCTACCTGGACAAGAAATTCCATTGCATAAATTTACTCAATTCCTCCACCACAGGCAAAATGTGGCACAACATCTTTTATAAGTTGAGTCATGCTGATTTAAATTCCAAGTTTTCCTTCTCAAAGACAGGTTGCCTTAGCAAGGTTTGAGAACTCTATTTGCCCAACTATTTATCCATATTTGGGAGGAGAACATATGGATTCATGCCTTTCTCAAGTGTTAATGGGTCTATGAAATGTAAACCACTTTGTCATGAATTTGAACTTGGGTCTCTGATTTTATTTCCTATCATGGTAACAATTATCATTAGTGCATTAGTCGTTGTACCCATCTGGTGAGAAGCTGTTTGGTATATGCAGATCATTTTTTTTAATAACACTGGTTTACAAAGAAATTGAGGCAAGCACAAAAATACCCGTTTTTACCTAATTTGAGGGTACTAAATTCAAATTTGGAATCTGTTTTTACTCATCACCACTAGTTTTTTAGATATGCATAGTGTGCATTTTGTGCATATATGGTACATAAAGGCATATATGAATTCAGGGTTAATTCTAATATTGTGAGACTTATGGCATATTTTTTAGTTATTATGCACTAAATGAAAGTGATAGCATTACATTATATATATATATATATATATATTATATATATATATATATATATATATATATATATATATATATATATAGTTATATATCAAGACGGATTTTGACAGTTAAGGCAGCAGGTCTTAATTCACACTCTTGCAGTCATTGGAAGAGGTTGTCTCGCAGGCCTCCCTCAACTATCGTGTTACACATCTTTTGGGTTACTAAATATTAGTATTACATTTTCAAATGCACATTTAGTTTTACTTTGTTATATTTTCAGATTCTCCAATGGCTTCAAGCACATCAAAATGTCAAAGATGCCTCAACAAGGCCAATTGTTTCTGCTACGTGTGTGGGGACTTCACAACAGTTGCACAGCGTCGAACCATCACTCCCCTCTTCAGAACCGCCTACTTTCACTATTTTGACTGTAAAATTGGTGATCAGGACAAGTCTTGGGCTCCACACATCTGTTGTAAACCCTGCTACAATGGACTAACTGCATGGTTTAATGGCAAGAAAGAAGCTTTCAACTTTGCAATCCCGATGGTTTGGAGAGAGCCGTGAAACCATGCAGATGATTGCTATTTTTGTTTAACTAATATAACTGCTTTCAATGTATCTTCTAGGAAAAAGATCAAATAGCCCAACCTTCGATCTGCTATGAGACCCGTTCCCCATTCAGATGATCTTCCTATACCCACACCTCCAGTAAATAAGGATCTTCTTTCTCATCAGACGAAGAAATGCCTTCAAGGGAGGATTCTGCCAAGTCAATATCTTTGGAAGATATTGAGTCTACATATTCAGGAACAAGTGGGAATGAGCCACACTGGATCACGCAACAAGACCTGAATGATCTTGCTCGTGATTTGTATCTGTCAAAACCGCAGTCAGAGCTCTTGGCTTCTCGGCTTAAACAGTGGAACCTAGTCCAGGAAGATGTAAGAATCACCAGTTTCAGGAATCGGAATAAATAAAGTCATTGGTTTCTTATCGGTATGCAAGCGGGCTTCACAAACTACTGTTGTTTTCTCTGTCTCTGGGATAGTCGAGCTGTATCCCAGCATTACAAGCAGAAAGACTGGAGGTCTAGAAGCACTTTTGTTCCTGGTGAACACAGCCTCAAGGAGAATCCTCTGGTGGACATGAATAAGGTGCTTCTTCCTCCTCTTCACATCAAGCTTGGTTTGATGAAGAATTTCGTGAAGATGTTGCACAAAAATGCTGCTGCCTTCCAACACTTGTCTACTGTGTTCCCAGGTCTTAGTGTTGCTAAGCTCAAAGAGGGCATCTTTGTCGGACCTCAGTTCCGAGAAGTGCTGAAGGATACTGATTTTGAGGAGCTTCTTAACTTAAAGGAACTGAGAGCATGGGAAGCATTCAAGTCAGTCTGCAGTGGCTTCCTTGGTAACACATGCGTACCAGATTACCAAGCCTGTATTGAGAAGTTGCTGAAGTCTTACGAGGATATGGGGTGCCGAATGTCACTCAAGATTCATTTTCTCCATTCCCACCTCAACTTTTTCCCACCAAACTTTGGAGCAGTGAGTGATGAGCATGGAGAAAGATTCCACCAAGACATTATGAAGATGGAGAGCAGCTATCAAGGCAAATGGAACCCTGGCATGATGGGAGACTTCTACTGGATGCTCTTACGTGACATCCTGGAGGCAAAATACACCAGATCTTCTAAGAAAACACACTTCTGACTATCTGTGGTACTATGAATTGTGTAATTGTGTCATCCAAGTATATTGATTCAATCAGTGTTCTTTATCTATCCTGTTTTATCTGTTATAAGCTGCTGCAACTCTTGAAATATGCACATATATTTTCTGTTTATACTAAAATGAGACTATTTAAAAGCCAGAAAACTAGAGGTGATAGAGCAAAACTATTTATAAATTTGAATTCAGCACACCCAAATTAACAAAAAACACCTATCCCCATTCTTGCCTCAGACCAAAAATTTATTTTTGTAAACCAGTGTAATTAAAGACAAAAGACAATTGACCTGTAAACTTTGAATAAAGTGGATATGATTTATTAAAATGCTTTGGTGTTTTTCTTTTTATTATTCTATAAAACTGACAATACTACTCTTTGAAGTCTTTTTCGGAATAAGTAACAGCAAACAACAGTTGCCTCTTTACCTTCAGTGCCTGTGTTTGATAAGGACTACACAACACAAAGACAAATGTAAAAACCAGCCCAACTTATTTCATTTTCTAAAAAACTATCTGTAGTTTACAATCTTTGTTGTCAATCAAAAAATTACATGAAAAAGTTAGAAATGGTAATCATTATAAAAAAATAAAATCATTATAAAAAATAAAATCATAATAAAAAATAAATCCACAAAACAGAAAAGAAATTCATCAATTTTTTTATATTATCTCATGAAATGAATATTGTTCTGAGAAAAAATATACCATATCTTGTTGAGAAATATTTTAAAATTTAAGCAAGTGAAACTAAAGAGATTTATCAATTATGATAGTTGCGAAAATCAATTTTGCTCAGGTTACATGAACCTCAATAAACCGGCAAAATCAAATATACAAGATGGAATGTAAATCTGTGAAAAAACAAACAAAATATCTATGAAAATGAAGATCTAAATTTTAATTTTCTTTCTGTTTCTATCAAGATTTTTTTCCTCTCTCTATATAATGCTGGAGCAATGGCTATTGTCAAAGGAAATTGATATAGTGATGAAGCCTGAAGCAGTTTATATTTCACATAATCCTAATACCCTCAGGAAATATATTTGAATCCAACTCTTCTCCCTCCAACAATGGGTAAATAGTAGGGCACATTGGGCTCTTTAAACTTGGTATGGCGACTAATCTAGGAGAAGGAAAACTCTGAATTCAAACTCTATTTAAAAATTGACTTTGTGTTACATCCTGCTTATGCTGAGAAATTCAGTAAATACATATAATCATGGGGAGAAGTCCGCACTGTATTGTGGTTAATATGCTGGATAGTAACATCATTGCAAATCTGAACTCCAGTCATCCTATTACATTTACTTTCAGACTAATGCTTTTTAGGAAAGATATGAAGCCCCTTATTCTCTCCAGCTAAAGGCTACCACTTCTATTCTTTTACAAGGATGGCTTTGACATTAAATAACCCATGAAGGTTGATATGTGATTAAAGAAAGAAACCATACCAAACCAAACCAATCTATAATCCTGGGACTTATATCTTCCCAAATACTGTGTATTGTTGTACAAATGCTGCAATATTTTGTATCTGAATTCACAAGAATGTTGATTGACTAAATTAAGAAGAAGAAGAAGAAGAAGTGTTGTTTGCTACTGATCAGCTGTTGTTGATTCAAGCTCTGACTTTCTCTGTGGATCAAATAACCAAACATTGCAATCAATATCTATCCTATTGATTGAATCCTTTATAAAAAAAAACACTTCTTTTGTCCATTGTATTTACACTTGTTGAGCAGTGTGTAATTTTGATGCTGACCTCTGTGTGTTTTTAAGATTACAATGGCCTACACCATTAGGAAAGAAGAAAACAGACAGTTAAAAAGGTGTGTTGCTCAAAGCTACCATATTTATTTATCTCGCGTATAAAAATCAATGCCAGGGTTAGGCTCTTTTGTTTACTGAAATTTATTTTACTCATTTGAATAAAGGTGGCAAGACTTTCATATGTTTGAGCAGATCCTTAAATCAACTCTTGATCAGTTAGAATTTTTGATATTCTGACAAGATTTTGAAAGCCCTCTGTAATAAGATAAATATATTTAAAAAAATGTCTTTGTCAAGGTTGGTGCTGTAGTTTCTGTTGAAATTTTGTCTATTACATTTAGAAAAAAATTTAACAAATAAACCCTAGAAATGAAGAATAAAATGTATTTCTTAATAAGAGACAATGAAAGAAAAATTGTTTTTTTTATTATATAATGAAAACATATCTGTTGTGAGTTTACACACACACACACACACACACACACACACACACACACACACATATATATATATATATATATATAAAGATATTGTAGAGGTTTATGGTTCTTACTAGCTCACTTGGTGAGTTAGTAGCAGATCAAATTTTGCAGTATTATTAAATAGTGCTCAATATCAATAGTAGAGCTTTTATATATATATATATATATATATATATATATATATATATATATATATATATATAAATTCCATGGTCGTGTCTATAATATATATTTCTATATGTATAAAAGCTCTACCATTGATATTAAGCACTATTTAATAATACTGCAAGTTTGGTCCTCCACTGACTCACCAAGTGAGCTAGTGGGAACCATAAATATCTACTATATATATATATATATATATATATATATATATATATATATATATATATAATGTCTCTGTGTGTCTGATGAATGCGTAAAGCATGAAACCTCGGGTCACAGACACTACCAAATAAAAAAAATTAAAAAAATATATATATATATGTATATATATATATATATATATATTTTTTTTTTTTAAATATATGTATATGTCTATATAAATATAAAAATATGAAAAAATAAGTTATTCAGATGAAGATTTTATTTGTAGTTGAATTATTTGCCAACATTAAATGTTTTGGTTATTTATATTAAATCATCATCCGGGCAATGTTAATATGTGCTGCTGAATTATATTCAGAATTATATTCAGAATTATATTCAGAATTCTATCCAATTTTAAAAGATGAAGTGGAAAATAAGAAAAATCTTAACATTCTATTACTGCTAGTTGTGTTGTGTTTCATATCTATGACATAATTAGGGTTCAAAATTTATTTCAAAGCATGATGTATTTGTCAAATGTTTTATTTTTTTAGGTATTTGTAATTTAGGAAGAATTATAATTAAAGTATAATTAAAAAACATTAAAAGTAAGTATAAACATAAATAATGAAATCTAACTAATTTAGATAAAGCACTAATTTGACTTGATGAAAAGATAAATTGAAAAAATTGGGTTTTTGTTTAACAGTATTATGATTAGGAATTATACTAGATTAAACAATCTTGATTATATTGTTTCTTATGTATATTAAATAACATTTTAAGAATCTTTAAAGTTAAAATACTTATTAGTTTCTAAATTATATTTTTCTAATGCATTTTTTCATCATAGATTTTTATGTCCCTCTTGTGTCTATAAATTTGTTTTTTTATTGATCATAAAGTTTCACCCTTTTATTTTCTATAACATGCTCAGCACTGGATAAATTAACCAAATCACATTTGATATAATAATTATCATTGATTGTATTCTTAATCATTTTTGAAGAGTTTCTGACAGTTTTGATTTCAAGGCCGTTTAAATCTTTTTAAATGATGTCTATGGTTGAATTATTTGCTAAAATAATATATCTGTATAATAGATTATAATTGGAAAAAATCTTTATTTGAAATTTTTAGGAAACATTTACATTTGTGAGTTTTAAAAGCTTTCTTTTTAGCATGCTGTATAAAGGATATATGATGTTGAAGTTGTGCTGAGGAGTTTTCAATATAGTCAAGTTCATTCAAAAATTTGGGGGTGCAAAGGCTAAGAGCCCTAAGATTAAAAAAAAAAAAAAAAACCTATGATAATTCCACTTTTTATTTATGATGGATGTAAAAATGTATCATTTTTATCTGTGGATTTATGATGAACTTTAAGTCCTAATTTGTTGTTATTATTTATTATGTTGAAATCTTTGGGGTGGTTAATAAAATCTGTAGGTGTGTTTGAATGTATTTATTTATTTATGGTCCCTGACTATTTAACATTGATTTTATGTATATTGAAAATAAGGGTTTAGTAGTTAGGCTTCTCCACAAGTTTAATGCTTTAGTTTAGAATTAAGATAGAATAAGCACATGGATAAAACAAATGAATGAATAAAGCATATGAAACAAATAATGGTTGTAAAACGGCGCGGACAAAATGAACATTTAAAACAAGGCGACGAACAAAAACAAATTTATATTCTACAACAATTAAATCTTACATTGATACATAAAAAATATTACTAACTCTACTAACAAAATAATAGTGTGTATATTGTGTGTGAGCTCGTGTGTGTGTGTGTAACACAACTAAGCTACAAAAAGAATTGCAAGTTTAAAATGTCCTTTTTTTATGGTTAGAAACAGGCAGTCTCTCAGAGACGGGAAAGCGTCTCATAGTCATTGTATATGAATGTCTGCGAGGACCATTCATGGTGTTGCTTTTCTCTCCTGTTGATTCACGCTGAAAGGAGTGTGTTGCTGCCGCAAAGAAATTTGGTCAAAGAGAAAGAGGGTGTTTGAAGACGACGTATTTATAGAAAATACGCGTCTTGTATGTGGCTCAAAAACGCAGGACTTGAATTTACGCGCGGACCTAGTATTAAACATGTCACGTGGTCCTCCTGGCCAATGGTTTCCCGAGACTGAATATTGAGCGTCCGCCATCTTTGTGGGAACAAGTGGCATACCGCCCAAAATAATTTATAGGAGTGTAAAGTCCTATAAATCCAACTTTAAAACAAATCAACAAAACAAAAAAACTTCTGGACATAAAAGTCCCAATACTAAAAATAAATAAGTCAGAGCTAAACACAAACGAGACACTTATTACACAAGTTACAAATGCTTTATTCTATAAAGTGTACAAAAACAGACTATATAGAAGTCCTTATGCAGAAAATTATTCATTAACAAAACATAAAACAAAGGTAACATTAAAGATAGTATCAAAAATTACATGTCTCTTACTTCCTTGAAAGTGGCTGTTACTGGCTATCCTTTTTTTCTTTTTCTTTCCTATTAGGAGAAAGTTAAAAAATTTTTAGTTCATTTTGTCTGTGTGGAAAATTTATAGCTTTGTTATAGAAGCTTCTAAATGCTTTTTTCTGCTTAAAAATTAAAACACATGTTTCCACTGATGTTTGACTGAACACTAGTTTTATTCTGCTTCAATTCAAGACACTGTGAAATACTGAAATAAAAAGGGTTTAAACAACAATCAATAGTTAGTATTCTTACAATAAGGGGTTTTATAAAATACAGAAATTTCCTGGCAAAGTTGGGAAAATAAATTTACCTGTGTGCCATAACCAGTATCAAAGAACTACAAAGGTCCAATTCTTAACAAACAAAATTCCCTCCAAATCTTACAACTGGTCCTACCCTGGCCAGAAATCACTTTGCATTCTGGGATTTCTAATAGATATAATTGTTTCCCTTAGACTTTCCACATTAATCTACCCGGAAGGAGGAAAAGATATATGTTTAATCTATGGCACACTTAGAGTGACGGCTACATTAGTCAAAGACTTTTTCTTTTTTCATTTCTGCACTCTTTTCTTTTTATGTTTTTTTTCGTTTTATCTTTCTTTCTATTCAGAATCTACAGGTCTTTTAGACCTGAATTATTCTGGCTTGTTTTTCCATGAGAGAGCTAATAAACAAATTGGCAACTTCTAATCAGCACATCTCAGAGACTTACCTGTCCCTCTGCTTGACCATAAAAGTGAGCTTCAACTCCAAAATCTCCAGGCCTGCACTTCTCAGAAACTTTCTCTCTGCTATGCCATTTAAAATAAACTTCTGCCTTGAGCTATCTCTGGCACATCCTCATCCTACGAGGTTAGGGAATCACATTCATTGTATGTTCATAATTAAATTTTTGTGGAGTTGTTTCTTAAGAGGTTTGTTTTTGCTCACAGTCTTATTGAATGCAAACAAGATTTAAACAGATCTATTTGACCCATAAGTGGGACCCTAGGAGTTACTACCACCCCTGGTCAGAGAGAGCCTTGGAGTAATGGCAATGTAGGGATACTCTACACTCCCCAGATGTTCAGAACTGGAGCCTCATTGTCAGATACAGTTTATTGTCATACCCAGGACACCTCTTTTGGGAGAGGTCTTAGCTTTTAGAAGGTTTTACAAATCTTTGAGTGTGATTGTACAATAAAAAAAATTGACTTCACCAGAGGACATTCAAAATTTTAAGAAAGATTGTTTTTGATAATTCAATCTACCATGGAGTGGTAGTAAGCTCATCTCACACCTCAATTTCTTATATAGTAAGTTTGGTCATCAATAGGTACTTACTATTAGAGTTAACACAAAGACAAGAAGCAAACACACTACCAAATTGTCCCAAGACAAATGTACTAATTATGCTGACTTAAGCCCTTAGAAGTTTTATACCCCTGTATCTGTGGGCTCACCCACCTAGGCTTACAAATAATTGAAAATGTAAAATATTATAATTTGTTATTTAGCAATTTTATTTTATGGGTAATTTTTCTCTTGGGAGAATTAATTTAATTGAAACTTGATTGATTTGTTTTATGGTTTATCAACTCTTTATTAGTTATTTCATTCTGAAATTTAGAAATGTTTTAACTATATTTTCAACGTTCCATTGTTTTTTAATTGCATTTTTTGTCAACAATAATTTGTTTGCACAGACTTGTATGTTTTCAAGAATTTTTATCTAATACTAATAATCTATACACAACTATTGAGTTTAAATATTTAATAATATCATTTTTTGCAAAGTTATATGTTTTCAAGAGATCCTAGTTAACACTAATAATCTGAAAGCAATTATATGGTTTCAGGTAGTCCTAGTTAATAGGTAGTCCTAGTTAATCTGCAAGTAATTAAATGGCGTTAGAGCAACTAGTAATAATAATCCTTAGTGAACAATTATAACATCCAATAACCATTCTCAATACAAATAATTTCCATGCAGTTAAAAGATTTCCTATCTGACATACAAAAAAGATACATACATTGGTTTAGTTTAAAATATTAGTGTTTTTCAGATTGTGGAATAAATGTTTTTAATATCATCAAAATTATTGTTTTTCTGAGTTTTATTTTAATTTTTTTCTTAAATCATTTCTTTTTTTGCTTTACTTATTCATATATTTGGTAAAACTGAAATAACTTTCCAGTCAGTTTATATGGATACATTTTCTCTGCTTTCAGATCAATAAGAAATAACAATTGATTCATTGTAATAAGGATTGTTGCTAATCAATAGATTATTGGAGATCACTAACAAGTTCCTTGCAAAAATTTTCTTAATAATTGAAAGTTAGTAGAAATTTAGGCCACCATATGCCCATCTCCAGACAAAGATTCAGTTTAGCATTGATCTCAAGGGTAAAATTTGAGGACATGGAGCATATCAAAATAAATACAAAAGTGCAGTATCACAACATATCAAAAGAGTTTTAGGAGTGCCTTAACCAGTTGAAAACTCACTGGAATTAGTGTATTGAATGTTGAGGAGACTATTTTAAAACAAATTAATATTTGATTTATTGTTAATTTTTATCGCAGTAAATACAGTTCCAGTTTCTATACATTTTGAACACAACTTATATGTACAGCAGTTAATGTTAATAATGATTTTTTCAAGCAATGCCAGCAATTTCTGTTGGTATATATATATATATATATATATATATATATATATATATATATATATGTGTGTGTGTGTGTGTGTGTGTACATATATATATATATTTATATATATATATATATATATATTTTTGTTTGCCAATTTATGAACTAAATTTACTGGTCTTGGTATTTTTGGATCTTAATTTCTAATTTACCATTTTTATTTTCCTTTGGCACCTAGCTGTCAATAGATTGAGCTCTTCAACAAGTTGGCTACAACATTATTTAGTGATGAGGATTTTGTCTGTATTTCAGAATCCCAAAATAACTTTCCTTTTTTGCATTTACTAATTGGCTGAAAGACTATTATCATAATTAACAAAATATTCTATCAATGAAAAAGTTTTGTCATTGGTTCTCTGAGCTTGTATAGGTCTAGACATTGATATTTACAAATTCAAGTTGTAACTAAAAGTAATTTATAGATAATGTACATTTTGTGTTATTGAAATTTAGAATTCTTTTTTTATTTTTATATTTATACTCACATTTGACAGCTTGCTATTGAGTCACTTTCTATTAACAAAATTTATAATTATAAACAAGTGAAGGGGAAGTATTTAGTAATTAAAATTTAACAGTTATCTCCCTTAAAAAATTATAACAATCGGAGTGAACATAACCAAAGATTCCACACTGTAATTATTAAGATGCAAATTAGGATATAAATTGCTTTATTCACAAATATAGATCATTTTAATACTATTGTGCCAACAAAAAATTACACTTGATTGTGTCTTTTTTCATGTCAAAGTCAAATGATAATAACATGAATATTAATTGTGGACGTCGATGTTTAGATGCTATAACTTTTATTCATGTTGATATTTCATTTTTGCAATAATTTTCTACATCAATCTAGTTTCACCCTGTTAGTGGGGTTTAAAATATGTTGACTATATCCCCCCTCCCACATATAAGACCCCATAAAAGCGTGTCCTAAGTATGATGCTGCATCTGACGGTGAGGATCCTGTTCTGGAGATCTGGATAGTATGAAATCAACCCTTCATTGCCATTACTTCCAGGTCCACTCTGACCCTGTGAGGGTCCCATCAATGGGTCAAATAAATCTGTTTTCAAATTATTCAGATTAGATATAGAATACTTAATATCATATAATCCGGTTGCAAAACACTTAAGAAACAAATACACAAAAGACATGAAAATATAAATGTATAATGTACAAAATTTCCCAACGTAAGCATGAAATAACCTTAGACAGGTTGATATGCAGTTAAAATCAAGCATAAATATAGGAATTCTGTTGTATCCAGCTGAATCCTTTTTAAACACTTTCTCTTACTTTTCCAGTATTTGTCTGCATCAATGTCACGACGGATTATCTTACCTATTTGTAACACATTATAAGACTTGATAAACTTAGTGTTAAGTTTTTTGTTAAACATCGTCAGATAAATTTTGCAAAGATTCAAACATGAACTGTATTTTACTTCCTTTACAAAATCAGGCCTAAATAACAACTTAGCCTTCATAATTAATAAAACAAGGGAGATAACTCTTAACTAAAGTAATTTGATTATTTTTTTCATTTACTAGCAAAAAGACATTGACAACTTTGATATTAGTATCTTCATCTTTTTCTTGTTTTTTTTTTTTTTGTTTGTATCTTTTATATAAAAATCTTTTAAGGCTTTTATCATAAAGCTTTTCACCCACATATTTATTTGTCCATCAAATTGTAGATATTCAAAGCAAAACACTACCTTAAAATAAATCAAAGTCCTATTTTGTATCATAGAGGAGATTGCTATATCATGTAGCAATTCTTATGACATTTTGGTTATGAAAGCTGCTAGTTACCTGATGTTGGCTATTTAATAGATTTGCTGAATTAATTGTCTATGCAGAATAAGAGGTCAAGACTTAGATTGCAAACATAATGAGGCTCACAGACAAATGTAAAAAAGAATTAGGGTTAGTTCCCATGGTATTATGGCTAAAGTAATGGCCGGCAGACTCTAAATATGCAAGTTCAAACTTCACCTGTGCAACTATGTTTACTTTAGAACAAATACCTTTGCAAAAAGTATTGAACTCTCTTACCCCCACCTGGCTAGTACAACTAAGATAAAGTTGGCGACCGTACTCAAGGGTAACCCAAAGGCTCCCTTTTCAATAGCTACTACACCAAGGTATAATGGAGGGTGCTAAATAATGTCTGTTTTACACTTTTCATTTTGAATCAAAAATTTACACTGACCTGTTACAATAACAGAAAAGAGATTACATTTTTTTTTATATTAAGACATTAACATTGTTCAGTGAAAAAATTTCACAGAATTTTGTTGAGAAAATTTTAAAGATTTAAGTGAGTGATATTTAAGAAATTTATCCATAAAGATATTTTATTTTTTTTTTGAAATGTTATTCCTAACTAAGTAATATCACTACATAATGATTTCACATCCCCAGATTGAGAAACTATGTCTAAATCTTATTTGTAATTTTTCATTAAGCGTAATTAATTATTTCTACCAAGCTAATAATTTGTTTTAATTTTTTGGAAATTTGAATTCTACATAATTATTTTGATCTTGTAGTTACATGACTACCTATTGATTATTGTTTATTGTTAGAAATCTCCTCTTGATAAAGCCTCTTTTCTGATGGGGAACACTTGTTTCTTTGTCTTTTTTTTTTGCATTAAAACCTTCCTTTGGGCCCAATAAATATGCATACCATATTTGATTGCTTTACATCTAACGGTTTCATGTCCACAGAGAATGAACAAACAAACTCTTTCTAATCATTAAGACTGATTATCATAGATACTTTCAGTTATATCTTTAGAAAAAGTTTTAAAACAACACAAAGATAAAGGTACTGGGAAAAGTAAACGAAATATCTCATGGACTCATGGACACCCATGTTGGCCAACCAGCAAAAACTTACATTTACTGACTCTGTGTGGACAACTGGATGCAGTTAAGGGGACTTGCCAAGAGCTATGATTGATCAGGATGGATGGTGAGAGAGTGAAAGAGAGAAGGGAATCCATGCTGTTGATAACCATTAATGATGATGATGATAATAAGCATGAAAACCAGAGTCACTTTATGTACAACTATGAATTTAATTTGTTTTGTTCCTTTGAAGTGTGTAAATAATTATTTCAAACATTTTTATTGTATTTTTTAAATGAATTCCAAATTTCACGGACAAATACTTTTTCCTTCATTGACATGGTATACTTTTTTTTGAGGTTTTAAATTTGACATGTTCATTTTTACGTCCAGGAGATTTTCTTAGGAAATAAATTTCCTTCACATTTACGAAATAATCATATGCTGATTTCTTCAATTTCAATTTATTTCAATTACATTTCTTAAATAACATGACAAATATTTAAAATAAATAATTGTGCAAGACTGAGTTTATATTTATTTGGTATTTTATGAATTATCAAGTTTATATTGTTATTTACAAAGCTGGGCCAAGTTTTGTACAAGGCTAGGAGTATAAAACATCCAATGCGAACTGAACTCTCTAACAATGGACTGCTAGCCTTACAAACTATAATATTATATGAAGTGCCTTGGTTAAAGTAAGAATGAATTTGGAAATAATAACCAAAGTGAATATTTATAATTCAACAATATCATATTTTTGAACAAATGACAAAGAAAAGTGATCCAAAGATATAATAATGCTATTTAGAAAGTATGTCTTTATGAGATATAGTAATTTGATTAGATTTTCATTAAGCAACAACAAAAAGAAAGGAATTAAAGAAGATATAAAAGTTATCTATTGAATGTCAAATGTATCTCTTTTAAGGAACTGACCAAAGTGTCTTTCAAAGACAAGAAGAGTGAGAGTGTGTGCATACACAAACTTTATAGTGCTCCCAATATAATGTTTTATTTGGTTGTAACTTTGATTAAGAGCCTTTCTGGGGTTTTATTAGAAATTTTGTCTGATGGTCTGTTGATCTTCTACTTTAAGTTGCTGTAACATTTTTTTTATAACATTTTTCTATAACATAGTGGCATTATAACATTGCTAAATGTTTTGGCATCACCTAAACATAATTTGACTTTTTCTTACACCTTGCAGTGTATGAGAAAAAAAGCAGTTATATTTTTCCATTTATTTGCTTTTACTTTTAACTGCGCCCACTGGTCTGTTTCTATAGAAATGTTATATTTAAATTTAAAACATATTCAGCAACTGATCGCAAGGGTGATTTGCTCAAGAGCAAATAGCTGAATATTTCATATATAATAATTATAATGTCAATGAATATAGAAAATAAGTCAAGTGTTTATCAAATATCTCTGAGTATTATGATTCTATTGGTGTACTTGTTCCTGAAGAAGATATTTAGTTGTGTCCCCACTCACCAGCAACTACTGTTAACATTAAGTATATCCATAACATATTAATACTCAACACAATGGAAGAAAAGACAAGTTCATTTGCACATACAGAAATATTCAATATATACATTGTATGCATAAAAGAAGAAAATAAAGAATATCTGAATGTGTCCCAACAGATAAAAATATACACATATTGTTCCATAAATAATTCATATGTTGAAAAGATACAAAAAAGGAAAAAATGCTTACTTGACAAGAGTGGTTAATATCAACATGTAATACCACTACTCCCTGGCAGGGTCAGAGACACATCTCTTCTGTTCAAAGAACAGATACAAATAAAGGTAGATAATGGGTTTCTGGGACTGTCATGTAACAAAGTAATTTTCTGAAACAAAATCTTTGAACAAAAATTACATTTTGGTATGGAATTTGCTAGGTATCAATATTGTTGGATATGATCCGTCAATGATACAACATGAAAAATCATGATAAGTGATGGAAGGGATTCTAAAAGAAACCAACTGAATTACAAGGTTTTTATGAGGATTGAATTGACCAAACAAAGTTAATTGGTTGTATGTTCTCTTTACAACAAACCACCAATTGTGCTACTTCACAACGAACTTGTTGTGTGCTATTTGGTTTACAAACAAGTTGTCACAAACAGGAACACAATAATTTCAGTTGATTTATTCATTAGTTTTCTTGATAGAATATTGTCACTAACAATATAAGTTAATTGATAGATTGAATTTTAAATTAACATTTGTATATGAGGGTCTAATTTGCATAATCATAATTCTAAATTCCTTGCAGGCTGCCTTGAGTAACTTTCAAGCTTAGTGTCAACTGATATCTTACTTATAAATAAATACTCTTAGGATAATGGTTATCATCATAGAAATGTCCAAGTGAGTTCAATTCCTTGATGAAATTGTTTGCCTTTTGCTTTGTGTTAATGCCCTTGGGAAAGGCATGAATCCATCTGATCTTCCCTCAGCTATGGGTAAATATGAGGGTTATTCAATGAATAAAGAGAGTTCTTTGAAAAAAAAAAAAAACTTTCTTTTTCAGAATTTTTTTCCATAAATGTAAACACAACATTGTTTGGAATTAGTTTGTAGCAAAAATTATTTTAATCTTGAGAAATAATATGTTTTGAGGCTATTCAAAATGGCAGCAATTTAAACAGAGTGTTCAAAGCTTGAACAGCGGAGGTTCATCAAAATTTTGGTGGTTGAGAAGTGCAAACAATGTGAAATTTACAGAAGAATGTGCAATGTGTGAGGTAAAGCATGTTTTAGTCAAAAAAATGCGTTTTTTAAATGGGTTAAACATGGGTTTGCCATTATGATGAGTCTGAATTGAAAAGTTAGTCTATGGAGTAGAAACATACTGACTCTCTTGTAAAGAAAAAGTTGTGGTCTGTAAAGAAGGTCTTGCTGATGGTGTTCTGGGACATGAAAGGGCCAATCACTATGGATTTCTTTGTAAAAATTGCAAATCGGCAAATCTTTAGGCAATATTCATCTTATTTATTGAGTGACCCTTGTAGTAGGGAAGACTGGGTTCTTTAGAAGAAGGAAAACTCAGAATTCAAACCAGCTTTACTCCACAAAAAAATTCACTGTATTGTAACTAAAAGTAATTTATGGATAATAGCAGAGAGATTGAATAAATACATATTTACAGAGATTATTAAAATTAATTTCTAATAAATAAAGAAATACTCAATTAGAATTTAATACTTATCTCCCTTGAGAAATTAGAATGATCTAAAGAAGTGTGAATGATGACTTTCCATTACGTTCATTAAATTGCAAATTAGATTGGAAATTGCTTTATTCTATAAAAGCATTTTTATGCTATTGTGCCGAGAAAAATTTTGGTTTGCCATTTTTTAATTTAACATATAGAAATCGGATCATTATATGTGAGGGGATTCAAAAGTTTTGCAATATTTTGGCATATGCTAGTTAGCAGCGTGTATATCATGTGACTGCAGCAGTTCAAGTATTGTGGTAGTTGGTGCATTGACCTATTGTGCATTGCTTTACTCTGTGTGTAATTTGAAAGTTGCACAGATGAACATGCATCATCGTCTAATTTGGAAACTTATGCTTTACAAGTTCAAACTGGACCCTTACACCACTGAAGCAACGTACAACATTTGTCGTGCGAATGTTGAAGGTACAATTGAAGACACACTAAAGTGACCAGGTGGATCAAAAAACTTCAGTAAGGTTGTAAGAACTTTAATGATCCGGCAAGGTCGAGTAGGTCTGAAACTGTGAAGTCATAGTGGTAAACCCAGTGTGTTGCACTCAGAGAGTATCTGGTGAGCTTTACATTTCATAGTCCAGTATGGTTTATCACCTTCACAACCTTGGCAAAAGCATCCAAAGCTGCCAAATTGCACTTCATGTAACCAAAATATTGCAAAACTTTTGAATCACATGAGTAATATTGATATACTTACTCATAAAAGTGTTTTTCTTTTTGCCCTTCACTAACTTTTTCTAATTTTTTTCTTCCCCTATATTTGTGAATATTTCCTATACTCACTTTACTTCTGACTTTATTCTTATGCATTTGTCTCCCTTCTTACAAAAAAATTCATTCATATTTTTTCTATAAGAAATATAAAGCATGCTAAACAATTTCTTGTATCAAGTATATCAAAAATGAAACAGCAATACTTAAATAAGTTTTCATTAAAAATGATTGATAATCAAATAAAAATGAAATAAAACATAAAGAAAAAAATGAAGGAAAAGAAAAATGCTGTTTTTTTTTTTTTTAGTTTTTTTTTAATGGATTTTTATAAATACAGCGTATTCAGCTTTGAAAATATTTCCACACAAGTTTGAAGTCAGACTGATTGGTAAGTGAGTTGTGATTAGCATCACCAAAATAGCATAACAATGGAGGCCTAAGATTCCTTGTCTGTCTACTGATCTACTGACCAATTTCTACAGTTGTAAAAGTGAAAAAAATATATACAGATAGATAGATAGATAGATAGTGAGAGAGAGAGAGAGAGAGAGAGAGAGAGAGAGAGAGAGAGAAAAGAAAGGGAGAGAATTCATTTGTAATGCAGAAAAAAGCTTAGTGATCTTTAAGTCATATCTATTGTGATTTTAATTCTCCTCGACTATTTCAGATACGTAGCTTTTGTGAGACTTGTCCATTTGCAAATCCAATAAAAGGAGAAGTTATTTATGGCACCATGCTGTTAAGGATATCTTGTGTACAAGTTTGTGTGCATTATAAAAAGCTTAATTAATTTTTGAACCTGAAGAGAACAAGCTATTGAACATTATGCATTTAATGCATGCATACATATACATATACATGTATATACATATATATTGTATGTATTGTATATATATGTATATAAATATTATCAGTTATACAACCACTTTTCCATACCTACTAATGAAAATTTCTTTTGTTATTCTAATACATGACATTACTGGATGCTATTTGAAAGAATATTCCTCTTGTTACCATAACAACAGATTCTCATTATTATTGTAGTGTGATCAGGTTGTTAATACATAACAGAAAGCTTCATATGCAATTTTAAAATTGACAGAATTTGAACTGAAAATAAATATTAATAAAACAAAGGCAAAAACTAAAACAAATCTTTCTTAGATTTTTATTAGGTTTTTCTATTTGTTATATTATTATTTATTTTTGTTATAAATTGTTGTCAATTTGAAGCTGTGTATATGCATGTTGAAATAATTATAATTCTATAAATTATCATTTTCAAATTTTCATTTTTTTATTTTATGATTTTATTATTAACATTTAATATCTATAAAAAAATTTAAACTAAAAAATCCCCTGCATTATTCATAATTAGATGAAAGAACCTGATGAACCCATTGAGCTGACAGGATGAACATTTTGGATAAACAAATAAGTATGTTAGATGAAAAGATTCAGAATCATATATATATATATATATATATATATATATATATATATATATATATATATTCCTGTTATGAAGATAGCATGAATGTTGTAACAATTTATGTGTAATGAAATGTAGCTCAATATTGTTGCAGAGGAGTTTTCTGGGTGAGAAAAAGGTTAATGTTGAAACTAATTATAAATAAAACAAGCAAACAGTAAAACAAACAATAGAAATTTGAGTAGAAACATCTATTGTCTATTCATATTTTATTTTTGATAATGATCTACAGCTTTCAAAAGATATGTAATTCTTTGTATGTGTGGAAGTTTGAAGGCTTTTGTAGGTCAGGGGCTAAGGGCAAGGCTGTGTTGCCGTAAGATATCTGATTCCATATTTTGGTTACACTGTTTCACCCCACATTGACTGACCGACGCAATGCCTTGCCCAAAGAAAGTCCCAAAAGAAATATACAAAAAGAAAAGATAGAAACAGATAAGAGACAAAAACATTTCTTCCATACTTTCCTTTATTTACTTGGTGAAGGGACTAACCAACACTACATCCCAAGACGTAGCGTGGTGCCCAAAACACCAGACAGCAAAAATGGTGTTCTTGGTTCGACAGACACTGCCTGAAAGAGCAAGAATACTTTGTGCCCTTTATCAAGAGGAAATCCTTTTTTTCTTTTTATGCATGCGTCATCTCCTTTTCCAATAGAGACCTCTGGGAGTTTCTTCAAATTTAATAGTTTTCTTTTTATCTATTTATTTATTTTTTTAAATTTAATTTTTTATTCATTTATTCGTTCCCTACATATGTGTACAGTGTATGTAAATATTTTAGTGTTCTTTTATAAATACTTACTTGTTAGTTAGTCCTGAGTTCTTTAGAGGAAAATGCTTATTTACTGTTGTGAAATTTTGTGGCTGATGATTGTTGTTTCATTTGTCTTCTGACAATTGTCGGGTGGCTACTATAGTGCTTGAGATTTTGATCAATTTATACTCAACAGTTTTTTGGCAGTAAAATAGGGAAAAGTTCTTTCTGGAAACCATTACACATGAAGACCTTTTTTTATTTTTAGATTTGGAGACACATGTAGGTTAGGAAGCATTCACCATCGACTCATACAGCTAACACGGATTTCCCTAACTCTTTCTCGCCATTCGTCCCTATTGTTCATCACTTCCAGCAGGTCTTGTAGCCTACATCCTGCACCCATACAAAGTTGTTGTAGGTGAGTTTTTGTTTGTCGACTAACACATATATGCTGTATTGTCTGCATTTATATGGAGACTAATGCCTCCTGCTGCCTGCTCCAGACTATACAGCAAAGATTTGGCTTGGGTTGCTGTATTTGCAAGAAGCACCATGTCATCTGCATAGTCTGTGTCCATAATAGTTTCTGCGAGATATCTCATCTGCTTCTTGCTTTTTTAGTGTAAAGCTATTTTCTTTCAGTAGATCTATCGTCATTTGAAGTATATGTTGTCTCGGCAGATTATGAACAGATATGGGGCTAATGTTTCCCCTCACAGAACACCAGCAACAATGTCAAAGAAGTCTGCGTCTTTATCTGGTGAGTAAACCTTGACTTTTGTTTTTTTATAGAGCATCAGTATGGTTGTAACAATTTCTTTCTGGGGACCATACATTAATAGCATTTGTTTCATCTTCCCTCCGTTTATGGAGTCAAATGCCTTGAAGAAATCTACGAATAAGAGTATCACCTCAAAGTTTTTTGCTTAAACTCCTATAATTTCACCGACTGTCAGAATCTTTGATCTTGTGGATTGCTTTCAGTGAAAACCATTTTGATTCTTTCTAAGAATTTTCTCAGTTTCAAGTTTGATGCAGTTGAGTTGCAAAACATTATAAAGCTTAACCACTATGGAAGTAAGGGTTATGTCTCGGTAGTTTTTGTTGATTCTGAAGTCACCTTTCTTAGGAAAGGAGAGGATGCAGCCCTTTATCCATTTCTCTATTATGTTCTGGTTATATACAGTGTTGTAGTATTGGAGCAGTAAGTCATCGAATTTCCTTGTCTTCCATATTTCTGGAGAGATTTCATCAAGATCAGCAGCTTTCTTGATTTTAATTTTTGTTAGTACTACATTGAATTCTTGGATACCACTTGACAATTTCTTGGATCAAAATGTACTTTTATGCTAAATTGAATTGTTTGACGAAACTGAATAGCTTGAAGTAGAAATGTAAACTGTACTTACATTTAAACTGTATTCTTATGCTAAACTGAATTGTTTGAAATAGAACTGTTTTTGACATTGAAAATGTACCTACACTAAACTGAATTGTTTAATATAGAACTGTTTTGACATTTAACTGTGCGTAAACAAAAGCGATATTTATACTAAACTGAATTAGCTAAATTAGAACTGCTTGACTAGACTGAATAGTTTGAAATATAAATGTTTTTCACAATTAAACTGTACTTACATTTAAACTGCGTACTTATGCTAAACTGAATTGTTTGAAATAGAACTATTTTCATAAAAATGGATTTGGCGTTAAATAACCTTCAATGGTTGATATGCCATAAAACCCAAACAACCAACCAACCATATATATATATATATATATATAATAAAACATCGGGATCAATGATTAAATTATTTTAGAAGAAAGGGAAAAATTTTGTTGGTAAAATTGCTTAAATGATATAATTACAATGTAAATAATTCCATGCATGTCCCAGTTTATATTTTGTTCATGTGGAAGACACTTAAATATTATTTCCACTTAATAACCTTTTGATAAATAATGAGTTTATATGTTAACAAACTTTTATGAATCTGCTTTGTGCTCTTGCAGTTATCAAAGTAATTGTTTATTTTTGTTGCTGCAATTTGTTTTAAATTCAGGAAATGTAACTTTATAAGTTAGAGAGTTCCATTGAAAAGATGATTTACAGGTTTGTCTAGTAATTAAAACAGTTTTTATACACCTGTTTTGAAAAGCTGACATGAATATTATTTAAAATATGATCCAAATAAATATAATGAATAAAATGATTCATATATAACCCAGTAAAAATGAAACTGATCAGACAATGAATTTTTCAAAAATATTTAATCAACAAATAATTTTATTGCTTTATATTTTGTTGATCTTATCTTTGTATTTAGATTATAGATAATATTTTAATTCATAATTTCAGAAAAAAAAAGTCAAAATAGTGTTTAAACAACATCTAATATGAAATTATCGAGGTCATTATCTTTTTAGATTTTAGTTCCTTGAATATCTTTCAATGTTATGACGGAATCACTTTAGTGTTATCATAACTAGTTGTGATTTATGACATGATTCTCATTTGGTATAGAAGAAGACAACAGCTAATATATATATATATATATATATATATATATATATATATATATATGTATGTATATATATATATATATATATATATATATATATATATATATATACCTTTTTGAATTTAAAATTTTTGAATTCTAATTTTAAATTTTGATAAGTAATTTTAAATTTAAGATAAGTATTACTGTAATCTTTACGTAAGATTAATAAGAAATGTTGTAATTCCCTAAATTATAATTAAATCTTGAGATTTACATTGAAATGTATTAAGAATTTAGAATTTAAAAAAAAAATTTAATTTACTGTAGAAAGTGAGTTTTGAATATACGTCTAGTTACTTTATTGTGATTCCAACCAGTAATAAAAAGGAAAACCGGAAGTGGGTAAATGGGGAGGAAACTATTCACCCCTCTTTTACAGCCTCCCACCCTTTCCTCCTGTGTCTATTCTGACAGTAATTATTTTATCCATTAGATCTGAAGTGGTCCTGTTATTTTTGGTGTTATTGATTCATATCAATACGCATAACATGATGGAAATAAACCTATAATCCTAATGTGACCGGTTTTTGTTTTTCTTAAAGGAATTATTGCTCTGTGATGTCAGTTACATTGAGCTCTTTACCAGGAAAATTTAAATGTTCATAGTCAAATGATTTTTTTGTCCTGACGGAATTATTCCCGACTCTGGTTTATCTGGACTGAATAATACATATATATATATATATATATATATATATATATATATATATATATATATATATATATATGATAAAATAAGACCGAAATTCTTCCAAGATGTAGCCACGTCAGTATTACTCAATGGTTGCACAACTAGTTCCCCAAAATTCCTCTTTTAATTTCTTTTTCTTTCCATTTTTTCTGAATTCATCCAATTCAATCTAAAGATTTTCTACACTTTTGCTGTTTTTAATCTCATTAGATAATTTGTTTTAAGAACATATTGCTGTGACACTGAAACTTGGAGGATGTTAATCGATTGAAAGTGAAAAAGGTAAAAGACAAAGAAAACTTTTGGAAACCAAAAATAAAGAATGATTTATGTTAAACTGGAGCTTGAAAAATCAATTGAAAGTAAGTGGAGCAAGTGAAAGGGGTAAGGTCAAACCTTTGTGAAAATCTTTGGTAGTGGACAAAGATAACATTTGCCACCTAAAAAGTAGACAACCTGCTGATGAAATTATCAGAAAAGGAACAGATTTGTTTTGCGTTAAACAATTATCAGGAAGATCTGATTAGGGAATCTTAATCACTTGATATTATTTGAACCAAGAAAATGTTTGAAGACTAAAAGAAATAGGTAAAGATGATTTTGGTTCGTAAATGAGGCTATCTGGGTTGTATCAGAAAAGTCAGAATTGTTTATATTTAGAATGTTGGGTAGTCAATCTAATAGGAAAATATCAGCTACTGATAATCTTTGTAAGTCTCCCCTGAACACTATGAAAATAAGATTTGTCACAAAAAGACAGTTGTGCATGCCCAGGGATGAAGGCTATGTTGAATATAGAGAGAGTGGAAGGAATAAGAGAGTTCTAAGTCCCTCCTGGTACGAGGTAAGGGTGAAAGATATAAATTAAAGTCAGTTGCGAGGGTGACTCCAACCCTCTAACAACTAAAAATGGGTTGGACAATTTCCCAAATTTGGAAAAGGTGTTTTAAAGAAAATTGGATTCTGAGAAATTGACATTAAGCATGAAAAGATAACTGAACTGCCATACCTAATCAACCCACACATTCATTGTATACCAGATTTGATATAAATTTGAGGTTTTGACATTTAACTAATTTGTCAAAGAGATGAGAGGGTTATTGACAAAAAGAGTTTACCACCACTGCTGAACACAAGACCTTGTGCTTGATTCTGAATACTTGATTCACTATGAGACCATTTTTAGTTGTGTTGCCAATTGAAGTCAGTTAGAAGAAGTCAGAGTTAGAAGAGAGAGAGAAAGAGAGAGACAGAGAGTCTTCTTCCACCATTGTTGGAGTTCACATTGATTTGAGAGACCCCTGAACCCGAGTCTTTGTGCCAGATTCTGAATACTAAAGGCCTTGTGCCATACTTGTCCGGTGGTGGGATGGAGAATAAATAAAGAATAAATAAAGTTGTGGAAATCTGTCTTGACAATAAATTTTCAATACAAGGAGAAATGTAACAAAATGTCTACTATAATTAGAAATTCCATTAATTATTTTGAATGTTTCAATTAAATCACCTTTCATTATTTTTTCTAGTAAAGTAGTTTTTCCTAATTCTTCCAATCTCTTTGTGTAACTGTAATCTTTTACTCTTTTTATTTGTATTTTCACTCTTACTTGTATACTCTCCAATCTCATCATTATATTCCGATTTCCACATCTGAAACTAAGAGCTCAGTACAATATTCTATAGGAGGTCTTTTTAGGATTTTATAAATTTTAAAAATAACATTTGCCTCCTTGAAATAAAATTTCTAACAATCCAGAAAATCAATCCATTTGCCCTTGATACAATTGAGAAAATACTATTGTCAGCTTTAAACCTGTTGGAATTTTACCAATCAAGAATAAAACGAAATCAATATCTGCAGTGTAAGGAAAAATAAGGCTTACTGTAGCACGAGACGTGACGAGAGAAAAGGAAAAAGACAACAATTTGGTTGAAAAAAGGGTTTATATTTAGTGAAAGAGACAAAGAAAAGAAGAATTGCAAAAAGAAGTGTTTTCTGCAGACTTAACGATAGCATTTGTCTTGGTAACAGTTTTTTCAGTTCCATGTAGTTTTGGTGGCTGGTCTGTTCAAATTCAAAGGCTTGAAAAAGGAGAATTTTGGGTCCCCACGTGCGTAGAGTCTCTCATGAGATAACTTTCCTCGTGTGTAGCGCCACATGGACTCGTAGTCTATTTCGTCTGCAGACAAGATTCCGGGTTGCATCGTTGGTGTCAAAAGGAAAAAGGGGTGTTAGTTTGAAGAACGCGCACACGTGCGGTGGTACGGCAGGTGTGCTGATAGCGGCCCGTGATTGGTTGTTTTTCAGCTAATCAAAAGAAAAGGTGACTTCGTAAATAATTTCCAATAAACCAAAGATAAGTATTTTTAGCAAATTTTCTTAACTTTTTCAAATAAATATTATTGAAGTAATTTTTCTTTTCAAATGAACCCAGCAAGTTTTTACTCCCAATTTTAACTCTCCACAATGCTTACTCTTTATTTTAGAATTTTTCTCTTTATTCTAAATATCTTATGTAAAAATACAGTTGCTAAAAATTAAAATCAAATTGGTTATAATTGCTGCTATCTATAGTAGCATTTTAAATATACTTTTAATTACTGGTCCATTGGCTTAATAGGAGATAGGGGTTCAATCCAATGCTGAGTCATACCAAAGACTCAAAAAAGGGTACTTGATGCCTCCTTGCTTAACACCCAGCATTATAAGGGGCATATCAAGGATAAAGTTGAGCAATCCAGGGAAAGGAGTAGTGTCTTCCCCGACACCTCAGCTTAGCAGCAATTAAAAAAGGAGCCTTTAAGTAACCCTCGACAACGGTCGACCAACTTAATAATACATGTTTATATATGATTAAGATTTAAAGCTAAAAGCATTTTTCATCCGTAAATTTTTTTTCAGTAATCTATGCATAACAATACAGATGACAAACTGGCTGTCACCAAGCACCACTGATTTTGTGTCTACATTATATATATATATATATATATATATATATATATATATATATATATATATATAATGTATGCAATCATCAGACCAAGCACTTGTCTATCCTATCCTAATTTATATATATATATATATATATACTTTTTAAGGAATCATACGTAGTTATAGGGAGATGTAAATGAGAGGAGAAAAGGAAGAAAAAAATTAAGTAGGAAATATTTTATTATAGATGACACTAGAGCTCTTTCATCCGGTGATTTGTCAAGTGATACAACCGGAGGACATTTAAAAGTCAAGAATGTAAATGACAACTGAATAATCTTGCAATCTTGCATGAACAATAAAGTTGTCCCTGATGATATCTTGAGACACTAACGCAATTTTTATTTAGCCAACAAAATTGAACACTGGTAACAATAATAATAATATTACAAAAAATATGAAGGCAAAAATAAAATAAAATGAAATAAAATAAGAGGGAGAGAAATCATTGTTTACAATTCAAAGTGGTTTATTATAACAAAACGAAGGTCATGCCAGTTAGTTGCATATATGTCCCAATGAAAATGTAGCAGCCACAGATCTATTTCCTTTCGCGAATCAATACCCCTGTTAAGAGAATCGGTCACTCACTGACCAATCAACTGGCAGAGCGCATTGATTCCTTCTCCCTCTCAGGAACTATTTTTCTGGTCCCTTTTCTGTAGAACGGACAACACCAGAGAGAGTCTGGAGCTAGCAGAAGGAACATATCTCTCTCACATGACTGCACTGATTCCACTTGGAACACTTCGCTCACTGCTAGCTTTAAACACGCTTCCTACAAACCAAGGACCAGCATACAGACCAGCAACGCAAAGAGACACTTTCTCACTCTCACTCCTTCACGCCTGCTACTGGAATAAACCTTACTTTGTTGTGTTGTTAAAGGAAGTTTTGTTATTCATTTGTGTTGCCTAAAAAATATAGTGTTAGGGAAATTAACAATTCCCCTTAACCGCTATAAATTGGTGACCCGACGTGATGGCATTTTTTTTAAAATTGCAAAACAAATAAAAACTATTCATAACAACACCTTTCGACCTTCGCCATCTTACTTCATCTTCAACCACCTTATTATTTCCAACAAGCATTGGCGAGGACCTTACCACACTCGGAGAGGAAACGACACAACGTATACACACATACGTTACACCCGTTTCCTCGCTGGACCAAACAAGCTTTTCCTCACTTACCAACAACCTTCTGATAACAAACACAGCCTTACGAACATGCATCAACCCCACGAAAGAAAAAAACAGCGAAACATCCAGAAAAATTTTCAAATGTCCCCGCCGAACTATCTTCAAGGACTATCCAAAATGGACGTAAAATACCAAACGTGGAATTTTTTTTCAGCAAAACTATCAACACACTTTTTCACTTCCTAACTCGCAAAATAGGTAACTTTAACTTTCACTCACCCTACTCCTATTTTGTTTTCTTCAGCAACGTGGGTTATCTCTCCCACTACCTCAGTAAACCATCGGCGACTGCTATCAATTCCAGAGAACCCAAAAAAACTCACACTACTCCTCTGAAGTATACTGCTACTTCTGTATGCCAATTTCTCGGCTCATGAACCTTTTTCTCAGTGACATTTTGTTTTTAAAAAAAAACGTACCACGAGGTACACAAAAAAAAGAACTGAACAGGACACTTTGCCTTTTTTTATTAATTTGTTTTTGCTCGTTTTTTTTATGTATGTATTTTTCATTGTTTGTATTTTGCTCTTTCGTGTTGTGACACTCGTGGCTCTTTTCTTTCTTTTCCCTTCTCTTACAATTTTGTGTATCGAATATCAGGTACTCCATACCTGAAATTCTGGGGCCAACCTATGTAGAGAAGAGGAAAATCTCGTATTTTCTTTTGGTGCGCTATTTAATTCAACACTGAATTTCACCCAATCAGGATGACATATCCTATTCAGCCCGGACCTTCATTTCCGGCAAGCAAAACGGGTGAGCGGCCAAACACACTCTCTTCGGCTTGAGACGGCGACCAGAACGGACGTGTCTCTGGTTGCCCCTGCTTAGCGATGCTTTTTAGCTAAACAAGCCACCCAGTGTGGACATATCACTGTGGCTTTAACCCTAGCAGCAGCAACATGGACACTCAGCGAGGGAACCTTCTAATTTATGGATTCTTTGCGTCTAATATATTTTAGACCAAGGAATCCCAGTTGAATATGAATTAGATACGTTCAGCATGCCTTCCACAAGCACCACAAAAATTTACTATGTCGATCCGAGCGCCACTTCGCTCTCGACACACCTAGCTCTCATTTCACCTCTGGTCCACATGATGGAGATAACGCCTACTCTCCCCTATTACCAGACACACAAAACTACACGGTGACCTTGAATACTTCCCTCACACATCCAACGGCACGCTGCCATCTCAACATCTAGCTAAGCCATTTCGTCTCAAACATCCAACAAGCCTAAACACCACGAGTCTTGCAGCACCAAGAACAAACCGCCTCAAAGCTGCAAATAAAGAACTTTCGTTTGTTGTGTATTGTTAAAGAATAGTTTCGTAATTCATTTCTGTGCCTATAAATTCTCACGCTATAAAAATATGACAAATAACTCATAAATACAAAAAAGAAGTAAAATAATTATTAAAAAAATCTTTTACCCACTTTTTTCTTTTTTAATAAAAAGCCACTCTGTCTTTCTTTCTTCTGCGAGACAATGTCTCTAATAATGTTCTATTTTCTTGTTCTCTTTCTTTGTCAGTTGTCTTCCCTCTCGATAGAGCAAGTAATGGCGTCCGAGACTTGTATAGTAGTTGGTGTCAACTAAAGTCGTTAATTCTTTTCTTAGAGAAATAATTCCTCTAAAATATAAATCTATGTAGTAGAAACCCACTTTTTCGACTTCTTTCGTTCTTTTCTCTTCTTTTGAACTTAAGCAGTTGAAACCTATTTTCTTTGGTTTATTTCTTATATTTTCTTTTCTGCTTGTGCTAACTTCGAATTACCTTCTGGAATTCTGAATGTAATGTAAAATCCTTCAGGTGGATTTAAATTCTTCTCATTTCTTTTCTTTTCGTTTTGGCTTTCAAGTCTTCTTTGAATTCCCTTCTGCAGCCTAATTCTAACGCCTCTGTTTCCAACTGACTACGGTTGATTTCGGCGAGTAACGCCAGAGGCAACAGCATCCCCCTCCAGAGACTCCAGCCAGTCAGATCAAAGCTCTTCTGCCACACATGCGAGGTTCATGACTTTTTTGTACAGGCATTTAAAATTGGTGTAGACTCTTGAAAATTCAGTATGTTATTGCCATATATATTATGAGATGACTGACCAATTTTTATGATTTCAGCTTCAAATCAACAGCTACAGCAGCAATTGGAATACACCCTACTAAAGCCTGATTGTCACAGCTGGTGAATTTCAAAAATGCAATCTGGACGTGAGGACACTTTAGAAGAACGATATGCAATAAAATTCTGTTTTAAACTTGGAAAAAATGTCACAGAAACGTATGCAATGCTTCAGACTGCTTTTGGACCATCTTACATGAATTGAGCATCAGTTTTTGAGTGGCATGAGAGATTCATGGAAGGCAGGGAGTCTATGAGGGATGATGAGAGGTGTGGGAGGAGTAAAGAAGTCAGAACACCAGAGTTGATTGACCAAATAAAGAATTTCATGGATAAGGACCGTCGTGTGTCTATAGAGACAATAAGTGCACAGTTTGACGTTAGTGTGGGAACTGTACACACAATTATTCGCGAGGAACTGAAGATGCGGAAGATTTGCGCGAAGTTTGTCCCAAGGGTGCCCAGAGAAGATCAGAAAGAAAGACGTTGTCATGACAGCAGGGAGATGGTCGAGCTGATCAATTCAGATCCCACAGTTCTTGATGCTCTGGTGACCTGCGATGAAAGCTAGATCTACTGCTATGACCCAGAGACCAAGAGACAGAGTTCTCAGTGGAAGCATGCTGCCTCTTCCAGACCCAAGAAGGCCAGACAGAGCAAACTTTTGATGATACCTTTTTTGACAGCACTGACATGATCTACATGCACTGGATTCCCACTGGACAGACAGCCAACAAGAAATACTATGCTGAGGTTTTAAGGGAGTTCAGGAAGAGATTCCGTCGGAAGAGGCTAGCACTCTTCAAATCGGGTCAGTGGCATTTCCACGAGGACAGTCCACAACTCCATCCTTGTCACAGACTATTTGACCAAGATGGACATCAAGACAGTTCGTCACCCTCCCTATAGTCCAGACCTTGCTCCCTGTGACTTTTGGTTATTCCCTAAGCTCAAGGAAAACCTTAGAGGCTGTCGTTATGAGACAATTAAGAAGATGAAAGAGGCTGTGACGAAGGTCATTGACACGCTCATACAAGAGGATTTCCATGGGGCTTTCCAGAAGTTGTTGGAACGGTACAGCAAGTGCATTGCAGCCGGAGGAGATTACTTCGAAGGGGACTAGAGTTTCATGTGTGTATTATCAATAAAAGTTCCCATACAAAAAAAGTCTGGAAACTTATTGAAGGCACCTGGTAGATTTTCACCGAACACAAAAGCTAACCGACAGGAAAGAAAGACACAGTGCAAAATAAGCCCCGGATAGACATAGAAATGTTGGCGCTCCATTCAATCAACCTATCGGGGTCCGGCGGTGGTCAGGGCAAGCTGTGTTGCCGTTTGACATCTGACTCCATTCTGAGATTATTTTATTTTACCCCAAAGTTGTCTTGTTGATGTAGCTCCTTGAACAAGAAAGGCCCAAAAAGAATTATACGAAAGAAGACAGCAACAGATAGGAGACGAAGACGTTTTTCTTATATTTTCCTTTACTTCCTGGGTTCAACAACCATTCAATGAGTGAGTGAATTTTCCTTGAATACAATTGAAATGGTTGAATCCCCCAGTCAAGGTGTTTAAAAATATGCTAATCGTTTCTTGATATATGTGTGTCCTCATTTGGTATTTGAAGGCGTTAACAATTGTGTTAGTCGCCTTTGTGGTGTTTGTCCAAGTCCAGTGTTTTAGTTCGTAGTTCGATAGGTCCATTTCATAGACTTTTATATTTCGGCATACTGTTAACCGAGACGAGTGCTACAAGTGAAAGGACTAGCCAACGTCTTCTACTAGTTAGCAAGGTGTTGTCACTTCGCCGGTCACTGCTGAAAGAAAATGAGCTTCCTCCTTTTGTCGGGCGGTCCCTTTTTCTTTACGCAAGCGTCGTCCCTTTTTCCTGTCAGAGACCTCTGAGAGTTTCTGCATATTTTAATAATTTTCTTTTTTTAATTTAATTTAATTAATTAATTTATTTTTTCATTCCCTACAAACCCATATACCCAAAAAATTTCCAACCTCTCCGGACAAGAGAAAAAAGGTTCTTTTACAATAATTTTAACAGGGAATGGGAATATCTACTAAAGAATACCAATCATCTTCCTTTTCATTCTTATATAGGAAACTTGGTCCGACAGCTACCATTCTCACAATTTTTGATTGTCAGAACAGAAAGACAGAAGACTCAGTATCAAGAACAAAAGAACACAAAAAACATAAACTTTATGGCACGTGATTCCCTAGTATCACAAGTAATCTTCATTACGATCACTAAGTCTTTTAGCCGTTCTACTAGGTCTAAAACTCCGCATAGAGACAGAGGTTCCAACAACAGCGTCGGCAGGAATTCCAGAAATATTCCCAGAATCGGAGAGCTCTTCGGGAGGCTCCGAAGTCCGCTGCGAATGAGTAATAGATAACTCCAAAGGAAAGAGATGCTTCAATGAATGCTCCTGAGTAATACCGTCAAGGTAGATCTTATGCATGTGTCATCTCCAGGGGAAACTCTAATCACTCTGTCCAGTGACCAATAAGCACGAGATTTGGCTGGATTCTTAATGAGCACTACATCGTCCACCCCAATGACATGATTAAAATCAGACTAATACAATTCACGAGTTAACTCCCTTAACCCAAGGAGGGGTATTCCTCATGCCACAAATTCCTAAATCTCTGTAGAAAGAGATCCCTACGCTCCAAATTCTTCAGAAGATTACACCTGAAAAGAGGAGCCCCCCCCCGTCGAAAAAACTCTCACCTGAATTTATAAAAACAGCGCTGCCATAATGAGGCCGAATAAACACATTTGGGAATATGATATCCAAACCTGCATCCCCAGAACACCGGTGAGAGGACGAGAGTTAACCGCATTTTGTATATCAGATAAAACAGAGAGTAGTTCAAAATAATACAATTTTTGTCTCCCCACCAACTTATAAAGGCAGCATTTGACTGTTTTTACAAGGTGCTCCCATACACTTCCAAACCAAGCTGAAAACTGAGATATAATCAGATTTTTAATGTTGAAAGTGCTAACATTTTTCTCGAATTCATCGGCTACATGCACCTGCTGAATCAAATTGCACCCAACCACAAACGATCGTGCATTATCTGAGTATATATGGAAAGGCACCCCATATATGTATATATATATATAAATCTAACCATAGCAAGAACTACCGAATGGGTGGACACATCATTCACCGATTCTAAATTGATAACTCTTACATTAAAACAAACGAAGATTAAGATATACATCTCCATTTCTTCACCTTCTCGGACCCACAAGTGACCAGTGAAGTCTATGTCCGTATGATGAAAAGGCTTGACAAAATTAACTCCGTTTTCGTAGATTTGTAACCTTGTGCTACTTAAAAGATATACCATTGTATTTTTGCAGAGACCACAGGAAGAAATAACAAACTTAATAGCCTGTCTGCCGTATTTATCCAGAAACCAGATAAATAGCTGCAATACCTCGATGCTTGCAATTGAGGTGACCATCCATAATAATCAGGTCAGTGATATGGGAATATCGAGGTAACAAAACAGGATACAAAATATCTTGAGGGTACAGATTGGATTTACCAATCCTTCTCCTAAATCTGACTAATCCTATATCATCCGTAAAGAGATTCAAATTTTCAACCAGAGGGGTGGGGAATCATGATTGGCAGAACCTAACAGGAAAGTTTCGAGAAGAATAAAAACTGTAACAACTAAAATAAATAGACTCTGGTTGATAATCCTGGTTCATCTAATGACTTCCTCAGAACCAACACAAATCTAAAAACATATGACAAAACTCTCATAAATTTTGCCAAGGAAGAAAATTTCTCAAACTTCATCACTGGAACAACGTCCTGAAGAACAGGAGCACTAGTGAGGGTGTTGGTCAGTACCATCATCTGACTATCAGGACTCAAACAATTTAAATCACTGGGGTGGGGAATTAATGTCTTCACCAATCAACCACTCAGGCCCAGTTAATCAGAACTGCAATTCAGACCTAAACTTGTCTAAAGTAATTCCCCTCGTGATCAGATCTGCCGGATTATCAGAGGTGTTTCCACATTTAAACACCAAATCAAATCTCAGATCGAGCAATTTCCCAATTCTTTCTCGAATGTCCTTTAGACGATTCCGAGTAAACAAGCATTTTATCTTAAGATTTTCAGACAAAATCCACCACAACACACCTTGTGTATCTACAGCCACAATAATCCTTTTCACAGTTTCGGGTGGAAAAACTTTTAAAATGTTGGGAATACATTTTACAGCGAGGAAAAACAGAATAATTCAAGAGAAGGCAAAGTTCTCTTTATCAAGAGAGCTACTTTAGCCTTGGAAAATACTAAACTTGCAGACCTACGCTGGAAGATGTAGGCCGCAAACCCATTGGCCCTTTGTAAAGCATCATAAAATACTGTTAAAGAGGCAGAGGTTGAGGAGTCCACAACAAATCTAGGGAACCTCAAACTGTCCAAACGCACCAGATCTTGATATAACTTGTCCCAAATGAGTTGGAGATCTAACGAAATCTTTTTATCTAAACTTAGTATCCTCTTCCAAATTTCTCTGAGGAGTATTCTCCCTTTAACCTTCATAACCCAAGCGGATAAAAAATAGAATTTTGAGACAGTATACCTCTCTTTTTGGTTTCTTCGGTTAAAGGCATATCAACCTTAGTAGGTTATTGAATGCCAAACCATTTTTCCTAGAACAGTTGTGGTAGTAGTTAACCCATAGCTGGGAGGATAAGGGGGTTCATACCTTTCCTGTGGGTATTTGACTGAAAGTGAACGTAATAGCGTGACTGGCGTTCGAACTCGCTTACTACGATTCCGCAGTCCAGCGCGCTGACCATTACACCATGAGGACACAGCAGGAGTACTACAAGGAGACACGCTAGCCCCATACCTCTTTATCATCTGTCTAGATTACGTGCTTAGGACATCGATTGATAAAATCAGAGAAAACGGCTTCGAGTTGGCAAAGAAAAGAGGCAGAAGATACCCCGAAAAAACAATTACCGACGCCGACTACGCCGATGACATAGCAATACTAGCAAATACGCCCAATCAAGCCGAAACACTATTGCATAGTTTGGAACAAGCGAATATATGTGCTATAATCAAACAGGTGACATCTCCACACTAGACGGAACCCCTCTTAAACTAGTTGACGAATTCGCCTACCTAGGAAGCAGCGTCTCATCAACCGAAAAGGACATCGACATGCGGCTAACGAAGGCATGGACAGCTATCGACAGGCTATAGATCATATGGAAATTAAACCTAACCGATAAAATGAAACTCAGTTTCTTCCAGGCAGCTGTTGTATCGATACTGCTGTATGGATGCACTACATGGACGCTAACAAAACGGCTGGAGAAGAAGCTAGACGGCAATTACACAAGAATGTTGTGAGCAATATTGAACAAGTCATGGCGGCAACACCCACAAGACACCAACTATACGCCACCTGCCTCCCATCACGAAAACTATCCAAGTTAGACGAACCAGACATGCAGGACACAGCTGGAGAAGCAGGGACGAGCTCATAAGTGATGTACTCCTATGGACCCCCACATATGGCCGGGCAAAATCTGGACGACCAGCTCGAACATACATTCAGCAGCTAAATGAGGATACGGGATGTAGCCCTGAAGACTTGCCAGAGGCGATGAACGATAGGGAGAAGTGGCGAGAGAGGGTCAGGGATATCCGTGCTAGCGGCACGACTTGATGATGATGATGATGATGATACCTCGCTTGGTATCTGCTGTAACATGTGTAGAATTGATAGCAACATGCAAATCATTCTTTTTGGTCAAACGGGTAACAACACAATCAAACACACTTAACGCTACTTGATGGTTGGAGGGGACTGAAGGCAGTTTGTCTTCATCCCAGGGCAAATTGATATGATAGCAATTATCTCTGTACGAGATAGATTTGCGGAAAGAAGCTATTTTATCTTTGTCGTTATCACTGACAGTGTCCTCAACGATACCTAAAGTTTCTAAACTAAAGAGCTTGTCTACTGCTCTCTCTACAGAGGATTCATTAAAGATGTCAAATTGATCAAAGTAGTCAGATTATGGGTCTTGCACAAAATAAACATCTGTCACAGGACACTGAGAATAGTCGGCAGCATCCTGACTATAATTGATGTTGCTAAAGTCAGAATTAGTGGCATCTACGACAGGGCACATCTGACACATTACCGAAAGGTACTATACCTTGAGGAAACTCAAAGGCAGATCCTTTTTTAATGAAAGGGCAAATTGTAGTCTGTCCCCTGTTACATTTAGAAGAAGAGAAGTATAAGAATGAAGACGAGAATATTGAGGTGTTTCAAGAAGTTTAATGACTGCCAGAAATATAACCCTTGTGCAGTAAGACGCAGGAAGAAGAAAACGGTTGTAAATGAAGAGACGGTATTAAGACGCCGAATGTCAAAGCAGGAGTTGAAATGCTGTCGTCAGGACAGGAATTAACATGCTGAAGTTAAAACAGGGGTTGAAAATATCCAATTTGTTTTTCCGAGGATCCGTTGGTTTAGAAGGAAAGATGAATGATGAAAGAATGATTTCCCAGACACCAACAGTCCATAAATTGGATGAGGTCTCCTCATTGTGTTTAGCGGATTGCTCGAAATATGTGTGTGTGTGTGTGTGTGAGAGAGAGAGAGAGAGAGAGAGAGAGAGAGAGAGAGAGAGAGTCAGTAAAGAAGAGTCAGTGAAGAAGAGTGAATGTGGTCTCTCGTGTTGGCTGGTTCTTCCTACTGCAAGGAAGCGAAGAGAGAGAATGTGTGCTCTGACATGTTGGCTGGCTTGGTCTGCTGCTGGCCTGCGAGAAAACGAGAAGAGAGAGAGCAAGAAATTGTTAGTGCGGCCTTTTATGTTGCCTCAGGGAGGTGATCCGGGCAGAATGGCATCAGTCATTCTCATTGGATGAAATATGTAATTTCGAATCTCCAACGGCCAAAGCAATTCCCACACAAAATAATAATTTGAAATTATAAATCACCACGTGATTTAACGGTGAACCGACGCACAACTGAAAACTAGTTCTTTCTGCTATACTTTCATAAAATGAATCAGCTGCATAGGTCCCATGTATTTCAATACATCTCCCCCCTATCAATCAATGTACTGAGAGACAATCATACGTGCACAAGAAAAATCAAAAGCCAACTTGCTACCACCAGCAATGATATTTCTCACAGAAGCACAAAGACATTTTCCATGAAATTGAAGATCCAAGCATTCATCGACCAGAAAAGGAACAGAACACTCGAAATTAGGATACTTTGCACATAACTCATGCTCGTTCAGATTCCTCCTGGCAGAACCGATAAAGGTCTTAATTATAAAGTCTTTTTTTTTCATGGGAATAGGACGACAGTGTAAATAATCCAGTACTCCATCAGATAGATAGGAGTGCTGGCTGCCAGAATTCAATAGACAATTAAAAGTCTTTTCAAGTTTATCTCAAACAACCGTAATTTACACTATAGGTAATAGAAAATTCATATCCCCCATCTGCAAGTAAGGATTTGTATCCACTTGAGACTTCTCCAAGTCAGGACACAAGGCTCCCACGTGTTCACAACTCTTACATTTCCAACATGGATAGAGGCAACAATTTTTACCAGAACATTGCTCGGTATTATGTGCAGGACTTGAACCATAAATACACAACTGAGTTGCCCTGCATTGTTGCAGTCTTTTAGTGTAGGATACTTCTTACAGTAGAAAGCGCTGTGACTATTACATCTGCAAAAATTGCATTTATAGCTAGCAAGAGTAGGTTTCACAAAGAAATTCTCCAATGTGGAGGGCTTCCCGCTAACCTTAGTGGACTTGAATTTAATCAAATTTAAGGTTTTTTGCTTGCCGACAAGTTTAACGGAATTAGACGTATCAGATTTAGTGATCTCCAATGTACGAATCACAACTGAATAATGACCTAAGATATCACCCTATGAGGGATGATTTTGACCTACTACGTGTTTAATCTTATAGAATACACATTTTTTAGCCTTAAAATAATCAACAAAAACATACATAAGAACATTCTAGAAATCTTGGATCAAAACCGCAATAGCATTAAAGTTACATTTTTATATTTTTCAACCAATCAGCTAAAAACATAGAATAAGAACATTCTAGAAAATCCGGATCAGAAACTAATTAACAGAAAATTTTTAAGCTCTAAAACAAATAAGTAAAAATACGAATCTGATTGGTAAAGAAATGTCTACGCGCTTAAATTTTAGGACCCACAATAAAACTATTTTTTGATCCACTACTAAAGTATAAATAACGAAGAATTTAATCAACCAGGTCAGTTTCGGTCATTCAATTCATTTCTTCCATGGCCAAAAAGTCATTCCGTCTACTACCAAAAAGACTTTTCACTAGAGGTCATGAGCGAGCAGCAGGGAGCCGCGATTAAGATTCAAAGGGAAAGGCTTGCGACTTTCATTCATCAATGCGACACGCTGTCGCCAAAATCTTAAGAAAACACACAGTACGGACTTATTGAAAGCAAGGACCAATACTTACGGTCCATCATTCACACACACACACATATACCCACATATGTAAGTAAAGCCAGACATTGGCCCAGCGGTTAGAGTGTTCGCCAATGGCCCGGGAGACCTGGGTTCAATCCCAGGTCGAGTCATACCAAAGACTTTAAAAATGGTACTTGATACCACCTTGCTTAACACTCAGCATTATAAGGTACGGTTCAAGGGTAAAGTGGAGCAATCCTGGGAATGGAGTAGCGCCCTCCCCTACACCTTGGTGTAGTAGCTATCGAAAAGGGAGCCTTCGGGTCACCCTCGACTATGGTCGCTAACTTTACTTTACTTTACTTATTAACACACACACACACACACACGTGTGAACAACCTTTTTTTCAGTTAACTGGCCATAACTGTATTTCTACAAAGGCCGCTCGCACATTATGTTTCTCATCTATTTTTATTCCTGTTTTGTTATGAATATTAAATTGTTTGTTTTTTAAGGGAGTCTTTTTTTTTGTATTCCTGCAGCTGAGGAATCACTTCGAGGTGGCTAATGGCTTAAAACGCAATTCTGACATCCTGTTTACTCGACCGGACATGGGTGCTGGCGTTATGATCCTGCATCTCACTGATTATATTAGAAAAATGGTTACTATTTTAGACGAAGCTTTGTTGTTCTTCCATTGCTTGAATGATTTAAATCCTTCCTTAACTTTTACAATGGAGAAATAGAAGGACAATAAATTACCAGTTTTGAGTGTGTTGGTGGAACACCTAGTTCGTCTGCTTTCTTAATTTGTATATATAGAAATCCTACGTTCACCGGTTTGTATCTGAGTTTGGATGCTTTTGCTCTTAAGTTAAGAAAGGTTAACTTGATAAAGTCTCTTTAATTCAGGGCTTTAAAAATTTGTTCAGATAGCAAGATTAAAAATGAAGTTGAGCAAATTAAAAATCTATTTTTAAGTAATGGGTATACCGAGGAAGTCATTGCTGATACTATTAACTTAACTGTCAACAACTTCAGAATGACAATTGGCCATTTGGTCCTTCTAAATGTCCAGTTTATGTTAGACTTCCTTGGATTGGTTCTGCCAGCCAGTTAATTGCTGATAAGGTTTTTAGCGTGAAATATTGTGTTTATTTTTAGCGAGGAAAGGTTGTAACGGGCGTGTGTGTGTTTACGTTGAGTTGTTTCCTCGCTAAGTTTGTAAGGTAATAAAAGGAGAGAAGTTCCAAGATGTCGAAAAGTTTTTATTGTAGTTTTTAATTGCAGCATGGAATATTTAGTTTGCGTTTGTGCTGCAAGCCTCGTGGGAAGGAAAGAAGTAAAGAGACGAAATGGAGTTATGAGAAAGTTGAGATAGCAGCGTGTGTTGTTGGACGTGCGAGGGAAGTATATTCGCAGTATGTAGCGAAAGTCAGGTTTGCTGTTGGGGGAAATAAACTTTGGAGTCACCGTGAGTTTGTGTTTCTGGTTATTTCGGGGAGAAGCGTGTGGTCTCGGGAAAATGTGGCCCAGAGGTGAAATAAGGGCTTGGTGTCGGAGCGAGATTCGGCATCGCAATCGACATAGCCAATTTTGGGGGTGACGTAAAGTTGTTCCTGTGTGTGGCGTATTCATATTCAACTGGGATTCCTTGGTCGAAGAGAAATAGACGCAAGGTATTCATAAATTAGATAGGTTCCCTCATGTGTCCATGCTGCTGCTGCTGCTATTAAAGAACTGCCAGTGAGACGTCTGCAGTGGACGGAGTTGTTCAGCCAAAGAGAGTGTGTTTGGCAGCTTCCCCAATTTCTGCTGCCCGGAAAGGAATTCCGGCGTGAATGGGATAAGTCATCCTGATTGGGTGAAATTATGCATCGAATTAAGTTACGAAATTTCCTTCCGCTACAGGTTTCTTCTTCTGTTGCACGGAGTTATAATGTGGTTAAGGTTCGAACTATCTTTACAACCAAAGCCACATTTCGCTCGATCCATAAATATTTACTCCCTATCTTTCCACAGAGTAATTTAATTTATAAATTTCAATTTTGTTGTGATGCAACATATAGGACGTACTTCTTGAGGTAAGTGTGAGGCAGCATGTTCCACGAGGAATTCGTGATCGTAAACCATCTGGGTATTCACAAATGTTAGATTCCACCATCTGCCAGCATTTGAATGCTATAAATACCAGTGCAGCTAATTATAATGATATATGCTTTGCTATTTTGCGAGGACTAAACAACATCCTAATGTCCTTGGGGCAATTTATATTTTGTTTGATCACTCGTCTCTGTGTAAACAGAACCCAAAGCACTCTTTACATCTTCTTGGAGATGTTTTTGGCGTGACTTAGGGTGGTTTTATTCGGTTACCTTCCCCCCTCTTTTGCCGAGCCAACATTTTCTCCTATCATCCCCTTTTTACTCATTTATTGTTTACATTCTTGACTTTTAAACGTCCTCCAGTTGTATCACTTGACAAATAACCGGATGAGAGAGCTCTAGTGTCATTTATAATTTCCTACTCATTTTTTCCCCTTTCTCCTCTCATTTACATGTCCCTGTAACTACTTATTGTTGGAATTATCTTATTGTAATGGGAAAATCTTCTTGGAAGGGACTTTTATGGTTGTCACCGCTGGAAGGAAATGGCGGGATTTTTTGGAACTGACACCACCTGCTGTGAGAATAGGCTTTTTTGGCTGAAGCCACGGAGCAGAGAAGATATCATTTTTGTAGTCCAGTAAATTTTCGCTGGATGTGCTGGTTTTTAAACCTTGCTGTTTCCTACAGTTAAAGGAAAATTGTGAATAGGGAGTAAATCCCTTAGAGAATTTTGCTGCTATGTTTGACCTTTCTTAGCGAAATATGCTGCTGCCTATATCTGTGAATTTGTGCTGTCTTGGCTTTAACCACAAGGTGTCCCAGAATTATCCAGCTGAGCTGTATTCTTCTTAGCAGCCTGGTTAAAAGTAACTTCCAGTAGTGGCTTCTGGTGGTGGAAAAAAGTAAGAAGTAACTTTTAGTTATGATAGGTTGATCTTCTTAAGAGCTTCCACCTCATACATTAACAAGGGCCATAAAACGCAGGGCAAGATTGTGAACTGGTACATCCAAGCCAGGAACTGGCTGGTCAACCCTGACCTGTCAATTCAGGAAAAGCAGGTATCAAGGCCACTGATGGTTTTGTTGATGCCATCTTTTTCCTTCAGGCTGAAATTGAAGAAAAATTTCCTCAAAACTCTTGACTGACTTTTCTATTATAGATGGAATTATAGTTTCTGAAATTGTAAAATGGAATTTATCGAGATATTTTCCTTTCTTTGACTTTGATGATACTGTTGACATCCCTTCTACGATACCTAAAATATCTGGTTTAGCAAAAACGCTGAGTCACCTGTGACATATGTTGTACATATGTCATGAGTGAACTTCTGTTATTCACACACAAACTATTTTTCAAAAGGAGTAAATTCTGCTAGCCTTTCTGAGACAAAATTATTACCACAGGATAAAATATATTATATTTAAAAGTTCCTCTCCAAAGTATAATGAAATATCTCATTATTACTTATATTTAATAAGGGAACTTCCTGTGTACAGAAATACTTCTTTCAACCAGCAAAGAAGCAGTGGCTAACACTATATAAACACAAGCAGCAACCAAAAGTTAACTTTGTGGCTGGGCTTTGGCTCGGCATGGTGTTCAAGGTCAAGGACAGATCTGAGGCCAAAAGGCTTCTGGCTTTGGCTAGGCCACTTTCAGGTGGGCGATGATGTCTTTGACAGCATAGTATAGCACTAGACCCTTGGTCCAGTTTAAGCTATAATAAGGCATCCATGCCTGGACTCATGTTTAGGTCCGTGTCCAGCAAGGCTCATCAGGCCCACATTGCACTAAGTGAGCCGATGACCAGCATAGTCCAACAGGGTTCGAGCCTGACCTCCCCTTCCCTCAACTCCGACTATAATTGACCTTTGAGTCATTGACCTTGTGTCAAATCCTGTTTGGTGGGAGGGTGATAAATAGCACCGGGCTTAGCCTAAAGGAGAGGAATCTGTTACCTCTCCCTGCAGCATAGGGTCTGCATCTTCACCACCAAACCAAGCTGCCGAACGTGGGGTTTGTGTCCTTACCACCAGCCAAAACAGAAGACGTGGAATCCAACCAACCATAGCCGCAGAACTGGCACAGACTACCAGACCAAACCAAAGTGTAGAGAAGGGTGCTACTCTTTTCCCTGGATTGCTCCACTTACCCTTGATCCATACTTTATAATGCTGAGTATTAAGCTAGGAGGCATCAAGTATAATTTTTTGAGTTTTTGGTATGACTCAACCTAGGATTGAAACCTAGTCTCCTGGACTATTGGCAAACACTCTAACCATTATGCCAATTGATAAAAGTTTTCAGATAGTTAATGGAACTTGGTGACTTTCAGTTTCTCAGTTGTACAGTTACTGGACAAAGTAGTTCTCACTGACAGTCACAAAGCACCATTGTCTCTGCATCAATGCTCTATCAGTGATACTGAGCACTTTTTATTATACTGAGCACTCTTTATTATCAAATATAGCAAACTCCATATATGTATATACATATATATATATACAGTGTATCACAAAAGTGAGTATACCCCTCACATTTCTGCAGATATTTAAGTATATCTCTACATGGGACAACACTGACAAAATGACACTTTGACACAATGAAAAGTACTCTGTATGCAGCTTATATAACAGAGTTGATTTATTTTCCTCACAAAATAACTCAAAATATAACCATTTAAAGCTAAACCCCAGCCAACAAAAGTGAGTACACCCCTTAGGGAAAGTTGTCAATATTATCATACACCATGTCAACTGTCAATATTTTCTGTAGACACCATCATTATCCAGAACTGCCTTTACTCTCCTGGGCATGGAGTTTACCAGAGCTTCACTGGTAGCCACTGGAATGCTCTTCCACTCCTCCATGACGACGTTGTGGAGCTGGCGGATATTTGAGACTTTGCACACCTCCACCTTCCACTTGAGGATCCCCCAAAGATGTTCTATTGGGTTCAAGTCTGGAGACATGCTTGGCCAGTCCATCACCTTTACCCTCAGCCTCTTTAGTAAAGCAGTGGTCGTCTTGGGGGTGTTTTTGGGGTCATTGTCATGCTGGAACACTGTCCTGCGACCCAGTTTCTGGAGGGAGGGGATCATGCTCTGCTGCAGTATTTCACAGTACATGTTGGAGTTCATGTTTCCCTCAATGAAATGTAACTCTCCAACACCTGCAGCACTCATGCAGCCCCAGACCACTTTTGTGATACACTGTGTATATATATATATATATATATATATATTGGTGTGAAAAAGTATGTTTTTCCTGAGATGATTCCCAGTGAGTTTATAGAAGCGTCAACTACAGTGATACCCCATATGTTAGCATCTTCCCTACCAGTATGATCAGGTCCACTTCCATAAACAGCTGATTGGAGACCAGCAATGAAAGACATCACCAAAGATCCAGAAGTAAATAGAGCATTACTGAAAGACATCCAATTTTGAAAAAGTCACTGACCTTGTAAGTAAAATAAAATAAAATGAAATTATCCATTACAAGGCAGAATAATCCCCAAACAATTATAATCAGGGTATGGTTTACCCCTGCACTATTCAAATATTTTGGATATGTGTGTGTTAAACTATGAATATGTGACTATATATATATATATATATATAATTCCTTGAGCACAGAATCAATACAGCACTCCACAATGACAAAAGATGGTCAAAAGTACTTTGTTTCAGACTACACTAACAGTCTTCAGACATTTTTTAAATGTCTCCAGTTAAAAATCTTGTTTGTCAGAAAAGCTGAATAAAAAGCTATCCTTGTCTTTTATTTTCAATAAAATATGTCTACAAGAAAATCTGCTGCTTAAATACACACACACACAGACACACACACATATATATATATGTGCATGTGTGTGTGTGTGTGTGTGTGTGAAAGTAAAGATGGTTACTAAAGAAAACAGTAATTTCATAATTTACATGTGTCTTGTTGTCTTTATTCATGTATACTCATTGATTTTTTTCATTGAAATGAACTAATATTCAACAAGAGTGTGTTTTCCTTTCTCTTATTTTTGCCTTTATGATGTATCATAGAAAATACATAAAACAAGAAGATACAAATGAAAGATAAATACAGTTATATGACTAAAAATATATTCAATCAAAATTAAGAAAGTATGTTGAAAGATGATATTTATTGAAATTTACAAAAATGTGTCAAATAGGAAAAATACTGATAGAGACTAAATTTTTGTTATGTTTTGACCTTTTGACCCGGCCAAAAATGCCATTCAAGGTGATGCACCGGTAGGAAGTTGCCAGTAGAGTTCCAGACAGTTGGAGATGAGGTGTGGTAGGGAAAGCCACACCCGGCCAAAAATGCCATTCAAGGTGATGCACCGGAAGGAAGTTGCCAGTAGAGTTCCAGACAGTTGGAGATGAGGTGTGGTAGGGAAAGCCACACCCGGCCGAGGGGGCCCTTGGGAAGCCCTGATAAATTGGGGTCCAAAGAAGATGCTTATAAGATGCAGTAAAGAAAGCCAGCATCCAGCAGAGTGGACCCTAGGCCTCCGGTTGAGCAGCCCTAGAGAACAAGAAAGACACGTGACGGTCATAACTTTGGGGTCAAAATATTGCAGTTATGTTCGATCTCCAGCTCCCCCTCACAGTAAAACCCCACACAACCTTTTCGAACCCTTGCAATAAAGTGAGAGGTAAATATTGTTAAAGAAGTCTTCCAGCATCTTTGTCACTTCCTACGTCTGTCTTTATTATTGTGTTGTTATGATGCTGCATGAACATGTAGATGAGCATATAACATTTTCATTTGTTAGCAGTTATGCAATAGAAAGATTTGGTTGGTTGGTTGGTTGGTTGGGTTTTATGGCATATCAACCTTTGTAGGTTATTTAACGCCAAATCCATTTTTATGTAAATAATCAGTTCTATTTCAAACAATTCAGTTTAGCATGAGAACACAGTTTGTCAAAAACATTTCTATTTCAAACTATTCAAGCAGTTATATGTAACAATTCAGTTTAGTGTAAGAACAGTTTCAATGTCAAAAACAGTTCAATTTCAAACAATTCAGTTTAAATGTAAGTTCAGTTTTAATGTAAGTACAGTTTCAAATGATTCGGTTTAAATGTAAGTACAGTTTAATTGAGCAAAAACATTTCTATTTTTAGATATTCAGTTTAGTCAAGCAGTTCTAATTCATCTAATTCAGTTTAGTATAAGTACAGATTTTGTTTACACACAGTTAATCGTCAAAACAGTTCTATGTTAAACAATTCAGTTTAGTGTAAATACAGTTTCAATGTCAAAAAACAGTTTCATTTCAAATAATTCAGTTTAGCATAAGCACGCAGTTTAAATGTAAATAAGGTTTAGTTGTCAAAAACATTTCTATTTCGAGCTATTCAGTTTAATCAAACAATTCAGTTTAGCATAAGTATGCGGTTAGTTCTATTTAACCCATAGATAGGGCCCTATCAGGTGCTACCACGCTGGGCCTGAGTGGACCTGGGAGCAATGGCAATGAAAAGGTACTCTGATTTCCCCAAAGCTCCAGCCTGCTGGAACCTCACCATCAAATTGTTTAGTGTCATATCCAGGACACTCATTGGGAGGGGGTCTTACCCTTCTGCAGAGAAGCAGTCAGTGTATTCTACAGCCCCAGCCAACTGGGCAATAGAAAGATTTGGTAAGAATAATTTACCAGTAAAATGTTTGTAATGTAGGAGAAATGGAATTACTATAATAATTCGTCTAATTGGTTTTTATGTTTTTTAAGAAATTTGCTATTGTTAGAAAGAGAGAAACAATACAAGTCATAAAAAAATGATTTTTAACCTTAGTACACATAGTGAGGCATGAAACAGGCATTGTTTTCCATGACAGAGTGTCATGGAAAACAATGCCTGCTTCATGCCTTTTGATAAAAATCATGCAAACCTACTAATAAGCAACATGTGTCAATGAAAATAATCCCTTCCGTCCTAAATTTCATGCTTCCTTTTATCTTAAGAATCATTGCTACTCTTTTCCAGGTTAAAAATATTAACCTACAGGATTGTAAAAATGTATATTTGACATAGTAGGTTGGTGACCATAGTTGAGGGTGACCTGAATGTTCCCTTTCCAATAGCTACTACACTAACGTGTAAAAGAAGGCATCACTACTTTCGCTGAATTGCTCCACTTTATCCTTCATCCATACCTTATTATACTGAATGTTAACCAAGGCAGCACCCAGTACCAATTTTTTGACTCTATGGTATGACTTGAGCTGGGTCTGAACACTGATCTCCTAAGCCATTGGCTAACACTCTATTCATTGGCCAATAGGAAAAAGCATGAATCAAATCAGACTTTCTTGCATTGATATTTTGTATACAAGTAGAAAATTAAATTTTTGTATTTATTTTAAAATCATACAAATGTTGTTATATATCCATACATGTCTGTACACAAATACAAAAAGAATTTTTGGAGTGAAGTATTGCTCATATAAAATTGTGTATCTTTCATAGTTTCATTTTAAGGTTCACATTTTTTAAGGTTCCAAAAGTTTATTCACTGCCTAACTGAACAAAACTATGGCTATAATTAACAGGATTTTTAATCTTCAATAACTAAACCTGTTGCTTTTAAATGATATTCTCTTAATATCATCGATTGAAAACTATTCTAATTTACTAAAAATATCAACAGAAACAAATAAATAGATATAAATAGAAAAGTTAAAATAAACCAAATTGGGAAAGAAGAAAAGTTTTCTCGCTTAAAAAAAAGGAAAACAGACAAATTTGAAGACGGCATAATGGCAGGTCAAGGGAAGTAATCAAATATTGGCATTAAACCAGTAGTTTTCTTAACTCCCTTATATTATAGCTCTCTACGTGTTTTTCCTAAACTTCGATAACTTTGATGGCGCGAGTTTCCCATCCTGTGGTCGGTAAGAATGCTTTTTTTTTAATCATAAAAATTCATGTTGTGGTACCCCAGACATCGAACAGGATTATTAAAGTGGTTGTTCGATGGTTTGGGATTGTACTCGTCTGCTGTGACTCGGGCTGTAATCACTAACTAAAGGGTCTTTTGTTTACAACCAATCATCCAACAAATCGTCTTTCTAGTCTGTCATTCTTCTTTTTCATCTTCTTCCCTTTCTTTTATTGCAAATAAACTACATTTTTTCTACTTTGAACTAAATGTTTTCTCTCTTTTTTGCCGCTTTAAGATTGATCCCCCTATCGGATCATCATTGTGTGAGTCACTTGTCTTAACGAAAAATCTCTCTGTGTACATTTTCTTTCTTTCTTTATTTATTTATTAAAAAAAATGCAATTTAACTACAGGAAATAAATATGGTTTATTTTCATCTTTGATTTAACTATTTATCAGTTTACACGATCGTGTAGATTTTTTTCGTCGTTGTTTGATTTGGTTTTCACTTTTCTGCTTATTCCACCCTTTTTTCTTAAAAAAAAAAAAATTAAAAAAACTCTTCGGAATTTCTCTGGTCTGCTTCCTTCTTTTACATAAAAAAAATCCCTTTTAATTTTATTTCCTCTTTATTTCCTTTTTACTTTTAATTATTACGCCTCTTCAAGTCAGTCACACATAAATCTTTTTTTTTTGTCTTCTTCTTTATGTCTGACTCACACAACACATTGTCTTCAGCCTTTATTATTTCGGCCAATAATGTCTATTTCATTTTGAATGATTTAACATTTTTAAAAACACGCCCAAATAATGGCTAGTCGTGACTCTCTCCACACGTTTCTATTAATTTAATAGAAGAAAAGAAAAAAGAAATTAACTCTGACAACAAATTATAACTAACTAACAAAACAGACCCTTCTCATTTTTTCATTTTATTTATTTTAACTTAAGGGATGCTTCGCAAAAAATTTCTTTTTTTTTTTTTTGTCACGTGGCTGGCTTAGTAAATTTAAAGGAGTTTTTATGATTATTTTTATATTTTGTCGGTTCCTTTGTTTCTCTTCTGTGTGTTTTTATTAAAGCAATTAACAAGGCTAACAACATCTTAATAAAAAAAAATAAAACATAAAAAAAAAAGGATTTTTCAATATCATAACACCATCCAAAAAGCTTTTACTAATGGTTGGTTGTGTTTGGTATATAATATAATTATAAACACTTATGAATACAAAGGAGCGGATGTTGTCGACTTCTCACTGTCTCCCCACTACTTTTTATTTTAGATTTATTTATTTAAAATATGGAAAAATTTCCTTTCTAGTTTCCTTGTACGTTACGACAGTTACAATAAAACCGTGTTTATTATATCGTTTATAGCAATATTTTCTTGTTTTTTTTAACTTTTGAAAGCGGAAATAAGATTCTTAGCTTTGTATAAGTAAGGTACTTCATGTGTATGATTCAATGTTTATATCCTGCTTTTTTTAAAAAATTGTTTATCACAAAAAAGAAAAAAAAGTTGAGGATTTTTTTTATGTAGTCATTCGAAGACTTTTTTGAAATAAAATGAAAATAAAATAAATATTAAATTAATAGACGCTAACTTATTGAATTTAAAAATTGATGTGAACAAGATAGAAAAATTTCCCAGAATTCCATGGTGTTAAAATACTCAAAATATAACAAATTATGGACATAGAAATTATGAGATGTTTTTGATAAAACTATAAAATCATTAGAATTTTGCATAATTATTGTTCTAAACTTGTGAAAACAGCTAAATGGAGTTTTGATTGCTTTGCATTTTTGTTGTTAATTTAAAAAAAAACAAAAAATAAAAACACCAGCAAACTTGTATACAAAAAATAAAAAAATAAGCACTATTTAATGTTTAATTAATTTGTTGTTATATACACATTTTAAGAAGTAGCTGTAATGTGTTTTATTAGGAAATGAAAGCATTTGTCTTATTCTGTCATATTTTTAAGGGTGTATTTTAATTAAGGTTGCATTTTAATGGTTTAAATCTGTATTTTAAACAATTGAAAATATTGGTATTGTTATTACAATTTGTTATTGGAGTAATTTTTCATTTCTGATAAGCTATGATAACAAATCACTTTTTATATCTCTTTTGAACTGTACACTTTGACAACTTCATGTTTTGGTTGCTTTGCTGGTAGAAAAAGGTTATATTAAAATTTACAAACCATTGTTACTGATCTATAGTTTTAAGAATCTTATTACTTCCACGTTTTCTTTGTTTTTCCTAATATCGAGTAAATCTCAAATTGATATTCACTGAATAGGTGCCAGAATTTAAACCATATATCTAATAGACATCAGCCCTCAGTTCTATATTAAGCTATACCTTAAAGAGATTTCCATTTAGTTCTCTTCAGTCCCTTGGATTTTGGCATTGTTGGAGTGGAGACTTGAGGATGGCATACATCAAGAATTTGCTTTTTCTCCTCTGTATCATGACAGCCAAAAACAATGGTTTTACAATGTTGATTGCCTTTGGTTATTACATTTGGATATTGAGTTGGTATATTCTAGTTATGACTACCCAAACAATTATTTTCAGAGAAATTTGTAAAAGCTCCTTTTCAGATTCTAAATCCAAGCCTTCAGTTCCATAATAATTTAGTTTTACCAGTAAAATATTACTTCACCGGAACAGTTTGGTTCTCGTTGTCATTTTATATCATTCATTGTTTCTTGCAAATATGTAAAGAATGATATTAGTTCATTATAAATTTTGATGAAAAAGATGTATTGGAAAGAAAAATACATGCTATAAATTGAATTATCCAGTAAGCACTGCATTTGACATACGGAAGCACTGGACAGCTGTTTCAACCTTATTAGGTCTCATCAGCAAATGTAATACCATGATCTCCCTCACTGGAGATCAAACCAGCAACCATGGAATGCAGAGCTAAAACTCTACCCCTGAGCTACTGGTCCACATCTCATACAAGTGATGCCAAATTAACAAGTCATGGTAAATGCGTTGATGTGCCTTGTAGATACATTCGTATTCTTACAGAGGACATAGTTACCTCCAGGGCTACAACTTTCCAAGAGAATTAGATATACGCATCTGTGTAATCATAACCTCATGGGCAAAGAAATAGACATACATTTTAGAATTTTTTGTAAATAGAAGAATTATATATTGTGAATTGAATTACCATGACCAGAAAATCGGCAAGCACTGCATATGACATATGGAACCACTGGACAGCTGTTTTGACCTTATTAGGTCTCATCGACAGTGTGTATACTGTGATCTCCTCTACTAGAGATCAAACCAGCAACCACAGGGCATTTACCATGGTTAGTTAATTTGACATTGTTTGTGTGTGATGTGGACCAGTAGAGTTTTGACCCTATTTTCTGTGGTTGCTGGTTTGATCTCCAGTGGCTGAGATCAAGGTATGCACTACTGATGAGACCTAATAAAGTCAAAGTAGCAGTCCAGTGGTTCCATATGTTGCACACAGTGCTTGCCAGATTTTCTGGTCATGGTAATTCAATTTATGATATATAATTCCTCTATTGAAAAAAAGATTAAAAAAAGAATACATGCTTTTGTATAAAATGCTTGTTTTTGTACAAATATGAAATTGATTACTTGAATAAAGATTTATTTTCTTGATGTGGTAATAAGTCTGACTTGTATTCTTTCATTCAATGTATCACTACTTGTGATATACACACAGATATATACAGGTATTGTTATCATAAACAAACTATTATTACTTGAGAGTTATGGTTTATCATCACAGTCTTGAGGATATTGGATGACAGAGGTTTGTCATTGCCTTCCACATTGATGTTAATTAAGATGTGCATTTATTTATTCATGGTATAAATATAAAATAACTTGAATGAAGTGTGGGTTTGTGATTTTGAGGGAATCTATTTCCTCTAGTAGATACAAATTGATGTCTACTTTTGATAAAAGAATATTGATATTCCAAATACAAAAAGATAATGTTTTTACTGTTTCTTATTGTAGTGCATTACTTTGTCTTATATGTATTTTGAGTGAAACTTTACACTTTACTCATGTCTATATTTTTATTTATTTATTTTTTTAGGAATCATTTTTTTTTTTTATATTACTTGTGAGTATATATAGAGAGATCATATGTCTTTTGTACTGATTCAACCAGCAAAAACTTACATTTATCAGCTCTGTGTAGATACTAGATGCTATTTAAAGGACTTGCCAAAAGTGATGACCAATAGGGACGGATGGTGAGAGAGAATTAAAGGAATTTTCATTGTTAGCATGCTCTGATGATTATAAAAAGTTCTTAGGAAGTAATTAGGAATTGAGCCTATAATCCCAATTTTGTCCATTTGAAACTGTTAGTATCTTAAAATGATTTTCCTTGTATAATTTATAATTATTTTTAAAAATTACATATTTTTTTTACTTTTATAATTTATATTATGCGGAGGAAGAGGAGAAACTAGATTTGATACCTTGTTTGAAGACCTGGAAGCTACACTCTGATCTTAAGTAGAAGTTCTATTTGATACATAAATAATCGTATCAATTTTGATGTTTACTTTGTTGATTGAGTAAGATTCTTGTTTATTCACTAACTTCCATATCTTCCTTTTTTAAATTGTTTTGTAGAGAAGATTGTTGTTTATAATCAGATATTTAAGATTTTAAAAAATGGTTTTAGGTAAATTGTTAGTGGAATAGCAATTTTTTTCAGCTACTGTATATACTTGTGTATCATGTAACTTTCTAAGATGTAAATTTTAGCCTAATGTTAGGATGTTGCACTATATGTGAGATAGAAACTTTGTGTAAATAGCTGGCCAAGGATAGGCTAAATGGTAAAGCTTATAATTTCCAGTTGCAAAATGTCTCAATTTAGGTCTCAGAAAGTCACAATTATATATGGTACATTACAAATGAAGCTGTATCCAAGTGAAAGTTTTTTGTAGTTTTTAAAAGTCAAATATCTTTTTTCCTCCAAGTTTGAATAATCAAAGTTGTTATTTGATGATTAATCTCATGTTTCAGACAACAATTAAAAAAATTATAACAATGTAAAATAATTCCAAGCACAACAAAGAATTTAAGGAGTAAAATACTGTTGAGAAATATGTATATATAGTTTAGTACTGTCTTTGTCAGACTAGTACATGTCAAAGTGTGATGCCAACTACATTGTTTTTGAGACCCAGAAAGTGAACAAATACATATATAAACAATAGAAAAAAGTTTGTATTTTAGCAATATTATCAAGTGATTTCTATTTATCTTCCAAAGATTAATTTAATTTTAAGACTTCTTCTCTTGGTTAACTTCTTTTTTTTTTTTTTTATAATTCATATAATTATATAAATTTTGTATCAACTGAGATTTGAAAAAATGTTTTTAAAAGTGAGAAATGAAATGGTCTACTGACCATGGGTGAGTTTGAAATGGTCTACTGACCATGGGTGAGTTTGAAATGGTCTACTGACCATGGGTGAGTTTTGTTTATAACCATGCTCTTCATCCATAATTCACTTCATATATATTTTTTTTTAGTAGTTCTGTACACTTGCTTCATTTCACCTGAGATTCATGATAATAAACAATATCATTCTATATTGTGTTACAGACAATATCTCAGTGTTTTTGAGCAGTTTGCAAGTGTTGTGAATAGAATGAAATTTAAAAAAAAAACCCCACAAAACTTTGTTTCAAAAGAGACTAATTGTTTTGTATTTTTTTAATGCACCCAACTCATTTAATTCTGTCAAATTAGAAACGAAGAATCAATCAATTTCAGCCAATCATCTTAACATTCTTGAATTATTTGGCTCAAATTGTGCCAAACCAGAGACAAGAAGTCAGGTATAAGGAGGTTGAAGACTTCATTCATGAACTAGCTGAAAACATCTCCTACAGACAAGATTTCAAGTTAGTCCTTGCAAAAAGCTTAGATAGGGACCATTGATCTTAATAAGAAGAGATCATAGATTTGAACTATTGAATGATATTTACTTTGAAAATCCCATTAAACTCTTCATATTTAGTTGATGTCATGACTCAAAATATAAAGATTGCTTCAGTCAACTTGATGAAGAGAAAGTAAAAGTCCAATTTAGCATTATATTTATATTGTAGATTGAACCTTTTGCTGAAATATTTGAAAATTTTGGAATTTTCCCAAACTAATATGCTAAAAACATTTTTTTTTTTTAAATATAGAAAATTTGATGGTCATAAATCTGTGTTTGTGTTATAGACAAATGTACAAAAAGATATTTGATAAATTAAAGATGAATTTGCATATCCATGTTTAATATTTGATCCTTTTTCTTTACATATTCTTCAAGTGTATGTTTGTTCTCTTAGGAAAATATTTTAGATAACTAAGCATTTTAATAAAAAAAGAAGATTCTAATTTATTCATTTGTTTTAGATATGCTAAAGCTTTTTTTTTTTTTTTAAATGGATCTTGTATGCATTAAAAAAAGAAGCTAAATAGTCTACTAGTGAATAAATGGAAGAATTAGTTTTCCAGGATCAAGAGATTTAATTATCAACTTTTATTTCCATGTTTTATTTGTCCAATTTTTATTTATAAATTGCTGGTAATGAGCTTTTCAGTTTCTATTTATATTACAAGACAAAATAATAATTGTTTGCTTAGCATGAATTCTTTGATTGCTTTAATCAAAAAGGCAACATCTCCCCACTAGAGGGTGGGCCTTTGAAACTAGTGGAAAAGTTCACCTGCCTAGGAAGCAGTGTCTCATCAACTGAGAAAGACATCAACACACCACTAACAAAGCATGAACAGCTATTGATAGGCTATTGGTCATATGGAAGTCAAACCTGACTGATAAAATCAAGCAGTGGTCGTGTCAATACTGCTATATGGATACACTAAATGGACGCTAACTAAATGGATGGAGAGAGAAAGCCTAACGGCAATTACACAAGAATGCTGAGAGCAATATTGAACAAGTCCTGGAGACAACACCCTACAAAGCAGCAGCTGTACGACCACCTATCACGAAAACTATCCAAGTTAGACGAACCAGACATGTGGGACACTGCTGGAGAAGTGAGGATGAACACATAAGTGATAAACTCCTGTGGACCCCTTCAGATGGACGAGCAAAAGCAGGACGACCAGCTAGAACCTATATACAACAGCTCTGTACCTATGCAGGATATAGCCTTGATGATCTCCTGGGAGTGATAGTTGATAGAGACGGGTGGCGAGAGAGGGTCAGGGAGATGCGTGTTGGCAGTGCGACATGATGATGATGATGAGCATGAATTCTCTTCTTCTTTTTCAATATTTTTATTGTCATGAAGGATATTTTGGTGGTGGTAACTTGAAACCTTAATGTCGCTTATTTGTCTCTTTGAACTTGAATGTGTTCAAAATTCAAATTTAAAGTATGTATGGTACGTCTTGGTACTTGGTAGACATTGTCAGCAAAATTATATCAGATGGATTTTTTGCTTTTAGTTGTTATTTACTAAGTTTTTCTTAGTCTTGCACATATAGTTGCTTAAGGTATATTTATGTCAGAATTGAACTGGCTCATTCAATGATCTGATTGGAACCTTTCAGTGTGACTTGCAAGTCAGAATTTTGTTTCTGATTGCTCAAAGAAATTGTTAGATTTGTTTATTAATGATGAAATTAAGAGAACAGTATTGATCTCTTGAATTTGGTGATAATAGAGATTCTAAGTAAATTTATTGTATCAGATGAATTGCTCTTATAATATACGGTTACCCTAACCCTTTAACAGTTTTTAATAAATTCTCAAAAGCAATGATTAGATTCTGAATTAAGCCACAAATAATTTACCTGTGATAATTTTACTGTACATATAAAATAGACCAAGAATGAAATTGTATAAGATAGTTTGTCTTCATTTCTTAGATATTCATCGACTGTACAAAGTAAATTCGTTCATATGTATAAAATAAAAATGTAATGTGCACCTTACTTTATGGTGTACGCGTTAAATTAAAAAAAACAAACAAACTGGTAATGAAGACTGGTGGTGCAATATCTGATGAATATGGTCGAGGAGGAGTTGAAATTTTTCAGTCAAACTGTAACAATTTTTGCCATGTCTCTAAAAAAAACCCCCAAACATTCTATTGTTTGCCTGATGAAGTATTGTGTTCTATTAACTCATTCTGGATGCTTTTTATTGATTGCTGCCTTCAGTTCATCTAATTTGGAGCAGTACTTGTTTGAATCAATCATTTGGTTCTCTGTAAGAAATTTATTGCAGCAGTCTCTTTTCTAATCCTACAACAGGGTGTCCCTAAAGTCTGGACACATAGGAAATATTAGCTATAAACAAGTATAATTTTTTTACTCTCACAGGTTAAATATGAGAAAGACTTCAACTGATACTTCCCAGTGGATATGAAAAATGGTTGATGTTTTTAATGTACATCATCCCAGGAAGGACCCAATTGGCTTTTCAACTGTGGGGAAGGTGGTTAAAAAGTTGAATGTAGAGTTAATGCATTGAGTTCACATGAACCTTGCCTCACAAATGGTGGAAATCTCATTGAAGATGTTATTAATATTCCAATTAAATAAAATGTTATTGAAAATTTTATTTATCAAGCATATACATTTTACCTATGTGTCCTGACTTTAGTAACACTCTCTATCTTTCTTTGGATAAATATTGGTTTTTCATTGTTATATTTTGTTACAATTTCTTACATTCCATATTGTTGTAAAGTATCCCCTTATCATTGTCTTAACATTTTTGTGTATACACATCAAAGTAACTAACATAATTAAGCTGGTGTAAATGGTTTTGAATATTTTCACTATATTGGTTAGTTATCTTCTATATATATATATATATATATATATATATATATATATATATATATATATATATATGTGTGTGCGCGCGCTTGATTATTTTCAAGTAATGTCTTTGATTGCTGACAATCTCAACTGATCTACCCAACAGTGAATCATTGTTTAAGAAGAAGTCTTTACTTAGGCATAAACTGCATAAATCTTGTGTTTGAGTCACATTTTTGTAAAATATAAAAGCATAGTATGACAAAAAATGTTGGTTATTTTCTTCTATTTTGATGCCAAAAACAATAAAGAAAAACATACCAACTCCCCAAAATCTATGATATAAGAATTGTCACAATAAAATCAAAAAGCAATCATCTAAATTGAGTTAGTTCAAACTAAATGCTTCTTATTCCATCTAACAACTAAAACTTTTAAGGCTGCCTTATACAAGTATGGTAAGGAGATTCTCTTTCCATTATTTACTCTATTCCTAGTCATAAGGTGTTTCTATTTGCATTCGTTTGTTTCACTGGGAGAATTTGTTTAAAAAGTCAGGTCTTTGTCTGATATTGTAGAAGAAAGATTTTATTTTTTTATTTTATTTTATTAGCTTATAGCTTTTGTATTGGCATTTTAACATCCTGCTTTGATATTAAAACATTTTTTTCAGACTGTTTCCCTTGTTTGTAAGGAAAAAACCCAAATGTGTTAGTTTGCTCACTACTTTCTTATACTAAACTATTTGTGGTTGCTAACAACAAGACTAGCCTGGTAATTTCTATGCAATATACAATAATAACTTGTTTTCATGCTCTAGATATGCAGGGCGTTTTAAAAAAATTGGATGTTATTTGAGATGTATAGGTTGTTTCAAAAATATTGATATTGGTTTGTAATCTAATTACTTGACCAATTCTTGTTTAAATGATCTAAAATTTTAAACAGAATGTGTAGAAACAATTCAAAATTCTATGTTTAATATCTAAACACTTTTTTTTTGTGTTGAATGGTATTTCTATATCTGAAAAGAAAAATCAAAACATTTAACATAGAATTTTCAGTTGTTTCTACACATGCTGTTAAAATTTCAAATGATTTGAACAAGAATTGGTCAAGTTATTGGATTCCAAAATGATATTAATTTTTCTGAAGGATCCTTTATTTAAAAGAAATAGTATCATTATAACATAATGTAGAAATAACTTGAGAGGCTCTATTTTAAAATAATTGTGATAGACATCAACAAACTCATTGTCATGCTCTCCAAGCATTTAAGAACTTTAGATAGAGCTTTACAATATCTACTGTTATACATTTGTGTTCTAAATATCTACTGTTATACATTTGTGTTCTAAACTTATGATGAAATAAGATAGCAAGTTTAATTAAGATATAATGTTGTTATAAAGGAAATTTGGGTGTATATATATATATATATATATATATATATATATATATACCAGTGTAATACAATCATTATCATAATGTTATGCTATTCTTTTGAAAATATTGATTTTTTTTTTCTTTTTGCTCCGTGTATTGTATCTAGTTGATACTCTTGTGATTTGGTGAAATATCCCTAGGATTTGATGTATATTAGACATGATAAATTGTTATTGTGTATGAGATTATTTTTAAACAAAAGGTTCATTAAGTAAAGTTTGCCTTGTCAGCTGGGGCTGTTGAATTGCACCTCTGCAGAGTGGTAAGACCCCCTCCAATGAAGGTACTGATTGTCTGAGTAGGTGACTTGTAATGCTTGAAGATGGGATCTTGGTAGCTGAATGGTCTGTGACCTGGCAGCCAAAGTAGTCACACTCAACTTTGGCCCTTACTGGGTTAGATGGATGGTTGGAGAGGCCCTGATTCAATTAATTGGCAGGTCATGTCAAACCTTAGCACCTCTATGATTGTCTTGATCATATTCTTCAAATTGTTCTTGTGGCAAACAAATATCCAATCCTTTTTTTCTGAAGGGTGCTAGAAGGTGGTGGCTTAGGGTCAGTCATGTTGAGAAAAACAAGACTTTGAGTTTTCTGGGTATGACACTAAACTGCATCTGATGATGAGACTCCAATCCTGGAATTTGGGGAAACGTAGAGTACCCCTCCATTATCATTGCTCCCTGGTTGACTCTGATCCAGAGTGGTAGCACCTGAAAGGGTCTTCTCTATGGTTCAAATAGAACTATTTGATATTTAAACGGTGTGCAAGCAAATGACTTACATCAAATTGAATTGTTAGAAATTGAACTGTTTGACCATTTAACTGTATGTAAACAAATGACTGATCTTTAATTGAATTGTTAGTGATACGAAGCAATACCTGGAATAATTCAACTGTGTGCTAACAAATAAGTAATGTTGAATAGAATTATTAGCGTTGATTAATAATACTTGAAACTTTTTAACTGCTTGCTTAAATTGAATTGTGAATATTACATAGCGATGCTTGAAACCATTCAATTTGTGTGCAAATAAAACTATTGACATTAAATAGCAATAATTGAAACCATTTAAGTGAGTGCAAACAAATGATTAATACTAAATAAAACTATTTATGTTAGAATACTTGGAACTAGTTAACTATAATAGTAATTCTTGTGTGCAAATGAATTAGCTCTGACTCATTTAACAATAAGATTACCTACAAACTATTGACTTACAAATCCTATGTATAACCATTTCACTGTATACAAACAAAAGAACTCTGGCTTGTTTAAAAATGTTATCTACAAACTATGCATTTAGAAATCATATATAATATGTATAAAGAGGATTTGGTATTAAATAACCAACAATGGTTGATATGCCATAAAACCCAAACAAACCAAACCATTTACCCGTGTGCAAACAAATGAGCTCTAACTTGTTTAAAAATAAAGTTACTACAAACTTTGTTTACAAATCCCACATGCCCATACACATATATAGACAAAATTTGGCATCAAGTAACCTACAAGGGTTGATATGCCATAAAACATCACCAAACCAAACCGATCATTAACCAAAGTTTTCAGTTTAGTTATTTCAGAGAGAGTCAAAGTTGCCATCTTCTATCATTATTTATTTCAGAAATTTAACATTACTAAATTCATTACTAAAATATTTGGAATATTTATTGTTATAGTAATAATATTAATATGATGAGTATCCAAAGAAAGTTTTGCTCTCTAATCTGTTTAAAAGATCTCAGTAATATTTTTTATCATCTTTTAATATCAAGAAATAATATAAAGTAATTTAAAAATGTTTCTTTTTATTTCTGCTTTAAAATTATATGAAAAATTAACTAAAAAATTCAGGACTCTGGAAAATTAGAAAATCTTGGAAAATTATCTTGAACTTGAATTAACTCATAACTGTATGGTAGTGGAAGAAAATCATTTGGGGACATTTTGATGAAGTAACACTGCTGGCTTATGAATATGCATATTTGCATGCGCGCACGCACACACACACACACACACACACACACACAACGTGCTATGCAAATATGGCCATACAGCACACATATAAAAGATGCATAAGCTGTGACCAATAGCAGTACAGCAGTCATACTTGTTGATGCCCTAGAGTCCAGTTATCGAGTAGACGGGACACCATACACACCACCACCAATGCTCTAGTCAAACTACAACTAATATTACTGACCTCAGCCAACCCAACATGGTGTTGCCAATAGGATTTGAAACTATGGAAGACCCTACACTACAGTCAATAACAATGGAAGCTCTGTTGTACTTACAATTGAGACAGCAACTTATAGAACAACAAAGAGAAAATATTGAGTTATGTAAAGAAGAGACTTTATGACCAGCCAAATAGCTATGTATGAAAACCTGAAAGGCCCACAATAGAATTTGATTCCTTCGATGGCAATTGGGCCCTATTCATGGACACATAAGGCCGATACAAGATGTGCCTGTTAATGAACTCAGCTGTGTTTGGTGTACAGACTCCTCCAGGACTCGCCAACATAGACCATCAAACCAAAGTATTGGCTGAAGCAGTAACCCTCATAACGCTGCCACAGAAATTCAACTGGTGACTGTCTAGTTAGCCTGGAAATGACTGACCAGTCACCCCCTTGATTTCCGCCACATCATGCACTGTACTACCACAGCCAACATGCAGAAGTCGGACCACAAAACGCAGTTCCGGAAAGTTAGGATCTTACCAACTCCACAATATGCCAAGCCCTACAAAGGATGTGGAAGGTATTCACATCCCAATAGATCATGGAACTTTAAAGACTGTCCTGTGGCTAAGATGGCTTGTTTTAATTATGGGATAGTCAAGCACATCAAAAGGGTGTGTTAGAAATCAAAAAGGGAATCTACTAACAGGTCAGCAGCAACCAGCACAAGGGAGGAGTCCCATGTCTTCACAGTCAGTGTATACCAAGAGTCCCAGGAGAAGGACTGGCTGATCCAGTAAAGTGAACTGGAGTAGTAAAGCCAACACTCGAACTACTCCTGCTCTACTAATGACTCCTACATCTGGAAGAGTACGCCCAAGTTCTACTAGCAGCACTCTGATATCATTTAACCAAATGACCGACTATGAATGGCTTGAAAGGGACGAGATCCACCTGCGGGAACTTGAGGTGGCTCGCCCAGAAATGGTACAAATGGAGAAAACAATGCATTGGTGGCCAAACTGCACAGCTGATAGGTGGGGAAAATCGAACAAAGTATGCAATGCACATAATAAAATGGATGCATTTGTCAAGAAGGCTACAAAGCATGAACGTGAAAAGCAGGAGCTGCTCAACAAGATAAAAATGTTAAAGCAGAAGATTTACGAACTTGATGAACAATTGAGGCTTTCAAAGGAAAACGTTGACATGTCAGTTCCCAGGTTGAAACAGATAACATAAAGGACATTCCACCCAATATTGCTGGCAAAACAATAAACAACAATCCTGAAGGGATTGAGTATGATGTGGAATAAGAACAACTTGGTGCAGCAGCTAATGGTAGCAATGGTTCTGTTGAGAACTTGAACTTCATGTGGATTCGCCAGAACATTGCCAAAATTTGGTGCCAGCAATAATATGGATTCAAATGTCACCAAACTTGAAGAGACCTTTTCATTAGTGAGTTTGACGTTAGAAGAATCTCAGAAAAGCTTCCAAATACAGCAGGATGAAACTAATAAATTAACCAAACAAGTTGATCAATTACAAGAAGAATTGTCTGAAATGAAGGTAAAATATGAAGAAATAAAACAGTCAAAAATAGATCTAATAGCAGAGCTTAAAGATGAAGTATCTTGACTTTTGGTGAAACCAGGAAAGAAAGAAAACAAAAGGAAAGAAATGAAAATAATATGAATAAATAAAATAACATTAAAGTACCCCTCAGATGCAGAGTATGTTGTACACACTATCAAAGTGACTCTGTAGATGACCACAATTTGAATGTCATGTGATCTTATGAGGAGAGGGGGCATGTATCATAGTGGAAGAATATTATTCTGGGACGTTTTGATGAAGTAACACTGGCTTATGAATATACATATTTGTGTGCACACACGTGGCATGCAAATATGGCCATACAGCACACATATAGAAGATACGTAAGCAGTGACTAATGGCAGTCATACCTGTTGACGATCCGGAGTCCAGTTGTCAAGTAGACATTGCACTGTATGCACCACCAATGCTTCAATTAGACTACAACTAATACCACTGACCTCAGCCAATCCAACAACAAGAAATCTATCAATTTACCTTATCTAATCTGATCTATCTGCTGGCTTAATCTAATCTATCAGTAATTTTATTTAGTTATTCGCTATCAGCTTCAAATGACTTGGTCTCTTACTATTGAATATTTAAAAAGGATTTTTTGATTTTGCTTGAAAAAAACAACCGTAAAACCACACAGACTGTTTAAAATTTGATAGATATTGATTTTAAAGATTCTATTTTTTGTTGAACAGACGTAATTTCCTTATTCTTTAAAATATTTATTTTTTTCTTCCCCTTATTTCTTTATCCTTTTTTCTGTTTTATGGTGGTGGGGAGTGTCTTACTCCTCTGCAGGGGATAGTCAGCATATACTAAGCCCTAATGACAGGGTGGCATTGAAGAACTTGTACTTTTTTGAGGAACTGCAATAAAACTGCTTTATTTAAACCATATCTTTTCTTTTCATAATACTGAAATCTATTTTAAACAGTATTAGATTAGTTTGTCTCTATCAATTCTTCCACCCCTCCAACCCTTTAAGTACTTTTCTTTGTCTCTTCCTTCACTTTTGACCCCTCAGCATGCATAGAAGAAAACTACAGTTGTATTATTTTTTCACATTATTAATTACCAATATCTACTTACAAATATGCCTCCTTACTACACAAAAATATATCAATAAATCCATTCTCATACAATTATATATATACACACACACACACTCACTGTATTTCAAATTATTAACAAGGTGATATTTTTTCGTTTTGTCTCAAAACCACTTGATGGAATTTCATGAAATTTTCATAGAATAATGGGAATAGGTATATCCACTGGCTATATAAAAACTGTATTCTGCGCAACGAAAAAAAAAAAACGGTGGCTATTTGCAATATTTACATGATATGTAAGTGTTCCAGTCTATGAACAAGTGTTATTATAATTGTGCAATTATGGGTCGCAAATGTGATTTGATCTCTTCTGAGAAAGATATAACATTTGAACTTTCCAAAAGCAAATCTATATTAGAAATATCCAAAATAATTGGAAGATATCTCCAAACTGTGAAAAGATTTGTTGCAGCTCCTATGAAGGTATGTAAGAGGGGTGATAAAGGTATTTGAGAGTTGTTTCGCCAATCGTTTTTGTTAGAAATGAAGCATAAAACTGTAAATAACCCAGGCCTGACCAGTAGAGCACTTTTCAAGGAGTGTTGGAGAAGCAACAGTATCCAGGAGTACTCGCTATCATCTGAGAAAGATCGAGATATCAGTGAGACCAGTGACAAAAGCCTTGATTGACAAAAGTATGCATAGAAATGCAGTTGAAATGGGCAAAAGGAGAACATGAAGGGTGATTTTTTTTTGAAAGTTCTGTTCACAGATGAGCCATGCAACAGTTGATGGCCCTGATGACTGGAGCAAATGTTGGGTTGTAAATGGATGATATCATCATCAATGCTTATTATGCCTACAAGGAGGAGGAGTAGGAGGAGGAGGTATAACGATTTGGGCTGGTATTATTGGAGGTGTTATGATTGGTCCATAGACAGTGCTTGATGGTACAAAAATTACCTCAGATGCTTCTATAGCCTTCCTCCAAGAGTACCCGGAATCTTGGCTAAAAAAGCAAAGAATCACCTTCAGAAGAACCATCTTATTTATGCAAGATAATGTTCCTTTGCATTCAGCGCATGAAGATACAGAGTACCTGCAGAAATAAGGCTTCTGTGGACTCAGGAAGATGAACTGGCTTTGCTAATTCTACAGATTTAAACCCAACTGAAAACTTGTGGAGCATTCTGAAGTGATGTATTTATGAGAATGGATGTCAATTTAGTAGCAAGGATGACTTGTGGCAGGAAATAGTCAACGTACCATGTAAAATTACATCAGAAGAGATTCAGAAATTGACATGTTTGATGGACCAGCACATTTTCCAAATCATTAAAAAAAAAATCACATATTTCATATTAACCCAATTCACTATCCTATTTAAACTCTCTTTAGTTTTTTATTTCAATTTAATTTCATCTTAGATAAAGTATGTATTCATAAAAATCTGTAAATGAAGCAATTTTTTTTTTACGTGGGTTTTTATTACAACTAGCTGATAATTTGTCGCACTAATAATTTAAGTAAATTACATAAATGTCCATAAATTCTGTTCCTTTTTCTAGAATTTTACAATTTTTACAGAGTTGCTGTATATACATATTGTCATCATTCTCTGATAATTTTATTAAATTCCAACTGATTAGGTTGTGGATAGGATGGAAAAGTGTTGCATTGTTAATAATTTGAAATGCAGTATAAGTAAAGTTGTCTCCCTTTAGTCGAGGGTGACCCAAAGGCTTCCTTTTCAATATCTACTATACCGAGGTGCAGGGGAGGACGCTACTCCTTTCCCTGGATTTCTCCACTTTACCCTAGATCTGTACCTTATAATGCTGAGTGTTAAGCAAGGCAGCATCTAGTACCATTTTCTGAGTCTTTGGTATAACTCGACCTGGGATTGAATCCTGGTCTACCGGACCATTGGCAAACACTCTACTCATTAGGCCAATGTCCTGGATATATATATCAAGAGAGGGAGAGAGAGAGAAATGGTAGATTTTGGTAAATCTGACAAGATGATAAAAATAAGTAGAAAAGTGGATAAATCAAACGCTTACAATGGGTTCAGTAGTAATATTTCATTCTTTATTCAAGGAAGAACTTCTTCAGACTAAAGATTTTTTTGAGTTTTTCTACATTTTAGCAATTGAGGAAATGGATAAAATGATGGTGAAAATATAAAAAGGTATAAAGGGAAGGAAAGGGTCTAAAGACAATACAGATAAGGAAAGGTTTAGTTTGGTTTGTTGGGTTTTATGGCATATCAACCTTTGTAGGTTATTTAACGCCAAATCCATTTTTATGTAAATAATCAGTTCTATTTCAAACAATTCAGTTTAGCATGAGTACACAGTTTAATTGTCAAAAACATTTCTATTTCAAACTATTCAAGCAGTTATATATAACAATTTAGTTGAGTGTAAGTACAGTTTCAATGTCAAAAACAGTTCAATTTCAAATAATTCAGTTTAGCATAAGCATGCAATTTAAATGTAAGTACAGTTTAATTGTCAAAAACATTTCTATTTCAAGCAATTCAGTTTAATCAAACAATTCAGTTTAGCAAAAGTATGCGGTTAGTTCTATTTAACCCATAGATAGGGTCCTATCAGGTGCTACCACGCCGGGCCAGAGTGGACCTGGGAGCAATGGCAATGAAGGGGTGCTCTACATTCCCCAAAGCCCCAGCATTACTGAGACCTCACCATCAGACTGTTTAGTGTCATATCCAGGACACTCGTTGGGGAGGTCTTACCCCTCTGCAGAAGTGCAGTCAGTGTATTTTACAGCCCCATCTGACTGGGCCATACACAGTTAAATGTTAAACAGTTTTATTTCAGATAATTCAGTTTAGCATAAGTACAGATTTTAGTCGTCAAAATAGTTCTATTTCGAGCAATTCAGTTTAGCATAAGTACGCAGTTTAAATATGAAAACAGTTCTATTTTTAACAATTCAGTTCAGCTTAAATACGCAGTTTAATTGTATTAAAATAGTAAACTCAAGAAATCATGGTTTAGTTCTATTTAACCCATAGATAGGACTCTTATCAGGTGCTACCATTCCGGGCCAGAGTGGACCTGGGAGCAATGGCAATGAAGGGTACTCCGCATTCCCCAAAGCTCCAGTATTGCTGGAACCTCATCATCAGATTATTTAGTGTCATATCCAGGACACTCGTTTTGGGGGGGGGTCTTACCCCTCTGCAGAGAAGCAGTCAGTGTATTCTACAGCCCCAGCTGACTGGGCAAAAATAAGGAAAGAAAAGGGGAAGGAAATAGATATTGGTTTGAGTGATGTTGGTTGGGGCTAGGTGCCATCAAGTGTATCAGGTTTCATCAGAGATTTGACTCGACAGAGGTGGATTATTTTAGTGAGAAAGAGGGGAAATATATTGAGGGGAGAGTTTTTGAAGAGAAGGGATGGTGGGGGCAGGGGTTCAGGTGTATCATATTTCATCAAAGACATTGACCATAATGGAGTATCTAAATGAAAAAGAAAAAAGAAAAAATCGTTCATGATATGGTAGTATCAAGTGAGAAAAATGTCTTAGTTTTTGCTAAAAATTTTTTTCTTTATCCATTCTCTATTTTGATATTGTTTTCATGTAACATAATGTCTGTCAAGTAGGGTGAAATCTGATAGAACTTGAGACGTTGCTTGATGTGTTTTGTTTTGGAAATGACTGCAGATTCTAACAATCAATGGGATTTTTTGCAATGTATAGGTCCAATTTGTGTGGCTTGGGAAAAATTAAGAGTGTGTTTGATATGTGGAAAAAAAAAGGTATTTTGGTTGTCATTTAATTGTGTTTGTAGATTCTTTTTTCTAGATTGCGTTGAGTTTTGCCAATGTAATGTTTGTCACTGTCTTTGCCTGGAATAGAATATATGCTTGCATAAGCAGTGGTTGTGTTGTTGGTGTGTTTCGAAATGTTAGTGAGATTTTTAATGATTTGAGATGCTGTTTGTATGATTGGTATTCCTAATTTAGTTAATTTGTTGTAGAAAGGTTTATGTGTTAGTGATAGGTCTGTGAGTAATGGGAATAGTGGAAGTATTTTTATTAATTTTATTTGATGAGTGTATATTGAGGGCTTCTTTTCTAGAATTTAATATGAAAAATTTAGGGTATTTTAAGCTTTTAAAGGAATGTTCAATGTACTTGAATTCTTCATCTAGGTGTTGTGGGCTGCATATCTCAAGTGCTCGTCGTTAAAAGCCAATTATGAGGTCTGTTTTGATTTTGTTGTGGTGGTGGGAGTAAAAATGTATATAATCATTTTTATTTGTGGGTTTGCAGTAGACTTTAAAAGTTAAATCATTTTGGAATTTAATAATTAGGATGTCCAAGAACGGTATGGTATTATTTGATTCTTTTTCATCTGTAAAGTTGATAGAGGGTTCAACATCGTTTAATTTTTTTACAATTTCTTCAATTTTTATGTTTTAGGGTAGGAAAATGAATATATCAACAGTATATCTAAAATATGTAGTGTTATGAGATAGTATGTATTTAAAAGGGCCAGATTCTAAAAACTCTAAAAATCGACAGGCTAGAACTCTGCTAAGTAGGTTTCCCATAGGAAGACCAGATTTCTGTTTAGAGAATTTATTATTAAATTTAAAATAAATCATGTTAGTTGTGTGTTTGCAGATGTTGATCAAGGTGTTTATGGAGCTTTATGAGTTGAATTTAATTTTTTTGTCTTTGTTTGGATGGTTTGTGAGATGAGGGCAAGTGGCCATACAGCTACTGTTTGTTCTAATTTTAATTCCTCTTAAGTTTTAAATCTGGAACCAATTCTGTCTTAATTATTCATTTTCTGCATATCCTTTCTAACGCTGCTGCTGATTTTAGTTTTGCTGAATTAGAGATTTTTACCTGAAGAAGTTAAGTTTTTATCATTCTTTAATATGAATTGGAAGCAATCATTTTGGCAAAGATACAATTGACGTTATCCCTTTGCATGAGCAGGATGTGACGCAAGGTCAATTTTTTAAGTGGAGTTTAACAGGTTTGAATTCAGTTTTCTTTCTCCTAGACCAATTGCCATCCCAGAATTAAAGAGCCAATTCTGTCCTACTATTCATATTTATTGCTTGAAGGAGAATAATTGGATGAACACCTTTTCCCAAGGGTATTAACGCTATGTGAAATGCAAACATCCTTGTCTAAGATTTCAAATTGCCATTTCATACAAAAATGACCATTATGCTATATGAGTGCCTCCTTTAGATATTAACTACATTTTGTTTTCTTAAGATATTGAAAGTATAAAATTCTAAATTATTACATCACTGATTAGGTTTGTGTGTCTGTATATCTATCTTGTAGGTTATAATCTTGTCAATCAAACCCAATTTATTTCCCTCCATTTCTATTCAACTACAATAACTTGTTTCTCCCCCCCTCAACCTTTTACTACATAGAACATTTTTGTATTGAAATATTTTCCTCCAATCAGGCGAGTAAATATTTTGGATTGTACAAAAGATTAGATGCTTTGATATTTTCTTTCTTCAATTTCTGCATTGTTCACATTTGGTTTGAACATTTTTAATTGCATGTTTTTCATACCAACTGTATTTTGACTTAACATTCTGTCTATAAAACTTAGATGTTTTTGTAATGCTTTATTCATTTCTTTGAAAAAATATGATTATTTGTTGATTAAAATGTTTTGAATTGAATTTGATTTGGTTATTTAAAGAAAATCTTCTCTTGAAGAGATTTATTGGTAAATAAGAAAATGCATGAAAACCCCCTAAAAATCACTATGCATGTTAGAATATATTTCAGCCCACTGGTAAAGAACAGAGGTTTAATACATTGATCGTCTAAGCCTGATATTTTGGACTTAGTGTGATCACATTAGAGACTAATAATAAAAGGGGTTATATAACAATCATGCACAGTCATTTTTTTTTAAAATGAAATCATGGGATAACTTTAAAGAAAGACATCTACATCTTGTAGCAATTTTGAATGGGCTTTGTTTGATTTATTTTATTTATTATGAGCTTTGAAGGCCATTGATAAAATCATTTTTAAAATATATGTTCTCAGTACATTGTTAATTAACAGTGAATTTGGTTGTGTTTACTTTTAATGAAAAAATGTTCCTGTAAGGTGGAAGACCTTACAGGAAGATAACTTATTAATAATGATATTCCTTAAAAGACCCCCACCCCCGATCATCTGAGAAATAAATATTATCATTAATAAACTAAGCACAGAAACTTTTATTAAAATTTAAGAATAGTTTAAATTTCTATACTGTTTTTCAAACATTAACATTTTCATTAGGATTTTCATTGTGATAATTGTAAACTGATTTTTCAACACAAATATCTTTTTTGATAAGGTTTTTCTCCATTTTCTTTTTTTTTTCTAAGAGTTTGTAGATATTGAATGAACTTTCACTGAATATAGAGTTGTTCCTCATGCATCATTTGTTTCAATAACCCTTTCGTTGCTGGTAGATAATTTTTTTAATCCTTGTAGAGTGGGCAAGTTATTTTCAGAAAATTTTAATACTAGAGAGGGTATGTTAAAACAAGTCAATTAATCATATATAAACGAAACAAAGAAAACCTGATGATTTGATCTGCAATTGTGCGTTTTGTACAATAACACAAAAATAATAAAACAATTTTAATTATGATATTTTGTAAAACGACCTTTGCACAATCCTACACCACAGTCTTTGCACCTGGTGGTTGTGTGTGTTTCCCTATTTCTCTTCATTAACATTGAATTGGGCAATGCGCAACCAATAGGAAAATGCTTTACATTGTGAGTTACTATGAAACAATAAAAATTTCATTCTGACTGGGTACAGTTGGCAACAAAAATGTCGCTCTGCCTGCAAAAGGGTTAAACCTACTTTTTTGTTGTTCAATAAAAACTATTTTGACATCTAAATCATTATCATCCTCAATTTGTACTGACAGTGGAAATATTCTTGACTCTCTTTCACTATCCATTCCTATCATCCATTGCTCCTGGCAGGTCTTCCAAATTACATTATGTGTCTACAAAAAGCTGATGTAAATAAATTCTTGCTGGTCAGCTAACACTGGCATGTTCACCTGTCGGGATCCATTGAAGAACATTGCTTAAGAGTTTATCCTTGCTTCTCTAGCAGTATATCACATATCTTAAAAACATTTTAAGGGGTGTCCTTATGGTGCAATGGTTAAAGTAATAGACTGCAGGATCGTAGTAAGTGAGTTCGAACTCCAGTTGTGCTATTACATTCACTTTCAGATAAATACCCTTGGAAAAGGTATGAACCCCCTTATCCTCCCATCTATGGGTTAAATAGTACCACAACTGTTCTTCTTGAAGGATGGCTTTGGCATTAGATAACCTTCAAAAGTTGATATGCGATTAAACAAAGAAACCAAACCAAACTAAAAACATCCTAATAATTCTATGCTAATTCTTCCTATTTGTATAATTAATACTTGAAATGATTTAAAATAATATTTTTTGTCTTTTTTAGGGAGCAGCTAAAATGGTATGAACGATTTACTATCTGTTGTGCAGCTCTTAGCTGCTGACCACGACTAAGAACATCAATATCGATTAAAATCAAGGCACTGGTCAGTCTTACGACATGATGATGGATCCGAATAGTCAGACCAGTGCCTTAGGCCAGCCACAAATGCTCATTCCACCATTGACCGCACCGAGTACATTTCCATTGTCAGCTACAACCTCATCTACTTCATCCACACTGCCAACTTCTTTGCCATCAACGTTGTCACCAATGCCAACATCGTCTTGCTCTTCATCATCTTCATCACCTCCAATGCTTGCAGCTGAACACATACAACAACAGCAACACCAACAACAACAACAACAAGCAGTAGGAGTAGGAGTACAAGAACAACAATTACATCTCAAGGATCTACTTCAGCAGGAAGATCTGCAACCTCAAAATGATCAGCAGCAGCAGCAGAAATTTGAAGATTTGTTTCAACAACATAATGATCAGTTGCAGCAGCAGCAGCAGCAACAACAACAGCCTCCTCCTCCTCCTCATCATCAATCGTTACAACTTGAGCATTTGTTACAGAATGATGAACAAGAACAGTTGTTGCAACAGCATCAAGAACATCATCATAATGATGCCTCGCAGCAGCATAAAGCAGAATTGGAAAAATTATTAGAGCCAGAAAATACACCAACTATAGAGATTGAAACAAGAGATTTGGAGCAACTTTTGCAACCGGCTCCTGACCAGCAAGCCTCGTCTTTGCAAGCTTCTCAGCAAAACCAACCATTGCTACAACAATTATTACAACAACCAGATCAAGTCCAACCTGGACTTGAATTGCAGCCACAACCACAACTCCAACAATTGCTGCAGCAACCAAACCAACCTCCTCCTCCTCCTCCTCCTCCTCCAAAACAAAGTGATCCTGACAAGCATCCTCAGGAACAACTAAAACAGCTGCTTCTACAGCCAGATACCTCACAGCAACCACATCAGTATCATCATCACCACCACCATCATCATCATCATCCCCAACAACAACAACAACAACAATACCCTCAACAAAATAAATCTCAACAAGTTGTGTCACTTCTCCCACCCTCTTCTGCCACCTCATTAACCAACTCGGCTATAACATTACCCACACCAACTCCCTCACCAGAGGCTGTTGTAGCATCCATCATGTCTTCAGCTAGTAAGATGATCCTTCAACACCAAGCTGCTGGACTACTTACTCCTACTTCTGCCCAGCAATATTTGGAAATGATGCGAACACGTGCAGCAAACTATGCAACTGCACCTAGCAGTGTGCATCAAAAGTTGTTAGATGATCTCAGTGAAGAGCTTGGTAAACTTGCTAATGAAGGAGTTGAGGAAAGTGTCAGGTATGTTCTTTGTCTTCATTAATGGATTGATTTTAATGGCGTATCAACCTTTGAAGGTTACTTAATGCCAAAGGGTTTCAGGCTTAGAGGGAATCCTGTTCATTGTATGTTTATATTTTAATTGTTATATAAGAGATTTTTTTGCACACAATTATGGTTTCAAGTATTCTTATCTAATACTAATAATTTGCACACAATTATATCAAGTATTTCTCCCTAATACAAATAACTTATACATAATTATATAGTTTCCAGTCATTTTTTTCTATTTCTTATTATAATTGAGATTATGTGTTTGTCTGAAACAATCACCATTGATGTCACATTCTTCATGATTTTAGTTTTCTTTATTAATACTGTTGTGATTTACTAAGCATTTTTACTTAAATGTGGCACCCAATGAGACTCAAACTCACTCGTGAATGTTTGCTAGTCTAGCTTGTTAACCATTACAACACCTGAAGTGCCCAATTTATTGATACTGTTGATCTTATCGACATGCTAATAACAGGCAATTGAATTTATATATACAATCAAATTGCAGTTGACAGTGTAAAAGGAAGGCTAATTTGCATATTGATTTTAAGAAAATTGATTTTGATAAATATTTGCTTGGTATTATTGATTTCTAATTGATTGGTTTTATTTTAATGAATATTAACAAAATGATGTTGATAAATCTTAAAAGAAATTCTTTAACAAAAAGAAATGACTAATTTTATTTTTTACTTTCTAATTTAGTTAAATAGTTACTTTGAAAAAAATTAGCAATGAAAGGTAGGAGTGAATGGAATAGTGAGCATTCAAGGTAGCTATTCCATTTACTCCTGTCTCTATTTCAAATAAGTTTAACTTAATTTAATTTTAGATAATATCAAATGCTATTTTTCATTTTATTAAATACTTTTTTGCTTTGGCCAATATTAATCTTCTTTAATATTTACACGCATTTACTAAAAAAGAAAATTAACTGATACATAAATAATAATAAATCTACCAATGAAAAAAATGTAAATAAATCATGTTATGTCGTAAATTAAAATTATTTATTTACATACACATAAATAAATAAAACATTAAAAAAGAAATTATTTTTTTCTGCTCTCTTTTAGTTAAATAGTTAAATTAGGATTAATGGTCATTTTGAAAACGGAACATATTTTAACTGTCCAATTTGTAGTAAAATAAATTTTAATTAAAAAGACTCGCTTAATTACTATATTTATTTATCCTAATGCCTAAATTATTTAAAAATAAAATGATAAAAAATTGAATAAATAAATCTATCAAAAAAAAAGATTAACAAGCTATACTTTCACTTCTTATACGGAAGGTCATTTTATTTTATTTTTTGTTTTTTTAGGTGGGGTGGGAGGTATTTTGCTTTACGACTTACTAAATTTCTTATTAACTTAACTGATTATTACTTAACTTTACTTACTAAATTTCTTATTAACTTAACTGATTATTACTTAACTTTACTTACTAAATTTCTTATTAACTTAACTGATTATTACTTTACTTATTAAATTTATTTGGTTGATAAATGATTAAAAATGGCGCATCAGTTCAGTTATTATCTTTTTGATTTTATTTATTTATTTTTTTTACATTTATTGATATTATTTAAATTTTAAATTTTTAGTATGAAAATGTAAGTAATTAAAAAGAAGGACTGCAGTTATTTGAATAATTAAAAAAAAATGAATCAGGGAAAATTCATTTCATTTATTTGATTATTCATTATCAATGTAAACACTATTTTATTGAATCAAGTTGATTAATTAAAAATTATCTATTAAGGCCTTTTTTAAGTAGTTTTTCTGGGAAAGTTTCCTTTTTTAAAATAAGATCATATTTAAGTGAGTGAGCATTTAAATAAATTTTTTTAGAATTATATTTTCTGAAAACTGCTTTAATTCTTTGATTGGTGACTTTCTCTTTTCATATAATTCAATGACTTTTTAAACTTTGGTTGAATTGTTTATTTATTCATTTTTTGTGCCATGAGTATTGATAATAGTTAAGTGATTAGTAATAATATCCTGCTGTCATTTATTTTGTAATTAACAGGAAAAGTATATTTTGATAAAAAAACAATCATTTTTATTAGTAAGTGTTTAACATTTTTAATCTGGATTTGTGCCAAAAAGTTGGTAGCTTTAAGAGTAGGAATAGAAAGTTGAAGGAAATTTGAACAAATACAGATGATAACTTGGGAAAATGTGCTGAAAAGAAGAATTCTAGTTGCTAAAGGTTCTCTAAAAGTTGAGTAACAAATAAGTTTCACTTAAAGTGAATTGTTAGAAAATGTTTTCTTGGAGTGGGTAAAAAAGAAAAAAAGATTATTTTGGGGAAATATTTTTTTCCAAAGAAAATTATTAGTTTAAATTTAAAAAAAAAGACTTTATTCAAAAAGGTCATCTCATTCAAGTCCATTTCATTATATTTTGTTATTAGTTTTATTCTAATTTTTTTTTCTCTAAATGTTTTCTTTTCTCCACATATGCTGTGCTTAATTTCAATTAATTTTTTTTTTTTTTTTTTTTTTTTTACTATGGATTCAAGTAAACAACAAACATTAATGATTATATTGTTGTGAGTGGTGGGCGGTGGGGGGGGGGGATGGTTTTCAGGACCTAACCCTGTTTGTGTTTTTTTTTCTTTTCAAAACATCTCATTTTATTAATGCATTTAAAATTTTTCAATGTGTGTTATATATCATTAAGAAACATAGTTTATGGTGGGGATAATTTGCAGACTGATAAAATTAACTTTGATAAATAATTACTTTATTGATTTCTGACATTGTTTTATTCTCAAATCTATTGAAAGCAATCCTATGTATAATTTTTTTTAATAGAAATCAATAAAAAGGCAAAAACAAAAGTGTAATCTTTTTATATGCATTCTTATTTAGTTTTGTGATGTTTTCTAATATAATAGTCATTTTTAATATAATATTCTATTGCATTAAAACTCAAATATTTGCACCTGGAAGGCGCATATTTTGCTTGTAGTAGTAATAATAATAATAATAATTTATTTGCACCAAGTTATATGGTTTTAAGTAACTAATAATAATAATCCTTAGTAAACAGTGACAGCTTGAAGTAAGTATTCTCAATACAAATAATTTTCAAGCTGATCTATTTGACCCATTGATGGGACCCTCACAAGTACTTTGAGTCAGAGTGGATCTGGGAGTAATGGCACTGAAGAGGTACTCTATATTTCCCAGAGCTAGAACAGGAGCTTCACTATCAGATGTAATTTTGTGTCAAAACCAGGACACTTGTCTTGGTTTTGAATTTCTATATAAAATCATTTATTTTTTTCTTTTTAAACTACTATAGATAGGACTTGTAATATTCATGTTAATTGATTCTTTTCTAGCATTTTTTTATATTAGTTTACTAGTGAAGGTTCTAATTTATTATAGTTTATTTTTCAAAATGTAGCAGATTGTGAAGGTTTGTTTTAAAATGAATTATAAAAAAGTTAAGTGCTATCAAAGATTACCTAGCTTCTAGTTAGTCTCGTTGTACCCAAGATATTATCTTTTAGATTTCAATACTTTTGCAAGAAAATTGATTGAATTACTAAAAAAATATTGTTTTTTTTTTTTAGAAATTGCTGCACACCAAATTGATCAAACTTTTTGAATATTAGTTCCATATCAGGTTTTTACTTTATGTATAGTTAAAATGATTACAATACTTTTGTAATCTTTTTAGTCTTGGTTAAAAGTGCAGTATGGGTGACTTGAAGTCAAATTTTATTTTAGACCTTATTTTACCAATGCAGGTATCATTGAGGAACAAAAAAAGTTTTTGTAAACAGACCAGGCTTTGGTTTGTTTGACCAAACTATTTTTAAATAGTAAATTGTACATAAATATTTTTCATGAAATTTTACCTGGAATTTTTCATACTAATGTCATTTTTGTTTTATTCCAATTTATTTTCAGTCTTTTCTAAACTTTTGATTTCTTTTCTTTAGCAAAGAAGTATTTTCCAAATATGAACACCGTGAAATTCTACCTGGATGTCTACCTCATCCTGGAGATATTGTGGAAGCAGGATCTTTGTCTGTAAGTCATCTATGAATTGTTTCACAAATTAACATTTTTCCTGTTTTCTTAACATTTATAAATCATAAGAAACTGATTTCAAAATTAAACATTTATATATATATAACTAGAATTTAGTGTTTTTATTAATTGAATGTAAAAAGTGTTTTTGTTTTGAATTTCTGAGATAGGAAGTGTCATTTATCGACACTGATGTATGCAGGTTTGTGTTCTCATTTTGGTTATTATATTCACAAAATTATACTCTCTACCTTTTTAAGTAAGTGCCTTTTGCAATCAATAACCTGTCTTAAGGAAAAAACTATTTGATAGAACAATTCTGAAAGATGGAGAGCGTAAAAGAATAGATGTTCATGTTAGGCTATGGACAGACTGAGCTCAAAACCACTTAAAGTAGTCATTTCTTCCTGGTTCACAGCCACCAATTATAAACAGGTCATATTTATAACTTAGGTGGCTCTTTCTTTCAACTGTTGTTCACAGAGTTCAGTGTGTTCATCCGGGTTCAAAGGTGACAAGTTTTGCAAAGTGGGCGGATAACAGACCATCGTGTCTAAAACATACAGGTAATTTGATGCACTTCTCATGCAAATGTCCGGCGGAGAAAAGATATAAAACATGAGAGGTGACCATTGAGGGGCAGTGCGATCTTGGCGATTTATGAAACTGTTACGTGCAAGTCAACAATGACGACAACAACAGAGACGGAGAAGATGACGAAGAAGTAAAAGACGCAAGCAGAGAGAAACAGATCTTCGTTTTGTTTTGCCTAGAAACGTGACACCAGTGTTGGACTCTGACGCACTCAGATATCTTTGTTTTGTTTACATTCAGCCATACTGTATTTATTTCAATTTTGAAGAAGCTGCTGCAACGTACTAATCTCAGCACATTCACAAAACAGAGAGTCTATAAACAGTCTGACTTCAACTAAAGAAACAATTTGACTCTCCAGTAAGAAATAATGAGAGTTTAGTAAATTCAAAGCATTGAAGAAAAACCTGTTGGCACTGTGAACCAGTGCATCAGATATAGGTAATATGGGACTGCAGGTTTTAAGAGTTAAACAAAAAAACAATGTTACTTCATTTGATTTAGTTGTAAGGAGCTTTGGCAAAGTTCATCTTTTCTTGTTGGCTCTCTTCAACCATTACTTTGGCTTTTGGTTTGACAAAGCCTTCCTTTTGATGGTTTTCTGTTCACCAAGATTCACAACTGCTTCTGTAAACTGGTCAGTTTTTTGTGCACTTGATTGTATAGCAAACTCAATCAGATTTGCTTATTCTTCCATTAAATCTATCCTGACTGTCATGTGATCTCCCAAGGAGGCAGTTCTTATCTCTCTTGGTAATTATATCAGCTAAAACAAATTTTAGTAACCTGCAAATTTACTTTACAGATTCTCTAAAACTGAACTTTCCTCATGTCAAATTTATACATTTGACCCCTTCAACAGTCAAAATGTTTCCCTTGTTTTAGGCAATATAATGTGTTCCAATCCCCTTTGACTATGCACAGTTAATAATTACAAACCCTGACATTCCTCTCCATTGTCAATGCCTACCAACATTTTTTCAGCTGTGTTTTGAACACAATAGATATTTTTTTAAAAACCTCTTCCAGTTCTAGGTGCTTACTCAATTTCTTATTAACTTCCAAAATCCATGATCCCTATTATCACAAGGCTTCCAAAATCCATGATCCCTATTATCACAAGGCTTCCAAAATCCATGATCCCTATTATCACAAGGCTTTGATAACCTACTCAGTAGGCCTAGAATAAAATTGAACATTATATGGAAACTTTTAAGAAGACATTGAGCTTGATTAGTCTATCTAGTTACCTGGTGGTTGTGGTTCAAACCTTAAGTCAGGAAGTACAATATACTCTGATTCAATGAAAGAAATGGACAAGTGACATAATTAGAATTGATTGATATCAGATGTTTGAGAACAATCTACCCCAAAAAGATTGAATAAAAGGTTTGGTTTGAAATACCCAAAAGATTATTAATTGCAACAGACACCTGAAGAAAGTTGGAAGGTACAATGGCTGAAAAATTGTAACAAAACTCTGAGATAGTACATCAGGATATAATATCAAATTGCTTTGTAATTTTAAGATTAAAGTTTTATAAGACCAAAAAAAATAACATTTGCATTTCATTGCATAAATTTGAAATTTCTACAAAATAGACCATTGAAAGTTGATGAGGATAATAGTTCATTGTGTTAATTTGGCTCATCTAAATATAATGATTTTTTAAATGCCAATATACTAAAGATCCTATTGATATATTGCACAACACATTTTGGTTATCATTTTTAAGGGTGGAAAATTTGCCCCTTTTTTTTTTTTTTGTTTCTTGTAGTCTTTGTTTCTTCCTGATCCTTGGTATCCACTGACGAACGTCCTGACACCTGACAAATTGCACAAGGGTCAACTTAGCAGTCTCCAGTTGGAAGGAATTCTTTATGCTGTGAGTAAATACTTTTTCTTAAGTATAATATTAAAACCTAAACTCTTTGTCTCTGAGCCAAAGATGCAGATATCTTTGTTTAAAGCTTTCCCATCATTCCATTTAAAGAAAGGCTGTAAATAGTCACTATATTAAGCCTTTTATTTTTAGTATATCTGATGTGATCTCTCTTAGCCCAGGATGCAGACATCTTTCTTTAAAGCTATCCCATCATTCCTTTAAAAGAAAGGCTGTAAATGGTCACTATATTAAGCCTTTTATTTTTAGTATATCTAATGTGATGTGTTTGAGTTCAGGATTCAGACATTTTTCTATTAAAAGAAGACTAAATGGTGACTCTATGAAGTTTTTTATTATTAGTATATATATCTGATGTGACCCTCCTAAAATATTGAAATATCTCTGCGTTCAAAAGGTTAATTGTTTTATTTATAACATTATATAATACTCATAAAAAATCAGGTGATTTACATATGGTTCAGAGTTTTTGTCTAGTGCAGTATCTGTGCACTGTGTCTTCAAATAAACTGTTGCTCCTCAACTCACAGAAGATAAAGAATTGTCTGTCATTGTCATCATCATCATGTTTGATTAGTATTTTCTTTTCTAATTTTTGAGTTGTTTTTTTTTTTAATCGAAACTCTCTCATTACATGGGATGAGGGTGATCATTTTGTGTTTGCAGAATGATGACCTGTGTAAGTAGTGATTAAAATGCAACTTGACTGATTTTTTAAAATTTATTTCCATAAAAATATTTATTTTGGAAAATTAAATTTTAAAATATTTTATAATTTTACTGAGAATATTGTCAAATTTTAACAGTATTTGAAAACTTAATCTTTTGTATATTGTGAAAAAAATTCCGAACAAAGATATTTGAACACATGAACAAGTAAAATGTAAATTGATGAGACATGAAGTAAGTAAAATTCTCAATAAAGCTGTGTTCAAAATCTGAAAAGAATGGCTATTTATGATTTATTATCTGTTAGGAAAGAAATGGCTATTATAGGTTGGAATAAAATAAATTATTATATTGAAACATGACTTTAAAATGTTTCAGCCATGACTAGCCCCTAAGAACTGTTGTTTTCCTGTATATAAGTAATCCACTCAAATGGTCTACTGTAATTGTGGCAAAAATCCTACATCTCTGCTACCAGGACTACTATTAAACCTTATTCCAGCTGACTATTAGTATTGCTAAATCTTATTTTAGCCAACACAACCTTTTGTTCATTTTTCTATTGTATTTTGTTAATACACAGCATGGCATAATTGAAGAAGTATGTGGTCAAATTTTCTTATCTTTCATACTTCTGGAGGTATTTCATTGAGGCCTGCAGCTTTTCAGCTTTTAATTGTTTTCAGTACTGTGCCAAGTTCTTCTAGTTTGATGTCTGGTTGGTCAATAATAATTTTTGGAGTGGTTTATTAGAAATTTCAAGAGGGTTTTCAACCAGATTTTTGAAGTGTTCTTTCCACTTGTGAAGTCTTTCCTCTTGGTTAGCATCTTTTAGTTTTTTTGAAGTGGTTTTCTTTTCACTTACTTCATTTCCTGTCTGTCATGCTAATCTTTGACCTTGAATGTATTCTAGTTGATTTTTTTTTTTTTTTTTGGTATGTGTTCTCTCTGGGCTTTCTTGAATTTCTGCAGGTTGGTGTTGGGTTTCTTTTATCAAGTAAGGATGTTTTCATTATCTTGTGTTTTCCCTAACTGTTATTGACTCTCATAGAACTCTACATTTGGCTCTTGGTTTGCTTGGTATACAATTCGTATGCTGCTTCTACATGAGTTGTATCAAAATATTCATATTTGCCATTTGGAGTATGTCTTTCAGATAACTGAAGAGTATCAAAGTTTTTTTTTTTTTTTACAGTTACTGTATATTGATTGGTTATCTAACTGTTGACACGTGAGGAGGACCATTCATATTGTGAAGCTTTGGTTGTTTCTTATTTCTGCATAGACTCGGGCGAATCTTTATTGAGACAATTCTGAGATCGGAGATACTCCTCTTTGAAAGAGGACTATACCTCACAGTTCAAAGCACTATTTATCCTTTTCTTTTTTATAAATGTGTATAATCTAGCTGTACTTGAGTTATTTAGGTTGCTCCATAGCTTTCCCTTCTTTTTTGGAATTTAGTGTTTAGGCATGCAAGCCTGTTCTCGAGAGAAAACTCTGCTAGATATTTACCATTTCTGTTTGGCAAGTTGTGTAACCAGAATTTGTTATTTCCGTCTTTGCTTATTTGAACATTCATGTCTCATCAGAATGTTGCATTTAGGAATATGTCGATGACAAGGGAAGATAACTCCTTATAGAGGGTGACAATGTCTGTTGCATCATTAGCATTGGTGGGATTGTAGCAAAAGATGATTGTTGTGCTGGAGTTGGTGTGCTACATTTAATGGTATCATGGAATATAATAACATAAATATTTATTCAAAACATTTAAATAATACCCAAAAGAGAAGATGCAGAACATTAAATAGATATAGAAAGATGGATAGAAAATGGAAAAGAAATCCGTAATCAAACTAATTCATCCTAAAAAAGGTCATTTATTTTTTTTCTCTCTCACTACTTTTCTTGCTAGTAAAATTAAAAAGGAGGAAGATGAAAAGAAAGAAATTCAGTACTTTGACAAACTATTTCATTGATTAAATGATTTTTGGTGTGTATATTTTTTTTTTTGTTGGGTGGAGGAACTGATTTTGTTTACAGTTTATAAAATTTCTTGCTTAAAAGAGAATAAAACAATATTTTAGTGAAATTTGTTGATACTTTGAACATTTTTGTTATAGGAAATGAATGAATAAACTTGAAAAAAAAAAAGAAGACTAGCACACTTATTGACGATGGGACTTTAGCATTTAATAGTTATCTCCCTTTAAAAAATATATATATCAACATGAACATGAACACTATTAGTACCAAGCTGCAAATTGGATTGGAAATCAATTTGTTCTCTAAGACCATTTTAACTTTATTTTAACTTCATTGCAATAATAGAAATTTTACTGTGATGTGACATTTTTGCTCTGTTGTGATATCATACTTGGAAAATTTGGATCATTTTATAAATATTATTCAGATAATTCTTTTTTATTTTCTTGATTAAACATCAAAATTAGATTGGGGAGTTGATTGGCATTTGACAGTTATTGTTGTAGAAAATAGACTTGATGCCTTGAGTTCAATTTTTGAAGAAAGCTGTTTGCATTTCATATTGCTCTAATATCCTTGCTTTTCTCATACTATTTATGGGTAAATAGTAGGACAGACTTTAACTTTGTTTAGTAATCAGTTTGGGAGAATGAAAACTCTGAATTCAAAACATTCTACTCTTCTTAAAAATTGACCTAGTATCACATCTTGCTTGTCGTGGACATGATCAAAATTACAGACATTATATGATGTATGTTAGGTTTTGGGTTTTCCATTTGAGATGTTCATTTGGATGATTTTTAACAAAAATTGATTTTTGGAAAAAAAAAAAAAAAATTTCAAATTCGTCATTTTCTGCACCTTCATGGAAGTTAGTCTGTATGCTATGATTTGTAAAAATGGATTTTAAAGATTTAATGAATATCTCCCTGGTACGATTGTAAAACGTATAAATAAATCTGCTAAAAGTTATCAATTACTTTTGTTTCTTATATTTGAAAGTATGAAGAATGCAATTTTAAAACCTCATCCTTATTGTTGGTTTGGGTAAGTTTAATGTATTTATATTGAAAATAAGTTATGATTTGAAATATTCTTCCCAGAGGTAAATGTATGTATGTATGTGTGTGTGTATATATATATATATATATATTTCTCAGTAACCAAGAGATGTAAAAGGCTGGTATTTATTATTTCAGTGCCAGAAGCACCAAACAGTCTTGCCCAATGGTCACCGTGCAGGATTTTTCATTGGAGATGGTGCAGGTGTGGGAAAAGGACGACAAGTAAGTTGAAATATATCAACTTTGAATTTTAATTTGATATTCTGTGTGTGTGTGTGTGTGTGTGTGTGTGTGTGGAGAAATGGTAGATTTTGGTAAATCTGACAAGATGAGAAAAAGTTGTGGATAAACCAGACACTGACAACAGATTTAGCAATATTTTATCTTTATTTAAAAAAGATTTCTTCAGAATGATGGGTTTTTTCTTGTGTGTGTGTGTGTGTACACACACACACACACACACATGATGGTTCCTTACTAGTACCAGTTGACAAATTGTTTTGATGCTCTAAATATTTTATTATAAAATGTAAATACTGTAGAGTATTTATATTGAAAGTTATTCTAAAGGTATCATTACATTATCTCTATTGTCTTCATATGTTGTTCTCATTCAATATTAAATTAGAGCAAAAATACACTATAGTTTTGCTCTATGTAAAATAAGCTTCACAATACGAATAAGAGTAAATATCACCAAATTATGAAATACTTTAAATAAACTTCAATAAAACATTTATTAAAATATTGAAGTTTAAATGTTTTACATTGTATTTTGGAATTGTGATTAAAACTCATAAATTTTATTCCTTGTGATCACTTGAGAGAATGTGCTTTATTGTAATGTTTCCTGGGGTAGGGGGTGGGAGGGCAAAGTTTTACCATAAAATGTTCTTTCTAGGGAAAGAGAGGCTCTCGATGAGAAATGGCCTCTAATAATAATCAGTGGGAAACCATGTTGCTGTAAGTAAAGTTGGCGACCATAGTTGAAGGCGACCAGAAAGCTCCCTTTCCAATAGCTACTACACCAAGGCGCTACTCATTTCCCCGGATTGCTTCACTTTACCCTTGATACATACCTCATATTGCTGAGTGTTAAGCAAGGAGGTATCAAGTACCATTTTTAAAGTTTTTGGTATGATGTGACCTGGGATTGAACCCAGGTCTCATAGACCTTTGGTGAACACTCTAATCATGCAAAATTCAAATTTCCAAACTTCCGTTGTACTAAAATAATTATTAACATTTGATTAAACATTACTAATTAGGCTTATAAGTAATTCTTCAAGTATTCTAGTTTAATTTAGACTAACAATCTAGAATATAAACAAAATAATATCTAAATAGTTAAATTTCTTCTGTATCACCCACTTTAAATGAAAACTATTTCTCTTTAAAAACTGAATTTTTTCTTAATATCAATTTCATAAGTTAATATAAAAATAATTTCTTTTCTATTGTGTAAATTTATTTTACCATTTGTTGTAAATCTTTAATTAACAAAGCCCAGTCAGCTGGGGCTGTAGAATACATTGTCTGCATCTCTGCAGAGGCGTAAGACCCCTCCCTCTCAGCGAGTGTCCTTAATATGACACTAAACATTCTAATGCTGAGCCTCCACTCCTAGATCTTTGGGGAATGTGGAGTATCCCTTGATTACCATTATTCCTTGATCCACTCTGACCCAATGTGATAGTACCTGTAAGGGTGCCATCTCTTGGTCAAATAGAAATATTTATTTATGTGAAACCATTTAACTGCAAACAAATGATTAGCATTAAATTAGAAAAGAATACTTGATAAATAAAATTACTAATGTTAAAGGGTTTCAGACATTGTTGTTTAACTATGACAAGTCATATGCATATAAAAACAGGATTTGGCATTACTTAGGTTGATAAGTCATCAAACATCAATCAACATAATCAACAACAAATATTGTAAAAAAAAAAAAAAACTGAAATGAAAGGGATTTCTGACATTTATCAGTCTCTCCATGTTTTCTATCCAAATCATGAAATATTGATATAGGTGGATATTTCAGTTAGTATATTGTTTTTCTAAACAGAATATGCCAACTAACTAGTTAAATTTTTAACTACAACTTGTTTCATTTGATCCTGTTTGTTTAATAGTTCATTTACTTCAATAGAAACAGTCTTGTTGTGTAGTGAGGTAAAAACTATCCTCTAAGACAATGTTTCTCTACGGACCAAATATCAAGTGAGTTTATTATGCATTTCCGATCAAGTTCCAACTATTTCTGCCTGTTGTATTGAATCACTATATGTAAAAAGAATAATATTAAACTACTCAGGAAGATGACTTGTTATATTATTTATGATAATGTAAAACTCGAAACATGACACATACCAGCAGCTGATGACTTGTGTATCTGCATTTTGACTAGTGCTACTCTGAGAAATGTGCATGTATTATGAGTTATGTCAATTTTGTGTGTTTATAATGTTTTTAAGTAGTTTTGCTTTAATCCCAGGTATCGGGCATCATACTGGATAACTTCTCCCGAGGACGAGTGCGTCATATTTGGTTTAGTATCTCTACAGATTTAGTTGTAGATGCTCGAAGGTAAATGATTTTTGATTTGAGACTTTTTTTTTTTTTTTTTTGCTGAAGTTTCTTGCTTTGAATCAAAAGATGTAACTAATTACAAAAAAGCATAAGGTTACTGTTATCGATTTCCTGTGTCATTCAAACAGTTCAGTTTATATTTTGAGAAATGAAAGAGGAAAGAGATTTGAGACTTTGGAAATAAAACAGTTTACAAAAGAATGTTAATATGTCTGCAAATAGAAAATATTTCACTTTTTTAAACGTTATTTCTGATTTTTTTGTTTCTATTGAAGATTTCTTAGAATCTAATGAGTCTTTTATGTTGAAAAACATATGCAACAATGTTTTGTTTGGCTAAAAAAAAACTGGAAATTATCTTTTTTGAAAAATATTCTTAGGATCTTTTCAGTTAATGTTTAGATTAAATTAATGTCATTTAAATTGGGTATTGAAATTTTTCAGATTAAAAAAGAAATTTTTTTTATTAAAGGGTTATAATATAAATTGGTCACTGTTGATCAGAAAATGTAAAATTCTATTAGAAATTTGTCAAAGTAAAAATGTCATTGTAATCTACAAAGAAAGATGAAAACAGTTTTTTATAAGAGGAGAAAATTAGCTAGTATTTTTAATTTGAAGCATTCTAATATTTTACACTTCAAATCTGACTAGAATAACACAGAAAATTTGATAACTATTTTTTATTATAATCCATCTGATATTAATGCTCTCTCCCCCTAAAATCATTAAATAATTGGTATGGTTTTTTTTATTTAGGGATTTAAAGGATATTGGCTGTCATATTCGTGTGATTGATGGTTGTAATGAACTGGACAAACAAACCAGGTTTGTTTTTATTGTTTCTACTTATTATTTTTATGTATTTACAGTAGCCAAAGTTTTCATTGACAGTAATTTTCATCAAATGACATTATTGAAACAGCTTTTTAGGTTATTTTCTTCCTATCAAAAAGAAAAAAAAAAACTAAAAATAATTTTTTAAAAACATTTAATTATATTTTAAGATAATAGTGTAGACTAAATATCAAAAGTGTGTAGTCATACCTAATTCTGCATTTCAAATTATTTTGCATTAAAATTTTTCTGTATTTAAAATTATTCACATTGTTTCCTAATGTGTGTTTGTGTGTGTATGTAATTGTATGTTTCAATTTTATTATATGATAATTTATATCAAAAATGAAAACTTTACAGGAAATTTAAATTATTGTAAAAGAAGTCATTTCTTTCAACATGATTTTTATATTCTCTTCTCAAAATGACTTTAAATCCCAATGATATACCTGACAGTAGCACATTGGAAATACACTGTTGTGTATAGAGGTTTTGGGTAAATACCTTTAAAAAATCAAATCTGTCATTTTGGTACCAATTGCCAATCATATTGGATTACTGCCACATTACCATAAAATTTAGAAAAATTATTCTGCATCATAATTCTGATACCATACACAAATAAAATCTATATTTTATGTTTAATTTTAATGATTTTTGTTCTAAAATCATTTTTTGTAGAGTTTTTGGCCTTTCTCCAGATCTCAAAGAAGGAGTTGTGTTCAGTACTTATGCTACTCTTGTTTCATCTGTCCAAAGAGGATGTAAGTATTTTACTGTTGGCTACAAATTTTATTACTCTACTAAAAGATACTGTTTTCTATGTACAATTCATTATATGTAACAATAAAGAAAGTGTGTTTTTGTTTAAAATGGGAATTTGGTTCCATTTAACATAGAGATAATTTTTATATTTTAATTTCTAAACTGTTCTTAAAATCAATGTTTTATTTATGATTTTTAAAAAATTAGACTGTCACTCAAAAAACAATTCACTCAAACAAAATATATCAGTACACAATTTGTGATCAGTTGAAGTAGTTCAATTGGGAAATCATGAGGCTGAAGATTTAAATATCCTCAATTCAATTTTTGGTTTTGATCTCTGTATCAAAGTATATTTTATAAGATAGCTGAATTTCAATTGTTTCTTCTAAGGTGATAATAATTATTATAACACCAATTTTTCATCTCAAAAACCCACCCAGTCAGCTGGAGCTGTAGAATACGCCGACTGCACCTCTGCAGAGGGGTAAAACCTCTCCAATGAGGCTACCTGTTGCCTGTGGGTGGTGACCCATAATGCTTAAGGATGGGATCCTGGTGGCTGAGCAGTCCTTGATCTGGCAACCAAAGAGGTCATGTGACTTGCAACTTGAGGAAAGACCTATACTCCTTTCTGTCTCTGGATGAGTAATTATCTTGGGAATGAAAACCCAGGGACAAAACTAAATTGTCTACCACCAGCATGAGTATATTGACTATGTAGCCCTGATGTTTTCCCCTAGGCATATCCCCATGTGGGACTCCGTGGTGGGTGGAGAGCATAGTCAATGAAACTCAGACTTTCTTTATGGCCTATGAAAATATAACCCAAGCAAAAACCAAAAAAATGAAAAGACCCCTCACAGAATCAGAAAGTGAACATGAAACGGATGAAAACTTCTATCAATTCATTGTACTTGAATCAGATAGAAGAAACCCCAATCACCAAACTATCCCCATTCCTAATTCAAAAAACAATAGAAATACACTGTAAACCAATCAATATCAAAAAAGCTATGAACAACACCATTATTATACAAACAACAAATCAAAAACAATCAGAAAAAATACTAAAATGGAAACAATTTGGAAAACTAAACATAAAAACATACCCTCACCCAACCCTAAACTTCTCGAAAGGAGTTATAAAATCCCCAGAACTCGCATCGTGTTCCCTTGAAGAAATAAGACTTAAACCACAAGGTGTAACAGATGTGAGGAGAATCTCCAATTGCAAAGAAACAAGAACCATAGACACAAACACATGTGTACTAACATTTAATAAACCCACAACTCCAACCAGCATTAGAATAGGTTACATAAATACAAAAATAGAAACTTACATACCAAACCCTCTAAGATGCCAAAAATGCCAAAAATATGGACATCCTAAAGATAAATGCACTAGACCATAAATATGTGCCAAATGTGGAAATTCAAATCACATAGAATTAGAATGCAAAACCCACTTTAACTGCATCAACTGCACAGGAGAGCACCCTGCATACTCATGGGAATGTGAAATGTGGAAAAAAGAAAAAAGAATTACAGAAATAAAATACACAAGAAACATCTCCTTCCCCAAGGCCAGAAAAATTGTAGAACACAAGAACAACCTAGTTATGAATATGTAATTAAAAAATGAAACGAGGAAAAGGAAGATACAAAAACCAAAACAGGAAGAACTGAACAAACTGATTAATGAATTAAAAAATCTAATAGAAATACTAAAAATGATCACAAAAGAGACGAACACATTTCAACAGTTCCAGACGAATATGTGGCACACAACCAAAATCAGAAAAAAACCCTAAGCAAAGAAAAGGAAAAATCCAAACTAAATAAAAAAAACCTAATAAATGAACCAATCCCATTATCCAACAGATTCAGCCCAATGGACATAGATCCTGTTGAAACAATCACAGAAGATTCTGATGAAGCAACCACCCACATCAAAACAGACAGCATAAATCTCCAAAAGAGACTTCATAAAAAAAATAAATATCAAAGACGACCCAACAGAAAATGAAACAACAAATTCTACCCCAAAAAATGGAACACAAGCTAGAAAAAGTAGACATAGATCGACTTCAAGATCAAAGGAAAAAGAAAAAATCAAAAACCAACTCCAAATCCCCCTATAGAAACTAAAAACAAACTTAAAATTGAAATGGACTCAACGCCCACATTCAGAAAGCCAGGGGAACCTACACGAAAAGCACAGGCCCCCATTGGCCAGGCTGGAAGAGTAAATACGAACACAGAAGTGTTCAGTGAAAGACCAGGAGGCACATTTAAACTGCCCCCTGCCAAATTTGATGCAGTCTTTCATCAAGAGCCAAGTCACTGATGGGAATAGATAAACAGTCCAATGCTCAGGGAACATCAAAATCCCTACAAAGATCATATAGTATAGAAAGCATGGACAGTGACGCAGACCGCATAGTTGCCAGCCTTGATCTGGGAGGTATAACAAATAATTACAAGACTTGAAACCGTTTAACTGTGTGCAAACAAATGAACTCAATCCTTTTTAAATGTCACTTACAAACCATCCACTTGAAAAGTAAAAACAAAATTACTGACAAACTAATCTCTCACATATCCTGTATATTTATTTGAATGTGTGCAATTAAGTGACTGATGTTGAATTGCTGCTGGTGCATAACAGTATTCAAGACTTTTTGACTGTGTGCAAACAGATCAGGTGAATAGAATGATTTGTATAGGATGAGATACTTGAAATCATTTGGCTGTAAAAAAAAAAAATAAGCTTGAGCTTGTTGAAAATATTATGAGCAGAATGTTTACAAATCATATATTCACTTACAAATCATGTGTATAACTATTTAACTATGTGCAGGCGGATCATTGATATTGGGTTGAATTGTTGATGTGGTATAGCAGCAATGCTTGGAGCCATTAGTTTTGTGTGCAGGCAGGTGGGCTCTGGCTCATTTGGAATATTATCTACTAAGTATTCGTTTGTAAATCTTAGGTTTAATATGTGTATAAACGAAGTTTGGCATTGCGTGGCCTGGAGGGGTTTTTATGCCATAAAATCAACCAAACCAAACTAAACTTGAGAACATTTTCCGTCTTCCAAAAAACCTCACCCTTTCACTGAAATCTGACCAAATCAACCTTTTCACCAATATCTGGCCAAATAGAATCAAGAACTATTGAAAAAAACCCATGCCCTAAAACCCGCATAGAAGACCAAACCAACCTAACCTTTCTTGGCATTAAATGACCCACAGAGGTTGATATGCCATTAAACAAAACTCAAACTCACCTCAAAAACAAGGGGTCATTCATTAGAGGAGATATATTTTTGAAACCCAGACGCTTACTTTGTTTCTAGGCCTAACCTTGCTCTAAATTGGTCCAAAGTGTCCCTGCATAATTTATACCTAAACTAAGTTAGTTAAGATAATCAAGTTTTTACTCAATATTGTTTATTATTTAAAGCACCTGTGCATATAATAGGTACAAATATTATAAATAATAAACAAAGTTAGATAAAAACTTCATTATATTTACTAAAAGCCTTTGTTTAGGTATTAGCTAGGTACTGTGGAAACATGTTGGGCCAAACTAATAGAAAGCTTTTAGAACTTTCAAGGTCATATGTGATTTAATTTACAAAAAAAAAAAAAAAAGATTATGCCTTTCAAGTGTACTTAACTACATAGATAATTATGATATTGTCAATGTTATTTTGTGGTGGGAGGTTTTAGTATGTTTGGAATATCCGACTAAATATGGTAGCTTACATCAAGTTTAACACTACATTGTTTAATTGTAGCATTACATTGATTTTCATTATTACAGTAATAATTTGATTGTAGAAATAAGTGTTTGAATGTTTTCTTTGTCATTGGATGTTAAAGAAATATTTTTGTAGGTTTAGCATAGCAAAAAGTTAGGAGTCATTCATTACATGCAATATGATAACACCCCCTTTTTATAGCGTAAGCCAAAAAATGCTTATCTAACATTTGAATTCAGTGCAAACTAAATTTCAGCTCAAATCAAAAACCTAATTTGTAATATTTAAATGTAAATGATTATTTTAGTAAGGAAATTTGTGTTGTCATGGCAACCTTGCCATTCAGAGAAATATTTATAGAATGTGTGATTAAATAATTAACATGTAAAAATTAGAATTTATGAAATATATAAAAATCAATTTATATATATATCTCAAAAACAAAAAGGTCTTTAAAATAAGTATCTTTTTGTTCAAGGCTTAAATTGACCTAAAAAGCTGGTTGATTGTTCCTAAAGGTCAGTTAAGTGTGAGACAATTGTTTTAGATTTTAAAAGTCAGTGAATTTATTTAATTTTTCGGTTGTCAACTAACCTCATTGATCATAATGATGAAACGGGTCATTTCGTAAAACATATTTTTCTAGTCCTTATCTTAAAGGTCGATGTCAAAAGGAAAATTTAATTTTGCTCCACCCTAAATAAAGGTGAGCTGGGCATAGCTCATCCAGTCACGTGAGGCTGAGAATTTTTTGTTCAATCCCATTGGTCAAAGCATCTAAAAAGGGTTTTCCCTATACCTGTAAGATATAATCCTGAACTAGGATTGGCTGACCAATGGGAATATGACTTCTAATTATCTCTTATTGGACAACCTATCAGAAACCTTTTTTTTAGTCCAGATATTGATCTATAAAAAATAGGATGGTAAAATGAATCTTCAGAGAGAATGAGAAAAGGGACCAAGAAGAAACTCAAGACTGCCAAAGAAGCATCCCTTCCATTCTAGACCTGAGGTACTCCAAACAACCTTCAGACTTTACAAAAATTCAAAGTCCCAGACTTTAGAGACATTAGTGTCATTCTAACTGCACCTCATTATTACTCTTCCTCTCTCGATATTCTTTCTTCTTTTTTGCCAGGAAAGCAAACATTGTTTGTTATTTATTGTCTCACAAACATGTTTCAATAAAAACGATTTTTTTTGTTATTTGTTAAATAATGGGTTTTCTCTATTCTGTGAGTTGCAAGACAATCTAGCCACTCATATTACCTGACTGTCAGAAGAAGAGCTGCCTGAATTGTGTCAACCGCCCTCCGTGGATCTTTCAAACACAGCATGGGCACGGAAGGATTTGACAAAGCAAACAGTCGGAAGCTAATGTGGTAGTCACAAACAAAATAGCCACAATAAGTACTGTGACTAGTAGTCACACCACATTGGGCTCTGTGACTAGCATAGGACCACAAATGTACATGCGTTAATATATGTTTAAGAAGAGGTAAAAGTAGTGAACGAGGCTCAGTGTGTAAGCTACTCTTATACGCACTGGATGATTCCAAAATAAAAGTCCATGTACATAAGAACAGATCAGTTATAATCCACTCTACAATAGTTTAATATTTTTTTTGTTTGCAAATTTAGATTTTGTATTAATGATTAGTTATATCTTGCAGCAACATGGCTTCCCATTGATTATTATTTATTGTTATAGACACTCTTGTTTGAGAGCCTCCCTATGAGAAAAAAAATTTAAAGAATTGAAAAATCATTACTTAAGTTCTATAATTATGTACACCAAATTTGGTAGTTCTATATGAAACCAGTTAGTTATCTATAGAGAATCAACTCTTTATGCTCTCCTCAGTCTTGAAGAATAGAAATAGATTATTTCAGTTAATCAGCATCTTTTGATAATTGTTATAATAATACGTAAAAAAAACCGTAACAAAAATTGATTATAATCATCCCATCACAGTATCAATAGTCATTCTAGTAGTACTAAGTATTCTTTACCATATTTTCTTATTCATAAACATACAAACTAGAACTGTTTTCTGCTAAAGTCCTATTTTGTTTTTCTTTCTTCATTTGTGTACAAAGTTGTATCATTCTGGTTTGCCCATATGTTTATTTGAAATGACAAAACGATTATTATGATTGTATTGAATGGAATTATTATGTAAGAATATTGTTTTCTTTCAGCATTAACTGGTACGAGACAGAGTCGTCTACAGCAACTTATCAATTGGTGTGGTGGAAAAGATTTTGATGGATGTCTTATTTTTGATGAATGCCATAAAGCTAAGAATTTTGTTCCGGTAAGTCAAACTCCTTGAATTAATTTCAGCCTTTTTGTAAGTTGAGATTCAATTTCATGGTAGGTTTCTGTTAACTAAGATGTTTGAATTGTTTTTGGTAATTTCTGATAGAATTTAAACGATCTTATCACTGACCAACCTTCCATCAGAGCTGTGGATAGTTAGAGAATGTACTTATTGAAATTTTGTAGATGTATTTCAAAGTTTTAAAAAAGTTATTCATTTTTGATTTTTTTGTTTTTATCCAACCTCTCCACCATGGGCAGGATGTATGTAGTACAAGGTCAGTTTTTTAAGCAAAATAAAGTTGATTTATTGCCTTATCAAGGCTAAAGAACCCAACTGTCTTACAAGTTACCTATAGCTTGGAGAAGAACAGATAGTTTCATGCCTTTTCCTAGGGCATTTGTGCTACGTGAAATGCAAACAGCCTTGTCCAGGATTTGAACTCTAGTCACTGATTCCATTTCCTATAGTGATCAAGGTATGCTAAGCATGCCTCCTTTTGATTCGGTAATCTTATACAAAATTTGGAGATGTGGATGGCATTCAATTATGACTAGCATGGAAAATGAAATCAGTGAGTCAAGTTGAATTGGTGGGCAACCAGTCTTGGAGAAAGGCAACACTTAATTCAAACTAAGGAAAAGGCAATGAGAAACAACTCGACTATCTCACCCTAGAATAGTCATTGGTAATTCAGTTTACTATAAAGAGCCATAATGACCTAAGTCTTGAAAGTACACAACACTTTTCATACCAAATTTAATATTATGTCATAACATTTTTAGTGATGTTCATCTGTCTCTGTACAATCAGTTATTAATTTGCAGTAAATAGAACAAACACTTTGTTTGATTTGAAGGTAAAATTGTTGAGATAGTCAGCCCATTGGCCTAGTGGGTAGAGTGTTCGCCAATATCTCGGGAGACTAGTGTTCAATCCTGGGTCAAGTCATGCCAGTGACTCAAAAAAATGGTACTTGATACTTCCTTGCTTATCACTCAGCATTATAAGCAATCCAAAGAAAGGAGTAGCACCCTCCCCTACACTTCAGTGTTGTAGTAAATGAAAAGAAAGCCTTCAGGTCACCCTTGACTATAGTCGCCAACCATACCATATAAAATACATGGTGTAATGATTACTGTTGTAGGGGCTAAGTTCAGACCCTGGATGAAGCTGTTTATGTTTCACTTTGGGCTAATGCTCTTAAGAAGAACATGAATCCATCTGTTCTCTCCCCAGCTAGGGTTAAATAGGACAGACTGGGTTCTGGCAACCAGTTTAGGAGAAAGGAAAACTCTGAATTCAAACCAGCTTTACTCTGCTTAAAAACTGACCTTTTGTCACATCCTGTCTGTTGTGGAGAGGTTGGGTAAGTATGCACACTTGAGAAAGGCATGAATCCCCCCCACATTATGGGCAAATAGTAGATCAATCTGGGCTCTGTAGCTTTGATAAAGTTATCGGTCTAGGAGAAGGAAAACTCTAAATTCAAATCTGCTATACTCCAATTAGAAATTAACCTTTTGTCATATCCTGATTATGGCAGAGGGGTTGGGTAAACACATATACCATGCTAAACTTCAAAATAGCATAAAATTAGTGTGTTTAATTTATTGGGAAACTTTTGAATTTTTTCTGTTTTGGAAGCTTTTAAAAAATGACACTTTATTTGTAATTTTAAAATAGCTACAATTAATGAGAAAAATATGTCACTTTCTTCTTTGTTTACATGCATTTGTAGTTTTAGTAGTAATATTATTTAAATTGCTTAGATGAAGTTTTGTCAGTTATTAGTTTCTTCTTATAAATTAATAGTTAATTGTTATTAATAATATTTCTTTCATTTTTTACTTGTCGAAAATTAATGGTCATTGACAGTATAGAATACACATTTTTTTAGCCTTAAAATAATCAACCCAAAAACATACATAAGAACATTCTAGAAATTCCGGATCAAAATTGCATTAACATTGAAGTTACATTTTTATATTTTTCAACCAATCACCTAAAAACACAAAATAAGAACATTCTAGAAAATCCGTCTCAGAAACTAATTAACAGAAAAATATCTAGGCTCCACAATAAATAAGTAAATATACGAATCTGATTGGTCAAGAAATGTCTGCGTGCTTGAATTTTAGAACCCACAATAAAACCTAACACTATCCTATTTTTTGATCCATTTTAGTGACCCCAAAAAATATAAATAATGAAGAATTTAATTAATTAGGCCATTCCACTGCCAAAAGGCATGCATTCCACTATTAGAGGCAAGGACAGACAGCAGAAGGCATTGAACACAGGACACAGCAAAGAAGCATGCTACCTTCCTTTGCCGACTACCAGAATGTGACACATTGTTGCCAAAGACCATAAAAAACGCACGTGTGGACTTAAAAAAACAAAAGACCCATACTTACGGTCCTTCATATATACACACATACATACACATGTATGTAAGTAAAGTCAATTTTTATTCTCTTTACTTCAGTCAACTATGGACACATTGATTTAATAGATTTTTCTAACATGTACTTGCACCACACGGGCGAACAAACCTATTTTCATTCAACTGGCCACCACTGTATTTTCTACAAAGGCTGCTTGTACATAACATGAACATCGTATTTCTAATTATTTTTATCCTGTTTGTTATGATTATTAAATTATTTGTTTCTTAATGTTCGTTGTTATCATATTCCATTTGTTTACGTGCTTGTAAAATTTGTGTTGTTTTTGTGGAACTAAACCTGAAAATAACTCCCGTAAATTACAGAAGATACACTCTCCCACTACAACAGTACAACATGTAAGAAATTTGAAATTTACAACTAATACTATTAGTGCATCAAGTGTTGAGGGGAAAATGACAAATGAAAGCAAATATGGTTAGATTTAAAATTCTATAACAGATTGGTTTTCATGTTTTAATTGGGAACACTGCTGCCCTGAACTGACAGACTTCTTAAAGATAAAAGCTTGAATCTTGCAAGAGGGGCTTATTTATTTCTGATCTATATTGTTTGAGAGTTGTGATGAAAAATTATTGAAATAATATGAAGGAAATTGTGAGAAATAAACTGTAAAGATTTTTAAAAATATTTCTTTTTTAGGAATGGTAAAAGTATATGCAATAAAGCATTATTGGTTAAAAACAAAAATGGAATATTTAAAACTATCCACTCAAAGACAACTGAAAAATAGATGTACTATTATTACTTTATTACTTGCAAGTTTATCATCCCAGTTTTAACTGAGTAAGAGAAAATCTCCTTGGGTCTCTAGGACTCTTTGAATTATTCTAGCTGATTTTAACAGTGTTGTGGTCTGGATGGTCTCAATTCTGCCTCTGATCACTCATTCTTTTTTCCAGGCTTTTAAGGATCATTCAAAGTGCACCATCTCCAATTGGTATCACTGTCACTGTCATGCTCAGCAGTTTGTTCAGCTGTCTGGCAAAATCCGAGTATTTGTCTCTCTTTTCACTTTCTTTCATTTTTCCTCTATAAGAAACGGCAAAATCCACTAGTTGATAAAGTCTTGTCTTGTCTTGTTAATTAATATTAGGTCTGGCCTTCTGGACAGGGTTTTGTGATCCATGGGTCTCATTTTTTAGGACAGATTCTGGTTTGTACATATATCATGTGTCAGCATGGTTAAATTTTAGTTTCTTGCACAATTACCAGTGGATCACCATTCCTACCCAGTCATGCCTTCTTATGTATTCATTATTATCATGATCATCATCACATTTATACAATATATATTTGTTTTCATAGGGAAAGGAACATGCAAGTACGAAAGTAGCCAATGCAGTAATGACTATACAAAGGTGAGTATTGATAACAATCATAAAATTTTCATGGCTGAAATATTTTCTGTTTAGTAAAAAATTATGAATATAATGTAGTGAAAATTGGGCTGAAAATTGCAACTCACCTCAGTGCAAACGTCAATGCATATGCTCTGTATGCAAGATATGTTTTTTCGACTGGAAAAAACATGGCTGCCCTGAGTGAGCTTTTATTGTAAATGGTCATGAATTTTCACGCCGGCAGTCACGTAAAATCACGGAGAGTGAAGACATGCATGCAAATGAGGGCAGGCAGAAAAGAACATAAAAACAACGAACGTCGTCACTCAGAGTCTTTTGCGTTGGACACAAATTGATTAGAGAAGTGGCAGTCAGTTTAAAGAAATGGAGGAGAGGATAATTGTTGAATACGAAAGGAGGTTTTTGGTCAGACATTGCAGTTAATTTTGTCATGAGACATGATAACAACTCTACCAGGCACATATAAATTTACTCATAAATTTCTAAAAAGTATTTTTCCAACTCTGTAAACATTCCTATAATTATCTGTATTATTGTTAGAAATTATTCACTTTGGTGGGAAATAAGTTAGCTCTTTTTATATATATATATATATATATATATATATATATATATATATATATATATATAGATATATAGATAGATAGATAGCATATCAGTAATCTTTGTAGGAAATGATTTCAATGAGCTAAGTCCAAATTCTGAATGAAGTGGTTTGTATTTCTCTTTATGCTAATACCCTTGGGAAAAGTATTGCCTTTTCTTTTTCTTCCTTCAGCTATAGGTAGATAGTAGAGCAAACTGAACTAGTTTGCTTTGGTATAATAATTGGTCTACGAGAAGGAAAAACTCTGAATTTAAAAAGTCTGGCTCATGGGGCTTGCAATGCCACTTGACAAAAACCTATTTGCTACTGAAACTGCAGTACCATCAAATGGCATGGCTGCTGCACTATGGCCCACAAGGAGTCTGTGTTTCTATACTCTTTAAGATGGTCTGTTGCCTCAAGAAATATGCAGGATTTTTTTTCAGTTTCTTAAGTAGATTTCAGTAACTAAGTAAAAGTTATGGAAATATGGATACTGTGTGTGTGTGTGTGTGTGTGTGTGTGTGTATAATCTTCTGCCATTTTCATTCATATTTTAGGGTTCTGTATTTTCACTAAGTTTTGATTATAGTTTTACTATATGTTGTCTTCAAAAGGTACATTTACTATATATATTTGTATATTATGACTTTCTGATATCTAAATTGAGACCTTTCACAGCTGGAAATTGTAGGCTTTAGCACTTGACCTAGCCTTGGCTAACTCTTTAGATACACACAGTTTTTATCTTGTCTATGATGTGACTACTTAACATAAGTTTCAAAAAGTCTCATGATACATGAGTAATATATATATATATATATATATATATATATATATATAGTACTTTGGCAATGTGAATTTCAATAACAATATAAAGATATTTATCCTTCAAAATAGTTTCAGAATTAAATTAGTCATCAAAATAATTCATGAAGCAAAATTATTGCCACATTTTATTGATGGTGTTATGATTAAGAAAAATATTATTTATTTGAAATCTTCTGATTTATAACATTTAAATCCATGTCTTTCATTTTTATTCATTTATTTTTTTTATATAGACTTCTTCCTAAGGCAAGAGTTATTTATTGTTCTGCAACTGGTGTATCTGATGTAAAGAATATGGTAAGACCTTTCATGTAATGTTCATTTTAATTAAAGAATTCTTTTTCAACCTTTTTTGAGCATTTTTATATAAAAAAACACACACAGGATCAGTGGACCTACAGAATGTGTTATTGTAAAAAGAATCCCCCCAAAACATATGAAGAATAATATTTTAACAATAAAATATTGGAAAAAATATCAAGACAGTGGAATAAAATATTTTTAGTAGCATGTGGCCACATGAAACGGATCTTTGTTTAATTTTATGAAAATGTCAACTCTATTTGTGTAATGATTGGCCTTTTGAATGGATTTTCAACTCATAAACAAGGGGTGTTTATAAGAGAGATATGTTTTGTCAAGAATGAAGACTAAGACTCAGAAGATAAGTTATTTAAGCTTTATTCAGCAAAATACAAACAAGGTTTGAATTGTACGTGTGATAGGTATCCCCAAATATGGCTGACTGCTGTAATACAGAGAAGGGCCATAAACAAATATGGATGTTGTAAGCGAGTGTTGTAGTACGTTTTATTTACGATATGTATTAAATGCTTTGGAAACTTAGTCGTTCATTACATACAGTATATAAAAATGACTTTTTTTTTTTTTTTTTTTTTTTTTTTTTTTTTGCTGCTAAAAATTAGGGGTTGTTGATTACTCTGTATAGAAGGAAAATATTTTTGAATCTATTTTATGGGGAAGTCCACATGGCATAATGGTTAAAATGTTGATTGCAACATTGTAGTTAAAGAGTTCAAATCCCAGTTGTGCTATTATGTTCACTTTCAGACTAATGCCCCTTTCAAGAAAGGGATGAACCCCCTTATCCTCTCCAACTTTGGCATTAAATAACCCACAAATTTAATATGCCATCAAACAAAGAAACCAGAACCAACCTGTTTCATATTAAAATATTCTTGTTCAATGTTTTAAGTTTCTCATTGGCCTAGTGGGTAGAGTGTTTGCCAATGTTCTGGGAGACCTGGGTTCAATCCCAGGTCGTGTCATGCCAAAGACTTTAAAAATGGTGCTTGATACCTCCTTGCTTAACACTCAGCATTATAAGGTACGTATTGAGGGTAAAGAGGAGCAATCCAGGAAATGGAGTAGTGCCCTCCTCTACACTTCGGTGTAGTAGCTATTGAAAAGGGAGCTGTCAGGTCGCCAACTTACTTACAATAATATTAATACACGGTGGAGATTATTAAATAAGTTTTTGAGTTTTGATTTTTAGATAAACTAATTTTGATCAATATTTGCTCATGATTATTGATGCTGTCCACACATTTTTACAAAATATTTTAGCAGTAGTATCTCTTTTTCAGAGGTATGAAAGTATCCTTTGTAGTCCAGGTTAAAAGTGCAGTAAGGTTAACCTGAAGCTGAACGTTTTTAGACTTTAGTTATCGGTGCAGGTAAGATGAGAAAAATTTTGGTAAATATGCCAAAGGCTTTGGTTCATTTACCAAAACTTTTCTCTTTCCACAATGGAACTTGCATGGAAAAAATAAGGTTTAAAAGAAGTTCATCTTCAGGTTACTCTTACTGTGCTGTTAATCTGGATTTATGATAAATTCCATTCAGTATTAAAGTAGTGGTAAATGGTAAGAGACATTTCACAATAGATTTTAATTTGTATTTTAGTAAAATCATTGTCATGTCATAATCTTTTCATAAATTTACATAAAGGACTAGCATTTGGGGATTAAAGCTCTGATGGTCTTAAGGTCTTTAACATTTTGATGATATATATGGTAAAGAATACCCTAAAATGAATTTTTGATTATATTGCTGCATGCTCTTAGTCATTTATTTACAAGTAAGCAAACATAAACTAATTCATATATATATATATATATATATATATATACACACACACACACACACACACACACACACACACACACAATAGAAAGGAAACAAGTCTTTTGATTTGGTTTTAATTTTTTTTAGGCTTTTATGGAAAGGCTTGGATTATGGGGAGATGGAGCTCCATTTCCATCATTTGAAAACTTTTTGGACTGTATGGCCCGAAAAGGACTTGGTATGTATTTTTGGCATTATGTTGTGTATAAATCAATTCTACTCATAATTTTTTTTCCTACATTTTAGCATCTAACTTTAAAGAAGAAATTTTTATTCACTTTTATCATAGAATTTGAATTTATTATCAATTTAATATCTGAAAAAATTGTTAGGTTAAAGTTATCTTGATATTTCAAAACAGGTGTATGAGAAGTGTTAACTTTTAGGATGGAAAATCCATAACCTTTGAGATCATTAAATGGATTTTTTAAAATATAAAATGTAATGAAAAGCAGTAAGATTGTAGCTGGCAGCTTGCATCCCTTAATTTTTGATTTGATAAGTTCTTTGTTGATCATTCACTAATGAAAGCTGATAAAACTTGTTTACCCTTAATCTCATTCCCTTTTACAGTTTTAAAAAATATATCTATTATTATTGAAGGTTTCTACATAGACATTTTTGTTTTGGTTATCTATTACTTTTTAAATGATATGTTCTGTCAGCAAGACTTTAGGAGTAAGACAGCTTCCAAAAGTGGTGTCCTGGGTATGATACTAAACTGTATCTGATGGTGAGGTTCTTGTTTTGGAACTCTGGGGAGAGGTGTGTGTGTGTGTGTGTGTGTGTGTGGGGAGTGCCTCTTCATTGCTGATACTCCACTCAGAGTGGTAGTATCTGTTAGGGTCTCGACTCTGGAGGGTATTCCCTGTGGCATAGTGACTTATGTGTTGGACTGTGACATTGTAGTTAAGTTGGAACTTCAGTTGCACTATTACTTTCAGTTTTGAAGTAATACTCTTGTGAAGAGTATAAACACCCTTATCCCCTTAGCTATGGTGTGTTAAATAGTACCACTACTGTCCTTCTAAAAAAGATGGCTTTGGCATTAAGTAACCCATAAAGGTTGATTAAACTAAGAAACTAAACCAAACCAAACTATGGGTCAAATAGATCTATTTGCAAACTATTTGTGTTTGGTAGGAAGAAATACTTGATATATAACTGTGCAAAAAACTTAAACCCTATAAAAATATGTAAATATAAATGATTCTAACTTTTTGGTGTGTGAGAAAGCATCTCTTGTGGTTAGAGACTAATGTTCTTAAATGTGACATCATAGTGAGTTTGAATAGTACCACTAGTATTCTTTTACAAGGATTACCTTTGGCATTAAATAACCTACAAATGTTGATCTACTATTAAACAACAAAATAAACATCTAGACATAAAATAACTTCAGACGGGTTGATATGCTTTTAAATTCTATCAATCTTTAAATGGCATTAATTCTTTTTAGAGAAATTTTTATTGCTAAAAATACTTTTGGGTCATTTAATATTTATTAGAATTAGCTGAATCCAGAGAAATCCATCAATTAATGAGAAACAACCAATATGGATTAAAGATTTATATATATTCAAATAATATAGTCAATACTTATTCCCATTTTTACAATACAACTAAATAAATTGTGGACATTAAACAAATGAAGCTACCAAAAAGAATATTTTACTCATTTATAACTTAATTTGTTCTACCTACATTGCCTGAGGGGGGTGTCCTCGTGGTGTAATGGTTAAATTGACGGACTGCGGAATCGTAGTGAGTGAGTTCGTACTCCAGTTGCCCTATTACGTTCACTTTCGGGCAAATACCCTTGGGAAAGGTATGAACCCGCTTATCCTCCCAGCTATGGGTTAAATAGTACCATTACTGTTCTTCTAGGAGAATGGCTTTGGCATTAAATAACCTACAAAGGTTGATATGCCATTAAACAAAGAAATCAAACCAAACCTACATTGCCTGATTGTTGAGATTCTTACAACCCAATTACCATAATGCTACCAACCATGGCAGAAGAATATTTTTTTTTATAGTTTATGGGATTTTCACTATTTCTCAAGCTTCTACTCACAATTTGGCATTGAAATTTTTCTTTTAATGACTGCTGGGTATGAGAAGAATAGTGTTACACAGAGTAATGACTTGGGCTTAAAAGGGTTGAAACATTTATGTGTGTCTTCCTTTCTTCTCTCTTGTAGATATAAATATCATTTTCTGTCACCCAAATAATAAGATGTGTGTGGTTGTGGGGACGTCAATCATTTTTTCTCCCCCCCCTTCCGCTTACCAGCATATTGACGACATCTTTCTCTTCCCTCATGTATATTTATAACTGAAAGTATGACATAAATAAACAATAGAATCCCATCGAAAATTTAGTGGCCACAGCTAAAGCCAACTTTGAAATATGCAATGACAAATGGACAAAGAAAGACAGAAAATTATAGTAAGATTATCAGTTAATATGCAAATGTTTAGAATTGCTGCCTTTTACAGTAATACCAGTTGTTTTGTAAGTTTATTCCATACACCAATATCAGATTTTCTTATAGAAGAGGAAAGATGTAAAAAGAGGCTACCAAATAAATGCTTTGCTTATTATCTTTAATTAATGCAAATTAACTCAAATTACATCTTAGTGATTATTTTATTTTATAATCCATTTATTTAAATGGAATTATTTCTGACAGATTTAATAGAATTTGAATTAAAAGATGGTTTCTTTTTGTTTAATTAATTTATGTAATAATTATTATTAGTTTTGATTTTATTTTGACTACTTTTATGTTTGTTTTTTGTGTAGTAGAATTTTTATGAATATTCTAAAATGTGATCCTAACACCCATATACTAGGGCGAGTCAAAAGTTTTGCAATATTTTGGTAAAAAGATGCACAATTTCGCATCTCTGGATGCTTTTGCCAAAGTTGTGAAGATGATAAACCACACTGCGAGATGCTGAGTTCATCTGAGATTCTCTGAGTATTACTTGCTGGATTTGCTTTTATGGTTTGGAGCATGGCCTTAAAATCAATGATTTTAGTTCTACATTGCCTGATTGTTGAGGTTCTTGCAACCCAATTTCCATGACTCTACCAACCATGGTGGATACCTTCCATGGCTTAAAACGTTTTGGTCATGGAATATATGTACTGCAAAGTAGCATATATATACCAAAATATTGTAAAACTTTTAACTTACTCTAATGATATTATCTAAGGTACATTTAGCAAATTTATTATGTTTTTGAATTTATTCCTTTTCCCATTTCATCGATATGTGAATTTAGTTGTAATAAATTATGTTAATGATGTTTTACTAAAACTCATTTTATTTAAACTTATTAGGTGCAGCTGAAATGCTTGCAATGGAGATGAAAACATCAGGAATGTATGTTTCTCGAGGGCTCAGCTTTAAACAAGCGGAGGTAAAAATTTTTTTTCTTAAAATGTTTTAATTTCTATGACACATTTTACTGAGAAATCAATCAAATCTTTTGTAGTCCAGCTTAAAAGCATGCTAATTGTAACCCAAAGCCAAACTTTTTTTAAAACCTTATTTTTCCAATGCAGGTAACAAGAAAAGTTTTGATGAATAGTTTTGGGTTACCATTACTGTCCTTTTAACCTGGACTATTTGAGATTATTTTTTTCTTCCATTTCCAATCTTTTCAAAAATATAATTTTTTTTTTTATTTTTATTTTTTTTCAAATTAAAAAAAAAGGTCAACTCTTTAGGGATATTTTTACTATTTAACTTTAGTTATTTTTTTTTAGAAAATATTTATTGTGCTGTTAACCTCTGTGTGTTAGTGTGAAACAATTTGTCTATGCTGTGATGTGATCTAATAAATAAGACATCAATATTTTTGATGAGTATTACAGTTTTGAATTTTGATTATTGACTGATTGTCATAATGAAAAAACATTCAAATCTTTCTATACTACAAGCAGCCATTTTGATCTTATTTATTTAATCATACATCATAAAAAAGTGAATAAGACTAATGCTCTTCAAATTTTAAGATAGTTCATGATATTCACAAGATGATAATCAGTTCTTACAGAAATGTTTTTATTGATCTTTATTTATGACTTTCCCATTTACGTGAAATGAATGTTGTCTGTTAGTATGTTGTTGATATGTTACCATTTGTACTCAAGACTGATATCTATTTTTACTGTATTTACATGTGGTATGTCTGGCCAGTTTGTTTTCTCTCTTATTCAGAAATGTTTGTTCTTGAACAAGATTCTGAAACTATTTGATGATGTTAACACCCATCATCTGTGTAAAAGATTTTCTTATTTATTTCTTTACTTTATTTTTGAGTGTTGTAATACTAGGATGAGTCAAAAGTTTTGCAATATTTTCCTAACATGAGGCACAATTTGGCAGCTCTGAATGCTTCTGCTGAGGTCATGAAGGTCATGAACTACACTGGACTGAGATGCTGAGTTAGCCTGATACTCTCTGAGTGCTACTCACCAGATTTGCCCCTATGGCTTGGAGGACATCTTTGAAATCCACAGTTTTAGTCCTTTCTTGCAATTATTTATTCACTGTCCTGCAATCAACAGCATCTTCTTTCACACAACAAATGTTTTTGTTTATTTCTGTGGCATTATAAGCCAGTTTGAACTTGTAAAGCATTAGTTCCCAAATTAGATTACATTGCATGTTTATCTGTGTGGTTGTCAAATCAAACATGGAGTGAAGCAGTGCACTAATTAACTACCAACTACTACTGCAGTACCTACCATATCTTGAACTGCTTTGGTCATGTAATATATGTACTACAAAATAGCATGGACTAAAATATTACAAAACTTTTGACTCAACCTGGTAATTACTATGTAACGAGTAACATTTACAATATCTATTTTGAAATTAAACACTTAGTTGATCATTTTCTCTCTCTTTCCATTCAGAATTTTGATTTGAGGAACTTAATCTTTCATTCTCTTTTTATCTTTATTAAAAAAACAGTTTGTTACTGTAGAGGCTGAATTAACTTGTGAACAAATGAGGACTTATGACACAGCAGCTTATGTATGGTGAGTATTATTTTTATTTAATAAAACCTATAATAGTATCATTTGATTTGGTTCTTACCTCTACTATTTGCTGTTTTATTCAGGTGAAGGTGAAGTAGGTTGCATCATTCACAAACTTACACACAATAACAGTTTTGGGAACAATGGATTCTGGTCTAAACTAAAAGTCAGTTATTGCTAAGGAAATGTTTTAGAAATTAGTTGTTTAGGTAAGGATTCAAAGAATAGAGGCAATGGCTACTGGAATTTGTAGTGTTTCTGGATATTTTGAAGACAACAAAATTTTTAGTTACATTTCTTATATACCAAGGAATTTTTAAAAACTTTGTAAACTTTCATTTTGTTCCAGTGATCAAAGAAGAAATTAGAAAAATGATTTAAAATCAAAAGAACTAAAATATGTAATATGAACTCTTAGAATCATGATCACAATGTTTTGGAAAAAAAACTATTTGGCTATGCCCTGTAGGTTTGATATTTCAAACTTTATGAGATCATAGCAAATAATAATGTTTGATAAAAGGCTGAATATTGTGACTATTTGCAGTCATTTTTTTTATAGAATGATGGAATAGCTTTTGACAAAGATGTTTGTATCCTGGACTCAGAGACATCTCATCTGGTATACTAAAAATAAAAGGCTTAATATAGTCACCATTTACAGTCTTTCTTATAATGGGAAGATGGGAAAGGTTTAAACAAAGATACTTGTCTTGTGCCCTGGAGTTAAGCTTCAATGTGTTTTGGGCTAAATTGTTTTGTAAGTTCAGATACAGGTTACCTGAAAACCAAAGTACTGGGTGTTCAAAGTGTTAAATATCATGTTAAACAAGATTTTAAATCTGTCAGAATGTTTTTCTGTTACTCTCTATTATCATAAAGATGATTACTTTGGTTTTATTTGCTAAGATCTGTTTAGTTGTATAATATCAAAAAACAACATTTTTTACTTGGGTTTCTTACTTAAAACACTCAAGACATTAGCATTATATCAATTCATGAACTTTGATGTCCTATTTGAATGGTGTGTGTATACCAATCAATTATGCCAGTCCCTCCCCACTACTTTTCTGTAAGGTTGTTGTGGTGGTATATATGCCTATGAATTATTTTCTGCACCCCTCTCTTTTACTCTTAAATGTTATAGGACATACCAATCCCTTATTTGTCACCGTCTGTTCCTTTCCTCTTATAGATTGTTGTGCATCATGTTTATTAAGTAAGCTAAAAGGGATGTTAATCTATTCATTTTATTTAAAATTCAAGAAAGATCAGGTATTTAATGCGCAACTTAGTAACATTTATGCTAATCATGTCTTCTAGAAAAGTAATAGTGAAATAGTAATTCATTTTTTTGTTTTTGTTTTTATTAGTGAACATATTCAGAGTGAAAAGAACCTGATGAATGTGAAATGATGAGTGTAGTTTAAATTAAGGAATAGTCTGTCTTTTTGACTTCCTAGTCTTTTTTTTTTCTTCTGCAATCTGCTTGTCTTTCTCATTAACTGGTTAAGATCTTGAAAGGGTTAAAGCTGAGTTGCAAAGGTTCTCCAGGGAACAGAAAAAAAATTGGCCTTGGAGAGAAACTGTCTAGTTTTTTTATGTCTGTATTTACCCCCCCCCGCACTAGCAGGATGCAACACACAATTTTTTAAGCAGAATTTAACAGATTTGAATTCAAAGTTTTCCTTCTGGTTGCTAAAGCAAAGTTAAAGAGCCTAGTCTGCCCTACTATTTATCCATAGCTAGAAGAAGAATAGTTTGATGTATATCTTTCCCATGTGTATTAGCACTATGTGAAATGCAAACAGCCTCCTCCAGGGTTTGAACTCTGTTCATGTCATTTTGTATAATGAGCTTATGAAATTTCTGTTATAATTATCTTGTGATTTTGAATATTTTAGGAATGAATTAAGAAAAGCTTTAATCACAGCTCTTCACAGGACTAATTGTGGAAATAACAGAATTTGGACTCAGTACTGGTCTTCACATCAGCGCTTCTTTAAACAACTTTGGTAAGCGATAACTTCCATATTTTTTTTCTTGTTTCTTTTCAGTCAATGTCTCTCTTTTATTATCATCATGGTTAGTTGCCATTGTTTTTTTTTGTGGAGTGGGTAATTTTCAAACTTTCCTCCCTAATAGGATTTTTATATTTATTTCTTTAAATACTCGTTATGTTTTTTAATAATTGGATATGATTTATATTACCATAAGGTACCAGTGGATATCATTTATATTACCATATGATACCATTGTGCTATAAAAACTGATGTTGTAAAGAAAAACATAAATGGAAAAGTTGTTAGTTCAATTATGTCTGATATAATTTTTATATACTGCAGCTGTGTCTTGATGAACAACAAGGAACACGTGTATACAAAAATATAATCTTATATTTTTATTCTGTGATGTTGACACTTGTGTGGAACAGAAATGCAATCTGAGAGGATTCATACATACAGAGGATCTGTTGGGAGTTGAAACAGCAGCAGGAACTGCTCCAGCCCCCAAATTCTAGAACTTATATTGGCTATGGTTATGCCCACGCCCCACTTACTTGTCTTCCATTTGCCACAGTTCACGCCCATGCGTTGTTGGTTTTTCATTGGCTATTGTTTTACGCCTACTTATTGCATGTGTTCTGATAACCACTTTGTTGATTTTTTTTCCACGGCCGGATGTATCTATCAAAACATCCACTGTGTTCAACCACACCTGCAGGTCAAGTTGATATTCCGGTACTCACTTTGTTGATTTTATCAATGGCCGGATTTATTTATCACAACATCTGTCGGCCCACAGCACTTGCAGGTCACAGTGATATTCTGGTATTCACTTTGTTGATTCTATCAACGGCCGGATATATCTGTCAATAACATCCGCCAGTTCAACATGTCTGCTGATCACAGTGATATATTACATAATCAGCATTGGTAAAATCATCTTATTATAATTCCTCTTGATTTTTGTTGACAGAAGCAAATAATAAAGATGTTATTTTTTTGTTAGAGATCATTGGAATCTGTTGCACTCTCATGGTAATTATTATAAGAGGCAGATGACTGTCTCTTCCCTTTTATGCACTTAGATCCTCTGTCATAGCCAGGTGTGGTGCTAAGAGGGAATCCATTTAATATCAACAGTTAACTAGCCTATAAAGAAAAGTTTAGACCCCCCTTTTTTTTTAAGATTTAAGTTAGTACTACTACTCCCAGGTTGGAAAATAATAAAGTTAAATATTTATTTGAAATATTTATTAATTTTCTAAGATCTCTGAATTAACCCAAAGCCTTTTTCTCTATGTGATCTTCAATATTAACATGACAGTAACCTATTGTAAATAATGATAACAACAAATAAAACATTTTTTTAATACAAATAATTATCCTAAACTTTGATTGCCCAGTCGGCTAGGGCTGTAGAATACATCAACTACAGACCCCCCCCCCAACTAGTGTCCTGGATATGACACTAAACAATCTGATGGTAAGGTTACAGAGATGCTGGAGCTTCGGGGAATGCAGAGCGCCCCTTCATTGCCATTGTTCCCAGGTCCACTCTAGTCCTGAATGGCAGCACCTGATTGGGTCCTATCTATGGGTTAAATAGAACTAAACTATATTCTTATGCTAAACTGAATTGTTTGAATTAGAACTGTTTGACTAAACTGAATAGCTTTGAATAGAAACGTTTTTTAATAGTTAAACTGTGTGCTCATGCTAAACTGAATTGTTTAAGATATGCCATAAAGCTCAACCAACCAACCTAAGCTTTGAAAAAAGTGATTCTACTTCCTTTATTTTTAATGATAACCATCTTACAACCGATATGTAATATGAGTAAATACTGCTAGTCATAACAATATGAAAAGTGATTTACATAAAAGTTGAGACTGAAAATAGTATTTTTCTAATAAATTAAGGGTGTTAGGGTTAGTGTAACTGTTATTCTCTTAGGAAATGGAATTAGCCATTTGAGTTCAAATCTTGAACTTGGCAGTGTGTGTTTCACTCTGTCCCTTTTTGAAAATGCTTGAATCCATTTCTACTTCTTTGCACTGCTCTGTTGGCTGGAGTTGTAGAATATGTTAGCTGCACCCCTACAGTGGGGGGGGGGTTTAGGCCTCCCTCCCCACCTCAATGAGGTGGCTGAGCAGTCAATGAACTACAACACTCCACTTACTGGGCTGGATGGATTGACAGATATGCCTAATCTGATGACTTGGCTGGTTATGTCAAACCCTATCACCTATACGATTGTCTTGACTATTCTTCAAATTGCCCTTGTGGCAAACAAGTACCTAACCCTATATTATTTTAAAGGTGTTTGAAGGTGGGAGCCGAGGGTCATTTGCACTGAGTGAAATAAGACTTTGACCACGGTTTAACTTTAAGGCACTTGGTTACTGAAAACCTGAAATTAACCAAGGTGAATGAATTTTATCCTTGGTAAATTCCTAAGAAAAGTTAAACTCCTTAGTGGCTGGTGAAGCACAGGACCAGTGAAAAAACAAACAAGACTATGGCAAATATGAACAAAAAACCAAATTGGAATATCTTTGAATATGATTCAGAAAATGAAGCAACATAGTTCCCAAGATTTATTGTACTAGAATCATTCGAAAAAACTTTTTTAGCTAAATTGTCAATACTTCAAAGGGAGTTATAAGAAGGAAGAAGTTCTTCTTAGTTTTACCAGAAGAAATAAAAACAGCCTTAGGAAAGCAAGAAGTCACAAACTATAAATGGATAACTATTAGAATGTGTAAAGAAAGGCAAACACACACATACATTCTGACATTTTAATAAATCAATAATTCCTAAAACAGTTATAATTGGATACTACCTTGAAAGTGTAGAATAATACATCCTTGCATCTTTGAGGTTTTTTATATGTCAGTAACATGGACAGTACAAGGAGAGCAACAGAGGATGTCTGACATGTGGAAGGTGTCTCAGACCATATGGAGGAAAATTGTTCCAATGAAACCAAATGCCCAAACTGTCAAGTGTGTTGTTTTTTGTTTTTTGCGACATACAAAAGAAAGAGGGAAACTGATAGAAATCAAATATAAAAGAAACATAACTTTTTATAAAATAGTAGTCTTGTATGTAGGTGAATACTTACACCACTGTTGCAAGGTGATCAAACCCAATCTGCAACAGCAATCAACCTGATAATGGTTATTATCAAGATCTAATTAAAAGTAAACAATTGGCCAAAGTTTTAGGAATAGCTAAAAAATCTATACTCAATTGAAATCAAATAGAACCAAAAATTAAACTAATAGAATTTACAACAAACACCTACACAAATAATTACAAATAACCCCCAAGCTTCAACCAAAATAAATACCCCAAGAAAAAAATCACAGAGATTGCCAATCTGTCCATTCATTATCATAGTAAATCTAGAACCAAACACCAAAGCAAAACATATCCAACCAAACTTGAACCTTCACCTCAATCCAAAAAAAGTCATGCTCAGTTTACAACTAGACAAAAACGATTGATGACATCCAACCCTTTATCATCTCAATCTTGAGAACACTCATTAAGAACAAAATTACCAATAAAAATTGAAAAACCAAATATTTAACAAGACCATACAAATAAAAACAATGTAACTCGCACGGATCAAAACACAATAAAATCATAATCCTAAATAGATTCAAGAGTGTAGAAAGTATAGATGTTAAAACATTGATAACATAAATGCAAACTTCAAATTAGAAAATATATGAAAAATATAAAAAAAAAAAAAAATATAAGATACACTTACAAAACAAGACCATTTACAAAGCATGTGTCTGTGAGGCAAAATTTGTCTCCTGTTTTGCACTTTTGCCTTTTTAAATAGTTATCTACAAAACACAGTTTCTTCCAGGCAGCTGTCGTATCGATACTGCTGTATGGATCCACTACATGGACGCTAACAAAACGGCTGGAGAAGAAGCTAAACGGCAATTACACAAGAATGCTGCGAGTAATCTTGAACAAGTCCTGGCGGCAACACCCAACAAGACACCAACTATACGGCCACCTGCCTCCTATCACGAAAACTATTCAAGTTAGACGAACCAGACATGCAGGACACTGCTGGAGAAGCAGGGACGAGCTCATAAGTGATGTACTCTTATGGACCCCCACATATGGCTGGGCAAAAGCAGGACGACCAGCACGAACATACATTCAGCAGCTATGTGAGGATACGGAATATAGCCCTGAAGACTTGCCAGAGGCGATGAACGATAGGGAAAAGTGGCGAAAGAGGGTCAGGGATATCCGTGCTACCAGCACGACATGATGATGATGATGTATATAATAAAAACTGGATTTGACATTAAATAACACATAAGGGTTGATATGCCATTAAAAACCAACCAACCTAAAAATATTAACCTGTAAACTATTTGTTTACAAATAATATACACAAAAACAAGATTTGGCATGCCTTTAAACAATAACTAAACTGAGCTTGTCACATTTGTTGACTCATTCATAAATACTGTCATATGGTATCCTACAAACTATTTCCTTGCAAATCATATCTATATTATAAAGCAGGATTTAGCATTAAATATCCCACAAGGGTTGATATGACATTAAGCACAATAACCTTACCCCAGCTATAGTAAAGCAGACTGGGTTCTTTAGCCTTGGTTTGGCAACTAGTATAGGAGAAGGAAAACTGAATTAAAACCAGTTGTATTCTGCAGAAAAATTGACCTTGTGTCACATTCTGTCTGTGGAGGAGGGATTGGGTAAATATAAGCTTGAATAATTGAATAGTGCACTTGATTTGCAATACATTTTCATGGAAATGAATGACAGATCTAATGGTATTCTAAGTTTGATCACTTTCTGTTTAAAAAAGAAAAAAAGAAGAAATAATGCTTTATATTTAATCTTATATAGTTGAGCTTGGTACAAATACAAGTCATCTATGGTGTCTGGATAAAGAAATATTTTATCTTAACATATAAGACCCAGGAGATATCTATTGAGATCTTTTGATTATGGAGGTAAAGTATCTTTTACCACTTGAAATAATGTGAATATTATGTTTTATTTTCTCCTCTTTCAGTATGGGGATGAAAGTTCCAACAATTGTGCAATTAGCAAAAGAAGCCCTAAATCAAGGACATTGTGTTGTGATAGGCCTACAAACTACTGGAGAGGTAAATATCTCTATTCTTTTCATGTTTCTACTTTCTTAAAAAAAACAATCAAATCTGATTTATTTCTACTGTATGGAAAACTTGAATCGGTTATTCTTTGCTTTCCTCACAAGTTTATATAACTTGATTGGGCCCTCCCTCTGTTCATCTTTTCAGCTTCAAACCTTTTAAAGAAAAAACCCCAAAAAACAATGAATTAAATTGGCTATGAAGGTTGAGTCTAGAAAAACAAATAAGTGTTAGGGTGCAATACACCTCTTAGCACACTAAAGTTATCTTCAGTTTTTAAAATTAAAAAAAGACTTATACTTTTTTAAATTTAGAAACTTTATTTATTCATTTATTAGATCTTGTAGTGTTGCTAAAGTAGAGATGATTCCTTTTGATTTGTTAGATGAAAACTGAATTATTTTGCTTTTTCGATAATTTACAGCCTCATTTAAATTTTCTTTCATATTCCTTTTTTTGTTTCATTTTAGGCCTCATTAGAAAGTGAAATGGGTAGAAACAAAGGTGTTACAACTGGTTTTGTTTCTCTTTGTCGAGAGATTCTTACCCGTTTCATTAGAGTATACTTCCCGACCAACATTGAATGTGGAGTAAGTACCTATTTAGATTATCATCTCAACAACTGATATTTTGGCTTTTTAATTCCAGTTGAGACATTTTATAGACTTTATTGTGCATATTCACTATCAAATTACTTTGAAAATTATTTTCATACTGTATTATCTTCATGCAAATTAAAAATATTTTATTTGAAATTGAATGAAGTGTGAAATTATTTTATAACTGCAGCAATTTATACTTTTTCAATGTTGAATTTTTTAATATCATAACAAAACTCTTTATAGAGCCATAAGCAGTACTTAAAAAGTTTTTTTCCATTCCAAAAAAAAAAAAAGACTAATAATGGTTCCTTATTACTATGTCTGTATGTCAGGAATATTTTTAAAAAAATCCCAATTTTTCATTGTTTTTAGGTGTTATATTTTTTTGATGCTTACATAATGCCTATCCATAAATTCGATCTTATTAAAATCAAAATGATAAGTACATTGTACAGCAGTAAAAATAGTTTTAAATTATCAGAGGTTTGGGAATTATGACAATTTCTGTATCAGTTTTTTACATTTTTTTTTGTCACTAGTAATTAAAAAAAAAAATAAAAAGAAAAGATTGAATTATAATTATGTATTTTAAAAAATTCTGCTAAAATGTTTTTTAATCTATTTTGAAAAAAGTTGCATTGGTATGTATAATTTTCTATGCATGTTTGTGATAAAAATTTTTTTATGTGAATTATCACATTTCTTTCAAAATATTTTAACATTTTAAAGTGTGCTGGTCAAGTTTTTACTTCTAGTTAAAGTACAAAATCCTTTAGATACTAATTAATTTGATTAATTTATAAAGATGGTTGTATCCTACTGTACATCCCAGAGAGTTGATTGATAAGTTTGTGGTCTGAAGTACAAAAATTTTATTTCAAACAGCACAGTCATTTTTTTTTAATATTGTTTCCTTGCAAATTTACCATGTCAAATTGGCAATGAGCTTATAGATCCCTTTTTTGTACCAGCTGGCATTCTTTGCCTCCAAGAAATAGTCTACAGCATTAATGATGTCATTATCAGTGTGTGTGGGGGGAAAGGGTGATGGCTGAATATATTTTTCCTTTTAGATCTTAGAGGGACAGATGTATAGGTTATGTTTGACCAACTGAAATTGATAGGTAGCAGATATGGTGCAACTATGCAGTAGTACTGATGCAACTACAGCTCAGAAAATTTCCTGTTATATTTTATTGGAGAGATTAGATTACGATATGGTCGATCAGTCTATAAGAATAATGATTTTTGTTTTCTTTTGTAGATAAATGAACCGTCACGAGAAGATGATTGGTGCAAAGAAGCCAAATCAATGTTACTGAAATATGCAATGGAAATTGAATTACCTGACAGGTGAGATGCTTTTTAATTCTTTTGTATTTGAAGAAAGCAAGATTTCTAAAAAAAACAAAAAACAAAAAAAACACACAAGACACAGTTCATTAGGCATGCTATAAATCTTATTTAAAATATTTCTTACTGAAAATTAAAAACTAGATTATGATTTAACAGTTGAGATGTTATCAATCTATTGACTACAAAAACTACCAACAGGTAAAAAAAAACAACAACAAACATAAAGTAATGTCAAGTAATAAAAGAAACTAATAATAAATTAATATTAAAAATGCTTTGAATTATGGTTCTAAGGTGTGAAAAAAATGATTGTTAATACAGACATTAATACATAGAACAACTAGACAAGAAACATTTTCTGCAATAGGCAAGTTAGTTTTAAAAGAGATAAAGCTAAATACGTGTATCATGTTACTTAACTTGAATAATGCATTTACAAAGGTAAAAGAGGTTGTTTGAGTGATTAATTTGCCCTAATTATTTAGAATACAGTCATTGTATCACTTACAAAGAGGAGGTATACTCCATTAAAAAAAGGGTGTTCTAGATATGACAGCTGGTGGTGAGACTCCAGTTTTGGACTATATACATGTGTGTTTGTTATATATATATATATATATATATATATATATATATATATACACACACGATTTTTATCACTTTATTGTTATACTCACAATGTTTTGGCCAACATTTCCTTTGGATTCCGTTAACCATGACTGGGTACAAGTGTTAAGTTATAAATAAGTATTCTTTGTTGTTTACCTGTTATTGGGATTGAACCTGCAACCTCCAAATGATTTCATTTAGAAGCACTTTGCAACCAAATGCCTATATCTATTATGCCATGTGTCCTGCTGGGTAATTTAGACTGAATTTTTGGCACTTATAGGTTGATGGAGACATTAGCTTTATAAGATACTACTCACTATTATTATGTATGATTTTTTTTTTTACCTTATATTGCAATTTAAAAAATAATTACCTAGGGCTTTTTGACGATTGGTTCCTATATCATATTCATCTCTATACATGATCTACAGGTCACTGTAGCCCGACATATGCGTTGCTTCTTTAAAATGTCTTTGGTATAATGGTTCACCAATGGCCCGGGAGACCTGGGTTCAATCCCAGGTCGAGTCATACCAAAGATTCAAAAAATGGTACTTGATGCTCTCTTGCTTAAGACTCAGCATTATAAGGTAAGGATCAAGGATAAAGTGGAGCAATCCAGGGAAAGGAGTAGCGCCCTCCCTTACACGTTGGTGTAGTAGCTATTGAAAAGGGAGCCTTCGGGTCACCCTCAACTACGGTCTTCTAATGCATCTTCCCCATCTATTATTTCAACTTCATCTCAGAAGGACAGATGATTTCTGTTTTCTTACCATATATAGGTCAGCCATACCTAATTTTGTGACCTTACCGTGACACTCCTTTTCGATGTTGCTCTAGCCTTACTTTTAGTGGGCGCCATGTCTCGCCTTTGTATTCTTTACCACAACTGCATGGGATGGAGTAGATGCAAATCTTGGTCATGTATTCTTTTAGGAGTTTTGACTCAGAAGAGATGTTTTTGAAGAGTCATGTTGTAGTCAATGATGTTCAGAGTTAAAGGTAGTGTCTGATGAAGGTTGGCTTTCAATATGCAGAGAATCTGAATTTTTGCCTTGTCAGTTGTTATTAAAAACTGTATAGATGGTCTGATTGAGTTCACATGATCAAGTAGTGTTTGAACATTATCTTCATGAGGCCAAAGAATGAATGTATCTAAGCCACATTGATGTAGATCCTAATACCATTATCTTCAAAGTATCCCAGGTATATGTTAGCTAATACTGGTGACAACGGTGTCAATCCTTCTTTTCAGTATATGTTGGACCCCATTCCAAAGTGTGTTCTTATCAGCAGCCAACTTATCACGTATTATTGGTACGCTCGCTAACAGGCCTACTACATCTACACTCAACATAGTTGGAATGAATGGGGGTCATTACTGATTTTTTTCTTTCTAGTGGGGTGGTTACGTTTCTGCCAATTTGTTGTCATGTGCCACCTTATTCGTTACTACAGTAGTGTTGCTTTTGTCTGCTTGTAAGACTCTGTAATAATTCTTGCTTTCTTTGAGTTTGATTTTTCTAGTACTTATTGATGGCGTTCCCTGGTGTATAATGAGCTTGGGCTTTCTTCTTTTCCAATTTCAAGCAACTTGACTTCATGAAATTCCTTCTCGTAAGATTATCCAGATTCCAGCCTGTGCCCTACTCTTTTTCCCAATCTGTATGTTCTTTTGGAATTAACTAGCAGTTCCAATGTTAAGCCTCATGGAAATAGCTTGAGATGGGAGTGGGGGCATCTATATAGAAATGTCAGGTTGTTTGTTTATTAATTCTGAGATGAAGCATAATAATCTTTATCACTATTGAATATTCAGACAAATGTCTTCATATTCACTACATATTAGTTGATACATCCTTCAGGTGTTTCACACTGAACTGAGGAGCCCACTCAGAACAAGACCCTTTATTTATTTAATCTGTGAAGATAGATTCTTCTAATTCTGTTAACTGTGACTGGGTACGAGTGTTAAGCTATAAGTAAGTATTCCTTGTTATTTACTTATAGTCAGGATTGAACCTGTAACCTCTAATAGAAGCACTTTTGACCAAATGCCTATATCCATTGTACCATTTGTCCTGATAGACAATTAAGAGTGAATTTTGTGCACTTATAAACCTAATGTCTTCATCAATTCATGAGATACTACTATCATTACTATTCTGTATGACTTTTTTTTTTCTCCAACTTTTTTTTATAATTGGTTCCCATATGATATTCATCTCTATAGTTGGTCTATACAACAGATTACTGTAGCTCAAGGAACATAGAAAAACAGTATGTCAAGGTGAGCTCAAAAAGTTGAATATAAGTGACCATATATGGAAAGAAAAGGGAAGCTATTTGCCCTTATAGGATGAAGTTAAAATAATAGATAGGGTAGAACATTGCAGAATAATAATTACTATAGCTTTTAATACTTGTTTGCCTTTATGTATTAAATAAAAGGTTTAGATGAAAGTTGTACATGGAGTCCAAAGTTTGACAGGAAGCACCTGCTGAAGACTGCATTGGCCAAAACATGAAAATAAAGACAATAGTCCAAATATTCTAAGTGATATATATATATATATATATATATATATATATATATATAGGACTAATGGGTAGAGAGTTCGTCGATGGCTAAGGAGATTGAGGTTCAATCCCAGGTCTAGTCATATCAAAGACTCTTGATACCTTCTCGCTTAACACTCGGCATTATAAGGTAATATCATCATCATCATATCGCGCTGGTAGCACGGATATCCCTGACCCTCTCTCGCCACTCCTCCCTATCGTTCATCGCCCTAGGTAGGTCTTCTGGACAACATCCCGTATCCTCACATAGCTGCTGAATGTATGCTCGTGCTGGTCGTCCTGCTTTTGCACGGCCATGTGTGGGGGTCCATAAGAGTACATCTCTTATGAGTTCGTCCCTGCTTCTCCAGCAGTGTCCTGCATGTCTGGCTCGTCTGACTTGAATAGTTTTCGTGATAGGGGGCAGGTGGCCGTACAGTTGGTGTCTTGTTGGGTGTTGCCGCCAGGACTTGTTTAAGATTGCACGTAGCATTCTTGTGTAATTGCCGTTTAGCTTCTTCTCCAGCTGTTTTGTTAGCGTCCATGTAGTGCAGCCATATAGCAGTATCGATGTGACCGCTGCCTGGAAGAAACTGTGTTTCATTTTATCGGTTAGGTCTGATTTCCAAATAATCGATAACCTATTGATAGCTGTCCATGCTTTCGCTAACCTCGTTTCGATGTCCTTTTCGGTTGATTCGACGCTGCTTCCTAGGTAAGTGAATTTGTCTACTAGTTTAAGAGGGGTTCCTTCTAGAGAGGAGATGTCCCCTGTTTGATTATAGCACATATATTCCGTTTTGTGTGTATTAACATAGAGGCCTATGTTTGCTGCTGCTCGTTCCAAACTATGCAGTAGTGTTTCAGCTTGGTCAGGTGTATTTGCCAGTATCGCTATGTCATCGGCGTAGTCGGCGTCGGTAATTGTTGTTGCGGGGTATCTTCTGCTTCTTTTCTTCGTCAGTTCGAAGCCATTCTCTTTGATTTTGTCAATCGATGTTCTAAGTACGTAGTCTAGACAAATGATAAAGAGGTACGAAGCCAGCGTGTCCCCTTGTAGTACTCCTGCTACAAATATTCTGTGTCTCCATCTGGTGATCGTACTTTTACTTTAGTATTTCTATAGAGAATCGTTATTGCCGCTACGGTTTCTTTAGGTATGCCGTACGCTAGTAGGATTTGTTCTATCTTTCCTCTGTGAATGGAATCGAAAGTCTTGGTAAAGTCAACAAAAATTAATGTCGCTTGTAGGTTTTTTCCCCGAACACCTTCAAGGATTCTACGGATGGTTAATATTTGTGAGGTCGTGGATCTATTTCTTCGGAAGCCATTTTGGTTTTTTCTAAGTATGTCGTCGATTTTAGGTTCTATGCGGTTTCGTAGTAGGGCATTGTAGATTTTGGCTGCTATGGATGTAAGTGTTATGCCTCAGTAGTTTTTGGCTAATCCGAGGTCCCCCTTTTTAGGGAAGGGGAGTATGCATCCTTTCATCCATCTATCTATCGGATTTTGATTGTATACTGTGTTGCAGTGTCGGAGCAGTATGTCGTCGAATTGT